>BSDZ01000079.1:4260000-4605000 GCA_030268105.1 Volvox africanus
ACAGCAGGACGAACAGACTAAGCTTGTAAGTCCCCGACTTCTTTCAACATGGGGTGGCGCTTAAACACAAGGACGCGCCCTTGCCTGCCATTACCTAATTCTAAACTACCTAGTACGTACATCGCGATCTCCTTTATGTTTGCCACTCACCTGCCAATGCCAAAACAAACACGAAAATAACCAACATCTTGAATGACATCAATATCTTTGACGAACATTGCGCGAAAGGATGGGGAAAAGGATTAGCAACCTCATATGTCGATATACCCGGATATACCGGATGTACGCGATACGACATAATTTCTCATACTACATGACCCAAACTCACGAAGAGATGTTTTTAGATCACCCCGAGGGCGTCTTTCGATACCCGGGACGTTTGGCTGATATGACGACAGACGCTTGCAAGCCGCGCTACTTAAGGGATAGGTAGCCGAGTATGCTAGTAGAGGTTATTGGCTTGGTTCTTGGTCAAGGCTTCTCGACTTGAGAAGCAATACTCACATATTAGTTTGGAACGCTCTTGGGCGCAATCCAAACAAACGATTAATACGACACATGACTGTTGTTCGCTCGGAACTAAATAACCTGGAGCGGTTGATCCAGGGGAGGGCGCGTTGCAACCTTCCCCTCTGGCCCAAACCGGGGCTTTAGAAGTTATATTGAGCATATAGAAGTCAAGGAGTCATGTACATGCATACACGTATCCACCCTCTGCTGCGTGAGGTTTCCCGAAGCCAGGCACCTAATTAAAAATCAAACGGTTTCAGGAGTGCTTATAGGACAATAAGTCTGAGACATAGGAAAGGTTGAAAATTTGTGAACCTCTAAGCAAAGGGTATCACAAACTTGCCGCATCGCGCATCTGGCGATTAGTGAGTACCTGGATGGCATCTGGATTGCAGCGGCATCTATGTGCTTCCTAAGCGCCATCTAGATCAACGAGCTTCGTCCCGGACGGGACTCCGAATTTTTTGGACTTTTTTCCAAAAACGCCCGGAAAGCATTCGGCCCGCTCCGGAGGCCCCGGAATTTTTTTACCGCGCGATGTGCGGCTTATTGGGTGCAGAAAAATAGATTCCCGCGAAAAAATGTTCTTTTTTGGGGTTACCCGGAAAGGTTTTGCTGAAAGTAAAGTTCCGGAGACAACGACTGCTGGTTCCGGAACTCTATGACTTAGAGCGGTTTCCATAATCAATTGTCGATTGCGACGATTGCCTTCGTTGCCGAGAACAAAATTTGCAAGTCGTCCTTCTGTTAGCATCAGCAATCTTGCCAAAAACAACTAGTCACATGTCGATTATTTAGTATTGGCAGCTCAGCGTCTGTACGAAATTAGTTGTTTTTGTCAAGATTGCGGATGCGCGACTAGGTCTCCCGGTCAAGTGTCGGGCTCTACGTTGGGCTACACGATACGTGGGATCCCACGTATTGTGGGCGTCAAAATCTAAAATGATGTTAACAGGAGCTTCAGTTGCGACCTACTATAATGTCGGTATACCACTATGTAGGGGACGCCACTATATGTGGGACACCACTTTGAATGGCGTCGACGCAAAGCCGCCAAAGGTATTGCAAGTCGTATTGCGTCATACCGCGCTTGCTCAATTGTGCATATTTAGGCTGTTTCTGTCATGAAGGCATGAAGTTTCTGTCATGGTGTAAGACTGGCGTTTAGTCTTCGGACGCTGAGCCAGCAATCTCTTTCCTAATCAGTGCGTTCGGAGATCTAGGCCGAGGGTACGACCCTAAATTCTTTGGCTATATATTTGGCGAGGTTCTCATACCTCGTTAACTGTTTTGTAACATACCGTTGCTTGCTTGAGACTTTTGTTCTTGTCTCTTAATAGGCTTTAGGCACGGTACAGCTCACCAGTTGGACACGCAGCAGCCGGATTACTAACCTGCTTTGAGCTTGGAGGTTTATACATAGGCTACGGCTACAACAACGTATATTTCCCATCAGGTTATGAGCCCCCATTGCACGTGTGCAGCTGGCAGAATGGTCGCCGGTTCAGTCTTCACTGGCTATTAACCAGATTTGGACTGGGATGTGGCAGCCTGGGGGATATATGTGAGGAGTTAAGGAGGAGTGTCGCGCACGAGGGAGTTTTGAAAGTGAGCAACACTCATATACAGAAGGAGGTCAGATCAGTTAATATGGCCCATGGAGGGGCCGGGCGCTACGCTGATTTTAACAGGTTATGAGCCCCGCTTTTGGTGGTGGACAACACAGCCACCTTGAGTTGTCTTTGCATTGATTGGTCACTTGCCTGTTTTCGACTTCTGTTTTGTCGAAATGTCTGCTGCGGATCCCAACGTGTGGAAGGACATTTAGAAAACCAGTTATTCTGATTATTGGTTCCTCAAGATGTATGCTTTGTCACAGTGCGAGGAGCTCGACGAGTTCGTTGATTCGACATGTCAGCATCTGAAACGTCGAATCGACGTTCAGATGCTGACGGTCGATGATCCAATGTATGCTGCTGTTCAGAAGAAGGTCAAGCGTGCTCAGGCCATCATCATCATGAGGCTCACCACAAAAGACCACAAGTCTACCATTGACAACTCGACCCACGCTAACGATCTCTGGGTCGGGTTGAAAGGGTGGGTGAAGAAGTTGAGTGATGCTGAGTTGACAGCAGTATCTCGAAACTTTGCGGCATTGGAAATGGAGTCGGGTGAAATCATGCATGATTATGTAACTCGTGCATTAGATATGTTTAACAAATTATTGAATTTGTGCAGATGGTGCTGAACGGGATTACACAGATCATCCACGGTTTGGACGATGAACTGTATGCAACTGAAAAGGTTGTTACTTATGTCCAACTGAAGGATTTCAATGAATTGAAGGAGAGATTGCTCGGCATTGAGGTGGAGAGGCTGGTCAAACGCAAGGTTCAGCCTGAGCCTGCGACGGCTCTTTATGCTGGGCGTGATGGCGGCCACAAGTTCAGAGGCTGCTTCACTTATGGAGGTGACCACCTATCGCGTTATTGCCCCAAGAAGGGCAGCCGTCTGCGGCCTCAGGTTCAGGTCGCTCGTCCGGTGGGTCAGTGGTTGGGTCGTCTGTGCGGTGTGATTGGTGTGGGAAACCCAGGCACGTTGAGGAGAGGTGCTTCCGGAAGAAGCAGGGCAAACCCAAGACCATAGAGGGCAAGCCGGAAGTAGTTGAATTGACTCTGGTTGCACGAGAGCACAAGTGTATGCTGCATGAGATGGTAGGGACTAGGCTTCTGCGTGAACACAAAACAGTGTATAGCAGATCGTGTAGTGTACACCTCTGCATTGCTCTCCCGTCCCCATTGGTCAAATGAGTTGCAGCAGAATGCGTTGAGGTGGATACGATCACGTGGTGGCTGGTCTCTGGCTCCAAGTACCACATCTCAGGTGACCGCTCTGTCTTGCATAACTACAAGCCACTATTCCCAGGTTTACCGATCATAATCAAGGTGGGGAATGGAAATGTGCTGCGGGCGGAGGGATTCGGTGATGTGGTGCTGACCTTCACCCTGAGCGTGACTATCGAGCGGGTATTTTACGTGCTGGGTTTTAGGCACAATGTGGTGTCCGTGTCTGTCCTGACAGATAAAGGATACAGCGTCCTGTTTGATGCTGATTGTGCAAAGGTCACGATTGGGAATGTCACCATGTTTGCCACCAAGTCCCCGACTGGTTTGTAGAAGTTCGTGAGTAGTGTTACCACAGTTGCCCATGATCTTGCTGAGCCCTGTGTTAAGCCTATTATGCCCGTGCTGCCCATTAAGGTCCCCGATTCTGAGATGGCGGTCATATGGCATCGCCGACTGGGGCACCTTGGCCATTCAGGCCTTAAGAGGTTGGTGCAGGAGGGCTTGGTCAAGGGGCTTGACTTGTCACATTCACAGTTGCGAGAGTTGGAGGGCAAGGTTTGCGAGCCATGCATATTGGGAAAGCATAGCCGTGACCCGTTTCCAAGTTCGGTGTCTGTGACACAATACCCTCTTCAGCTGGTTCACCTGGATGTGTGTGAGCCGTTGCCTGATTCAGAGAAGGGACATCATTATTTTGTCACGATGCTTGATGATTACTCAGGCATTTCAGTTGTACAGCCCATTCAGCACAAGCCCGATTTCATCAATAAGGGCATTGTGCTGCTTGAGACACAGTGTGGAAGGCAGTTAAAGTGCATTCGTACGGACAATGGGGGTGAGCTCGTTAATGCTCGGGTGAAGGAGTCTTGCACGCAGCGTGGCGTTAAGCATGAGCTGTCTGCCCCTTACACGCCGCAGCAGAATGGTAAGGCTGAGCGTCTTAACCGCACGCTGTTGGATAAAATGCGGATGATGTTGGCTGAGTCTGGTGAGCCAAAGAAGTGGTGGCATGAGGCGCTTTGTACGGCGTCCTATCTACATAATCGTTCACCTTCTTCGGGGAAGCCTAAGACCCCGTTTGAGCTGTTCACTGGTAGAATTCCTGATGTATCCCACTTGCGCGTCTTTGGCTGTGTCGTGTATATTCATGTGCGGAAGGGCCGGGGTGATAAGCTGGACCCACGAGCGTGCAAGGGCACTCTTTCGGGCTACGAACCGAACTCCAAGGCATATCATGTGTTGCTCGAGGATGAGAGCATTTAGGTGTCACGTGATGTAACGTGACATGATTCGGCTTTCCTGTTTTGTGATGATTCTCTTGCAGAGAAGGCAGAGGCTACTGAGTCGTTGTTGTTTGATGTTGTGCCGCGTGCTGATGATGTGAGTGCGTCTGTTGTCCCTTGCACTGCTCAGGCTGCTGGTGCCTCCGTGGAAGCGGCGGGTATGGCCGGCCAGAGTGCTTCAGGTGATGCTCCTAACGTTCCTGCTGCTGGTGCCCCCCCGGAAGATGCGGGTGAGGCCGGTTTGGACGGTGGTGAGGACCCTCCACCCTTGGTCCCTTCGGAGGACGAGGATGATGATGATGAAGAAGATGAGAGAGATATGGAGGATAACGATTCCTCCGATGGGGATAATGATGATGGGGATGGGGCCGTTGCTTCGGGCTCTTCCCCTGGTTCAGGATCCGGATCTGGATCTGGTTCTGATGGTGATTTCCCCCCTCTGCAACCGCGTACATCTGGTAGGGCAAGGATGCCCACCTCGCTGTTGAAGGATTACGTTTTGCTTGCGGATCCTGAGGAAGTGATTGAGCTAAGACATCAGCTGAAGCTCAGGCTCGTGTTGATTGGCCACTCTGGAAGGCGGCAATTGACGAAGAAATTGGTCCTTGATGGATAATCGTACCTGGGACCTTGAGGAGTTGCCCCAGGGTGCGAAAAATAGTCGGGCTAAATTGGGTTGCCAAACATAGGCGTGACGCATATCCTAATGACCAGCACAACAAGGCATATCTGGTTGCTAAAGGGTTTACTCAGAAGGAAGGACTTGACTTGGAGGATGTGTTTGCGCCCGTTGGCAAGTATGCTACCCTGCGTACGATGCTGGCTGTTGTGGCGGAACAAGATCTCAAGCTGCATCAGCTCGACATCAAGACCGCGTTTATCAAAGGTGTTCTGGAGGAAGAAATTTTTGCGCCCGGATATCAGCTGGGGGGTGCGCATGTGTCATGTCTTCTGCGCCGGGCGTTTGTGTTCTGGTATGGGCGTTTGCGTTCTGTACTGGAGCAGATGGGCTTTAAGCCCTCGGCTGCTGATCCGGTCTTGTTTGTCAAAGAGGAGAAACTCAACATGTGCCGCCCAAAGCCGATGAACAACATCAGCAGCTCCAGCTCTGGCAGCCAAACTTTGTTCTTCTCAAACGACGATGACGTGTACTACTTAGCGACAAAAGCGACATCTATGGCAAGATCTTTGAGCTGGTTAGTGAAGGCCAGGATACATCAAGAAGGTTTCATATGCTAGATCAACCACTGAAGGTGAGCAAAGGACATATCGACTTCAGCCATTCATGGAATTTCACAAGTTCCCCAAAGAAGTTCAGCCCGATTACCGTCACTCGGCTGCAGCATCTTGGCAGGAAAAAGGAAAGTCTCCAGATCTCCAAAAGCAGCGGTTTCCAACCAACGCTGCGTACCCCATACTCACGTCCCCGGCCTTCACAGCCTACATTACGCCTTGCCCGTGAGATCGAATTCGGTCCTACAGCCTCTTGATGGACAGAGTACTTTATCGACCAACTTTATCCATGATGTAATTTTGCATCGGCAGGGCAGCGGCAGCGGGGAGGTGGGGGGTGTTTCTTTTTTAACCCCATCCCCCCCCCGACAAATCGTCTTGTGGCACATAGTAATTGGATGAGCCAAGAATGCATAACCCGCACGCAGAATCCCGAGCCATTTGGAGTCTCTGGAACTGCGCCTGTGTGCCCATGTCGTCCACGTGCCGTAGCAAAGACGCTGCCGTTTAACCATCCACATTACTCTGCCGTACAAATGCTGCACTACAGGATCGAGGCCCAGATGGTAAGTTAAGGCCATACAAGTGCCAGGTGGTGGCGCATCGACCTGCATACGACCCAGTACATGCACCCTCAACCAGCCGAGGGATTTTAACATTCTTGGCGAAGTCGATCCAGGAACTTCCAAGGACATAGTGTCCTGCCTAACCGGTGGTTCTCACTGCCACCAGTTTGTGTGTTATGTCTTTTCCTTCGTATACCCGTTATGTGTTTTGGTATACTTTCTATACTTTTCATGTTGTGTCACTTCCACACATCAGAACAAAACAAGGTGAAGAGCGCTGGGGCTGGCTTGGGACGGCCTACCTAGGTGAATGTGCGCTTTTGCTCGTAAATGGATGTATGTAGTAGTCATACATGTACGGCAAATACCAATACCATATAACGGTGCAGAAGCACCTTCTCAGCTTCTCGTGCGCCTTTGCGGCTTTCAATTACTACAGGTGTATTGAGCTTTGGATAGGGTGCGAAGCTACTTGCCGGTGCTGGCACTGGGACTCGCATGGCCCAGGCCTGTGATTTCACATAATCACATTATCACATTCGCGTCTGAGCCCTAATTCACATATCAATGAGCAGAGAGGATCCAATAACAGCGAGGCCCCGAAAATGACTGGCCCCGAAACCCACTCGTTGTGCTTGACGGTAAAACTGATTAATGTGCCAGTTTGGTTTGGCGGAATACATATAATATCATTAAATAAAAAAAGAGAAATATATGTACGCATGTGCGTATGTAAATAAATACATGTGTGAAAAAAGGGGGTGGTGGCTTCACCCGTGGCCACTACCTGGTAGTCCCCTGTATTGCGGGGCACCCTCATCCGTTCACCCCTAGGGATGTTGACTCTCCGAAACCAGTGATTTTCCGATAGGTAGGTGGTTCGCACCCACCGCCAGCATCCATTGGAATCTGCCGGATCAACGGCGGCCTCAACCCCACTCCTGGTCGGCTCGCAAGTCGGAGGCGTATGGATGGAGTTTGGCTTTATTATATCCAAGCTTTCAATACCTTGGTCCTTGTATGAGACTTCTCTACTACCGTACAGCTTGCTTCTGCACCGTGCCCCCTCCCGCCCGCATATGTGGGCGCCATCTCTGTGTCTTACGCTCTCAGGTTTCGTACCTTCACAACGACGCCGACGTCCGCTCTGCTGCACCTGATAGTGTGCGTCGGATGGCGGAGGGGGCGCCTGAAGTTGTGTTCGAGTTGTATGGTGGTGGTGGCGGTGACACTTATGCTGATACGGATGGTGGCGAGGGTGATGGTGCTGGTGGTGAGGATGATGGGGAGGACGGTATGTAGGGGAAGGATAATGGTTTGCGGCACACCGGGTATGCAGGAAAGGGGGTTGAGGGGAGGGGGGCCTGGGGCCCCTCATTCATGCTCCAGGAGCCAAGTGAGTCAGGGATAATCCACATGGAGTATTCCTTGTCGATGGCTACTGCAGCCGAACCTGGCTTTTACTTTATCGCTCGCCAATTCCTATTCAGTGTTGGCAGTCTTACTGTAGGTAGGGCCTTGGAATCTGGCAGGCAGGAGTTACGTACTGCCATCACTACAAAGCATGCTGAAATAGAATACCTGCCGTACTTATTGTAACAAATAGCATGGGTGCGGCTGTGCAAATGCTGAGCAACTTGTTACACGGCTCTTGTCAATGTGGTGGGTTCCTGCTTAGATGGTGGTGGAATAAGGTGCTATGTAACGTGTTGGCATATTTTGCTGTTTCCTGGGTGCTGACGTCGGCGTGATGAAAGAGAGTTCACCCCTCATATGTTGCATATCTGTGTGCATCTGTCCGTGTTATTCCTTACACACAAGACAAGCACGGTAGTGCCGTCGAGTATTTGGTCACCATCAGGCTTTCCCATTAATGTCATTCCCCTCCCTGCAGATGAAGGCGGTTCTCCATTTCGTTAGCGGTTGGCGTACGGCAACGCATTTAAAGCCAACAAAGTGTTCATCATCAGCCACTTTAGTTGGTACGTGACCTGTGTTATGATGAAGTAGTACGGGTCCCTCTTGTTGGCGATGTATTGTTAACCAATCTTGCTATGAAAGGCGCACCGGTGGGTGCGGTGCCATTTCGTGAACTCTGATAGTCATCATCTCATCAACTCATTAGAAAGCGTGATTAGTTTGTTAACACTTATTATTATTATTTATGTTACCGGGGGCTGATGTGGGCTCATGAACTCATGACGTTGCTAAGGGTTGCAGCGATGTTTTTCTGATGTCGTACTGGTTGGTATAGGTCATTTCGGGACAGTCATTCTGCTGCGGAACTGTCATGGTTTCTTTACGGCGGATGACAAGGCTGATCCGCTCACCGATGTGTGTGTGAATCACGTTTTGAGTGCTTTGGGATGTGTGTTGCCAACCGCCGCTGCAAAGTGCGACCGGCGCTAACCGTGTTAAGAGTGATTGACACACGATTGTGGGAAGGACGAAAGATGTAGGGATGGTGAGAGCCGGATGCTCTCCTCCCTACTGTGCAATCAAGACGTACGGGAACACGATGGGCACGCGTTATGTCTGAGGTCGAAGATTCCAGTCCCATGGACCGGGATCAATTTCTCACTCTGACACTGACTGTTGATGGTCAGAGTCGGGAGGAAAGCTGGAGACGCGTCCTCTGAAGGCCAGGCGAGGGAGAGTGTATACTTAGTGCATAAGCAGAGCACCATGAGCAATGTAACTATTTCTCACTTCTTTCGCATGTGTCGGTAACTCTTCTAGCTCTTACAACTGTTAGTTTTTGCAATACCCGAGATCCGAGACCTGGGTGCTTCGCTTCTAACTGTCATAAATCATGGCCAGCTGTAGGGGTCATGGCAAACAAGGTGTATATTATATGTGTGTCTATGCGGCGATCGGCGCTGATTGTGTTTGTCACTGGTATACGGCTCATGTAATCGGATGTAGTCCCTCAGTATTCAGTGGCATCCGGCCTTAAAACCCTTGAGAGGCTGAAGTCCGGGTTCCGGTTGAGTAAACCCCACCTGCGAGCTGGAACTCTGTCTGTGAGTCGAGATAACACGTGGCTTGCGAAGCAATTCTTGTGGGCCTGACGCCTGGTAGACATGACCGATGAGCATTGACACACACATACACACACGGACAGACACACGACTGACCGACCGCCACTTAGTACTCGCCAACCATCAACTGTTGTTGCCTGTTTTTCTTATTTCTGCAATGCAATGCAATGCATCTGACGACTAACACCTTGCCTAGAGCACGCACTCAACATTGCCCAACCCGCCGCTAACGCTAAACACGGTTTACAAGCACCTCCATCAGCACCCCCCCCTTGCATCATTCCGTGGGTGTCATGCCCTCCTTCCCCCTGACTCATAACAAGTATCTATCTTACCTCATAACCCGTACAGCCTTTACGGCTCCTCTACGAGGAGCCGTCGCTGAAGAAGTGCACCTTGCCGTCCAAGCATGCCAGGGCCATCTGGGGGTGTAACGGACTGAACGCCACCCCGGTAACCGCCTCACCCACAACGCCACGCCCCACCTTAAACGCGACAACTCCCTGCCGTAAGTCGTACAGATAAGCCTGCTTGTCTTCGGAACCCACTCCCAAGTATCGCAAGCAGGGCGAAAAAGAGACGGACACGGAGGACAGCTGGGAGTTCTTGTGCCCTGAATTGTGGCGCGGATTCGGGTGGGGAAAATCCAAAATGGGGGATCAGGGGGTTTCCACATCTGATACGTCGGTAGGGGTGTGGGGGACGGTTCCGCAAGCGGGGCAAGGCGCACGGGGGAACACAGGGCCCTCTGGTCACGTGTCCAACAGGCCTCGCACCCCCAACCCCCGGGACAGGACGGAAGAGCCAACATCTCCAGGATTATGATTCTTGGGGGCGGGGACCGGTGCAATGAGTGCTCTCATCATTCTAATCCATGTCCCACCAAACCCGCGCGGCCCCCTACGCCTCGACACGCACATTTAGGAGCTGGCATAAACTCAACGTGAGGCCGCATGCACGTGTGCGCGTACAAACCCGCCCTCACTCGTCCCCCCCTTAACCTGCCCTCACCCACCCTTACCTGCCCTCACCCACAACCATCCACCCTCACCCCCTCTTAACCTGCCCTCACCCACAACCATCCACCCTCACCCACCCTTACCTGCCCTCACCCACAACCATCCACCCTCACCCACCTTTACCTGCCCTCACCCACAACCATTCACCCTCACCCACCCGTGAATGCCCTCACGCATCGCTGCGGCGTCCTCACGTCCCACAGTTTCACGGTGTTGTCGGAAGCCGAGGTGGCAAACAGTTCATACGCCTCTCGAGGGTGGTTCACGAATAGGGAGGCGGTGCCGGCCTGAGGCGGGAGGATGAGCAGCAGCAGGAGGGGCGGAAGGGGAAGGTCAGCAGTAACAGGAGGATAAAGAATATCAGAAGAGCAGGAAGAAGAGAAAGAAGAAAAGATTATGACTTGGGACGAGTTGATGATTAAGCGTAACCGTTGATTAGCAAGCGGTGTGTTGCCGCATACAAGATGATGTACATGAGCCGTCACCTTGACCCACAGGTTTCATGACGGAGTTCTGGCTCGAAAGGAACACTGCGGTTTTGCACACCGAGGTGCGACAACGGGGGACATGGGGGCCATCATAATACATCACATCACATCACACCTCCCAACCTACTGCGCCGTGCCTTACCTGCGCCACACATCCCACGGGTCGTTGGTGCGCGTCCTCCACCGCCGCCAGGGGGCGCATGACAGCCAAGTCAATCAGCTCCAGGGAGCGATTGGAAGCAGAGGCGATTGCCAGAGGGGACAGAAAGGAGTTGGCGGCGGAGAAGTCGTGGAGGGCCTGAGGAGGGGAGGAGCGAATGTGCAAGTGATGGGGGAGAGTAGCGCGGTTGGATGGGGCGATGTAGTCGAGCGGCAAGAGGACGCAACGGAGTTGCGGAGTTTGTGAAGATAGCACTCGAGGGTGAGCAGACAGAGAAGGATATACCGAGAGGAAGGTGAATTCTATGACCTCTTGATCGCCTTTCCAATCGTGTTTGACGTGTAGTCGTTGAGTACAACGGTATCAACAACGGCCAACAACGGCCAACCCCGCTTTCTGTTTCCGCATACAAGGAAACACTCTTTAACAACGGTAACAGACTGACGGACAAAGGGCCGCCCGGTGTACGGAGAACCTTAGGGTCGCCTCCCCCTTATGGAGCCTGACCTGTGCAGGAGAGGTGTACGACGCCAACAGGCGGTACGAATGCCGTGCTCGAAGGCGCTCAATGTCGCTATCAGGATCCTCGGCAAGTTTATACCTGCACCGATTCGTGGCTTAGAAAATTAACCGAAAGAAAAAACAAGCGGTTCGGGCCTCAGGGGCAAGGAGCTCGCGCGTGTGTGTATGTGGATGCGGGTTTGACTTATAGGGGCGGAGAGACATGCAGCAGCTGAAAAATCTCCATATGCTGAAACCTCTCCCGCACCCACCCCACCCCACCTTCTTGCCCCCGAAAATATCACGCTCTTCCCCAGCTGTTATTCTGTCTCTTACACTGTCCACATATAGACAGGCACGGGGTGTCGTAACCCGCCATTAAATCGCCGCACATCAAGTACCTGTACAGCAGCAACTTATTTCCGCATGCCAAAGATATGAACTGGTCCATGTACACGAAGCGAGCCGCGCGAACCTCGTGGTGCAGCAGCGGATTGACAGCGGCGCGGCTGCCAGCGGCGGGGCCGCCCGCCGGCGGCGGCGGCGGCGGCGGTGTGGCGGGTGCGCCGGCGGGGCCTGTGGGCCGCACTGGAGGCTGTGTGTTTAGGTGGCTGAACTCCAGGAGGGGCTGCGCGCAGGCGGCGTTCCACAGCCTAGCTGTTCTGTGGTGCGGCCAGCCGACGGGGGAACCCGATGTTGGGGTGAGAGATATTTGCTGGAGGGGGGAGAAGCCCTCTTTCGGCTGCTGCCGCCGGACGTCTTGAGCAACAGCCATCTTAAACACACACACGATGGGCCCGATAACCATCTATCTCATGCAGCCGAGGATTTAATATTAATCCTCACCGCCCACCAACCCCAGTTGTCTTTCTCAACAGCGGTACCAGGTCTCGTGTATTCGGCTTCGCCCCCTTTCCCCCAAACCTCATAGACCCCCACCAACAACCCCAACCCCACGCCCACACTCACTTCAGCATTCAACCCTTTCCGTCTCACTCAACCCAACATCCGATGATACCACCTACATAACGATTCGCGTAATTCCGCATATGTGTTTTCTTCACACATGCGATATGCCAACCCCCGGTGGGAGTTCCTGTGCCCGCCAGCAAGTAGAAAGACACAAACCCCTCCAATACAGCTCTTCCCAACATTACGCTACCTGTCAGCTGAGGCAGTGAGCACCATGGTCCCCTCCCTGCTCCAATCTGCTCCATGGAGGGGTCCCCCGTGTCCCACCAGGTCGGTGCCCTCGCCCCCCCAGCGGGATACGGGCAGCTTGAGCACACGGGCGGTGCGGTTGGCGGAGGCGGTCAGCAGCCGGGAGGCATCACCTGCAGCAGGGAGGGGAAGGAAGGGCGCGGGAGGCAGGAAGGGATACCCAAGAATACGACACGGATAGACGACATGAGCATACCATAGAAGAAGAAAATGCGAAAAATAGCCACAAATACGTACACACATGCAGCCCCACACCCCCATACCCCGTTCTCGCAACCGCACAAGCACACGTTTCCTCGCTCCTGGCCAAGACAGGCACCGAGCTGGGGTCCCTGTCATCGACTGGTCCGTAGATCCCTCACATCAGCCTGAGCCTCCCTTCCTTGGTTGTACTGCCTTGACGCCGCCTGTGTGGGTGTATATCCCCCTCCCCCTACGGCCTGCCTTCCGCCTTCCTCCCTTTCCCGTACCAGACTCACACCCAACTGCATCACCGGGTGGTGGTGGTGGTGGTGGTGGTGATCAGTAACTTGTGTCCCTCAATAACCCCGCCTTATGGTCTCGTTTCTTCGCTTTCCCCTTCCCCTCCAATGCTCCTCGACCACCCCGTAGGCCCCGAGTACCCACTCGAGAACGCCACCCGCACAATGGCTCCGCCGGGGTGGACCGGCTGCCCCCCGGCCAGGGCGTTCCGCGGCTGATGCGCGACGAGGGGACCGCAGTCCAGCGGGTACTGCCTGGACTCCACCATGTGGCGGCCCACGGAGCTCACAGCAGCGGCGCGGGACGGCAGCTTGACGGGTGGGGGCGGGGCGCGGCCCAATTGCGTGGGCGCCTGCATAAAGCCATACCTTGGGGGTGGGGTGGGGCGGGATGGGGGCGTCTTTGGCGTTACTGCGCTGCGAGCCGTACAGGTGAACCCAGCATCCTGAGGTGTACTGCCGGATGGTATTGAATCGTCCCGTCACAAAACCCTTGACCTCACAATCACTTGCCCCCACCCAACTGAACACAACCCTACCCGCTGGACTTAATCTTGTTGTGGAAGGTGACGGGCTGGTTCTTTATTCCCGAGGCCACCTTCCCCGACTTATTAGCTGCCGGCGAGGACGATGGCACGGGCGGCCGGCGCCCGGGGTTGGGGCTCGTGAAGCGGCCTCCGCCACCACTCCCGGCTACGCCGGGCCCGGCCTTTCCAGCGGGAGAGGCCGCCGAACCGCCGGGTCGACTGGGCCCCGCGGAGCTGGCTCGGCGGCTGCCAGCGCCAACGGAGCCTGCGGGGCTGCTGACGCCACCGCCAGCGGGGCTGGGAGCCCGAAGAGGTGAGTCGATGGGGAGAGATCCGGTTTGGAAGACGGAGATCGTGATGCCGGTGTTGATGGAAGTATCTCCCCCTTCTTCAAGGTTGTCGTAGGAGGCGCCGTAGCTGTCGGCAGAGTAAGCGTCGCCACTGCCTGAGCAGCGCGGGCCAGCGGCAGCGGTGGCGGCCGCTCCGCCGCCGCCACTGATTCCGGAGGTTGTCCGCTGCAGTCGTAGTGGCGACGGTACCATCTTCGAGTCAGCTACGACCCCTCCGCAGCCCCCAGGGTCAGAGGGGTCATATCGCAGTACGGCAACTGTTGGCTCACGCGAGGCTGCAGTACAACACAAAACACCAGCGCCACGGCTCCCTGCGTCACCCTCTGTCCCCGCCACAGCCGCTGTGGCGGTGAACGCAACACACCCACAAGCTTCAACTTGGGGCATGCCGCGGAGCGTCAGCCTCGGCCGCAGCGTCGGCGGCGGTGGCGGCGGCGCTGCAAGCGCTCCCGCTCCGGAGCCGCTGCCGCCGCTACGCCCCTGGTGGCCCATCGCCGCCAGCGACGACGACGACCCCGGACCTGCCGCCGGCCAAGGGTCAGATTTACCCAACAAAAACGCCTCCACGACGTCGTACGACCGAGTATCAATTAGCAATACAGCGCCCGACATTGCAACCAGTAGCGACGGGCAAGTTGGCAGTAGAAGAGCTGGTTGCAGGCCACCGCCGCCGCCGTCACCTCCCAAGATGTCCGGCAGCAAGGGCCGCTGTAGCAGCGCCGGCGGCGGCCCCGGTCCTGTGTATGACAGCTGCAAGATAAACGGATTTCCAACGCCGTCAGCTCCGGAACCGCCGCCGTCACTTTCATCGCTTTCGTCGCCACCGCCACCACCGGTGTCGCTCCCCGATGACGATATCTGAAAGCACAGGCTCGAAGCAAACCAAAGAGGATGTACGACACTTACGATATCATGGTGATCAGGAGTGCCATGTTTCAGGTTTCGAAACCGCAACCGCATTGGCGCGGTTAAGACCCCTACCTCAGACCAAAAACCCTACGCCCCCCTCCCCAATCCTCACTTGGCGCTGCAGCCCCATAGCCGCCTTCCACGCGGGCCGGCTGCTGATGACCTTGGGACCCGCTGCCGCCGCCGCCGCTGCCTCCTCCGCCGCGGCCGCCGCCGCCGCCAGTGCGCGACCCACCTTCCGCCCAACATCTACCACCTGCAGCAGCCTGCCGCCAACAGACGGATGGGACGCTCACCCGCTGGTATAGCATTGCAGCAGCTTTTCAGTTGAAGACCCCTGCTCCCCTTATCCAAAAGAGCAAATGACCATGTCACACGACGCGGCATGGCACGACACATAAGATAGTGACTCCCCCTGCCTACACCACAAAACGTGTAACCCACTTCAACTTGCCAAATGAGGCAGACCATGCAACAATCATAGCACCTATAGCAAATGAACCCTGTATATGGGTATTATCATAGACTTCAATACGATTTGCCAAAGATGTGAAATTAAATAAATTTTGAACTTCTGCCAGATATTTTCTTGGATTTGTCGAAGGACTCAAAGTCTAAAGTTGCATCAAGCATTCCACTAAGTGCCTAAGATTGATCAATATTCAATTTTTCCGGTTTAAATTCATTCTGAAGAATTCTGGCTACTTTTCTTATTTCACAATTAAAATAATCATAATCAGACGGTTCAAGGTCGGGATTTCTTAAAACACATCTTATAAGCGCGGAAGGTTAGGCTTTTGTCGTTTCCACAAAACATGGGATCCCCGACAGCAATATATTAAAGATTATTACAGTCATAAGCCCAGCACTCATAGCAAATTACAAGTTTAATATTAATTTGTACGCCACCTTATCTTCTATCTTAGGGTTTTAGGGTTTTAGGGTTTTACACAAAATTCCAAAGACGTCATCATTATAACACATTATTAACACAATTATCCACACTCTCTGTGGACAGTTCCCTAGCTGTAATAGCTGAAAAAAAATGAAAATTTGTCAACAGCACTGATTTAATTAATTAATAAAAATTAAACTTGTTTCTGAAGGTAAAATTGACCTGTTATCGGTAGGGATGAATAATTAATAAATTAGACAAGCAATCCAGGTTTTATCAAGAAGCGATTTTGAAACAAAACAAAACAAATTCGCAAATTAATATTAAAATTGTAATTTGCAAATCCTCAACATTTTTGAGCTGATTCCCTTAAAATTCACTTAGTACATCTGTTACTAAATTTTATGACGGATAAACAATAAATTTCAAAAACAAATTTCATATTCAGTTTTGTCAAAAGTTGCAGGTACCGGAAGTCCAAATTGCGTGGCACTAGTCCTAGCTAGTAATAATATTATTATCTTTTCTGGAACTTAATTTTTACATTTTCCTCCATAAAATCAATAATTCTCACGGCAAACACAAAGGCGAACACCAAGAGATGGTAGCTAGGTTTTCGCGATTGTAACGATAACGATTTTAACGAAGATAAAAAGTATTTTACAGAATAAGAAAGAAAAATCTTCAGTTATTGTCAAATGTTGCGTATCAAAAGCACAGCAAATGATTATAATATTTATATGGCTGCTTCCAGAGAAGAAGCTGATGTAGTATCCTGGGGTATCTACGGGTAGTGTCAAAGATTGAGCCGCCGACGGTCATCTTTCGATCGAGCCTTGGGAGGTTGACACAACAGATATACAACATCTGAATCTAGTTGGAAAAACTTTATTTGAGCTTATCCTGCTAAATAAGGAATACACCATGAAGAAGAGTAATATACTTGATTATAAAATTCCATCACAAATGAATATATATATAGAGGTTCAGGCACGACTGTTATGGCACGACTAATATGCCCCTGGAGTTCCAGGTTCTACCCCGACTGAGAGCGGGCCAAAGACCCTAATGTTAAGGGCATGATGCCCCCATGTCGATGGACGGTGACGACCCCAATTTAAGTGATCTGCGAGCTGACCAGTAGCGGAGTTGACACCTTAGTTGATTCGGCAGATTCCGCTGGATGCTGGTGGTGGTTGCTGAACCTGGGATTTCGGAGAGGTCGGCATGGGAGACTGGATGAGGGTGCCCCGAAACACCGGGGAAGGTAGGGACTGCCAGGTTAGTGGCCACGGGTGATGTATCCCCCTATCCTACACACATATAATATATATATATATATATTCTTTAGAAATTAAAAATTAAATGAAATCAAATTTTAAATTTGTTTTTGTCAACTTCATCGACCGAGCAGCGCACGGGATCAGATTAGTTTTAGAATATGTCGTCGTCTATCTGTCTGTCTGTCTGTCTCTCGTCTCGTCTCCTGCTGCCATACCCGCCACCACCACCACACGCACATGCCCCCTCTTCCAGTCATCCGGCAAACTAGCACGCTCCCCGACCCATCTCGTGCGCCTTGTCACCTTCCTGCTGATCATCACCCCCCTTGGTCATTTGGGCCTACGAGACAAATCACAGAGAGCAGGCCGATCAACAACGTAGTTCTCGCTGTTCTCGTTGTCAGTTTCGTTGGGGCGCCTACGCACCTACCTTGCTGCCGGCAGGCTGGAAAGGTCGAAGAACCTCAGCGCACCATCTGCAGAGCCCAGCGCCAGCCGCGGCGGTCGGGAGGGCTCAACTGCCACACACGTGATGGGGGAGGCACCCAGAACGGAGGACTGCATCACCAGGCTGCCCGCCTGAAGATATCAGGGGGAAGGGCGTGGCAGGGGGAATTGAGGAAGGCGAATCGACAGGTGGGGTTGTTGGTGGTGATGGGGGGTGGTAAAATTAAATAGCGGCGCGGAGCAGGGAGAGAAGGTGACTCCAAGATCTTAGAAGAGAGAGGCGGCAGCGACGTCGGGTTTCAAGAGGCCATCACATACGACTTTGCTTAGCCTAGATGATTCGGCCTTGCATCGGGTGATATAAAAATGGCGCCTGACGTCTGCTGCCTGTGCAGGAAATTCCGCCTGGTTTTGGAGGTCGCGGCGAGGAGCGCGTGTATGCAAATTTTGTCTTAAAACACAACCACCGTGTCCTACAACACAGGCGGTGCAGGAAATCACGAGTCGGCATATTTGCCTGAAATGGGAGTTGGTCATTCCCGGCCCCTGACCCCAGCCTCCCAACCGCCCGTCGTGAGATACAGACCTTATTCTCTATCGCGGGCTCCCAATGTCCCAAGCGCACACCCACATATGCAACCCCCCCCACACACACATACACACACGTCCCCCAGCCGCACCTCCAGGTCCCATATCTTGAAAGTGCGGTCCGCCCCGGCAGTCACCAATAAGTGGGGGCTGCTGGGGGGAGGACAGAAGGCCGCGGCCAGCACGTCGGCGCTGTGGCCGTCAAGCCTGCGGCGGGTGGAGGAGGGGGAAACGGACACCGAGAAGATACAAACACGGTTGAATGGGATGGGCACATCTAAAGAGGCTGTGCTGATGGTCATCACCAATGAGAAAAGGGTGGGAGGGGATACCCTCTTTTGCAAAACCCATCATGATCCACATACCTGTACAGGTGGCGAAAGGTGCGTACATCAAACACATTGACGTCGGCGCCCGTGCCCACCACCAGGTACGATAACGTCGTACTGTACGCCATACAGTACACAGGGCCTTGGTCTGACATCACCTGCGATGCGAGGGGATGTGTGTGCAGGAGGACGATTGGAATCAGAGCCTCAGCTGCTATGGTTTCGGAGCAGTAACGGGGACCTAACGCCCTCATCGCCGTCATGCCGATGATGCGATAAGGTACTATTCGGCAGTGATGGGAGGGTTCTTGTGCAACGTGGGCACGTTTTCATCATAATCTCCCTCTCTTCGCACCCCTCGTGGGTTTCCCTGGCCCATGGATCCGTTTCTTTCCAATCCTCACTCGGCCCCCTCCAACAGATACTTCGTCGGTCTCCTCTTTGCCTCCTTCGTAACCCCCACCAACCTCCCAAAACAAGTACACACGCGCTCATCCCCTTCATCGTTTGCGATGGCACAGGGTCTCTTCAATCACC
Organism: Volvox africanus; assembly: GCA_030268105.1. Taxonomy (NCBI): domain Eukaryota; kingdom Viridiplantae; phylum Chlorophyta; class Chlorophyceae; order Chlamydomonadales; family Volvocaceae; genus Volvox; species Volvox africanus. The sequence continues at coordinate 4,279,216 of BSDZ01000079.1, forward strand.
ACCTCACCTGAATCGGCGGCGGCGGAGGGTTCCCTTTCTCCACCGCTTCGTATACCGCGGTCACATTCCACGCCACCACGGCATCCCAGGACCCGCAGAAGAGAACTGACGGTAATGCCGCCGTTTGGCGCGACGGGAGATGCGAGTGCGAAGACGGCTGGCGGCCGCCGCCACTCGCAGAGCCAGGCGGCGCGGGATCGCTGGTGCCTGCCGCAGAGCACGCGACGGAGCGGATTAATGACAGGTTGACTGCCACGATGGCTGCGGTGTTTCACGCTAGCGAAGCGGCTGGCGGATAACGCCGGGACACAACAATTCCGTTTCGGCAGTAATAAGCAAATTAAAACAGGGTAGCTTCAAGCATTGCATCTAGCCGGCTAATAAGCGCCCAAGCCCTTCATAGTTGGCAGAAGCTCTTCAGTCATCGCGGGCCTGGAAGGATCTACGGGTCGTCAGCCTGCATTCCTTGAGTCGTGCGTTTCATTAGGGATGTATGTGTGGCGCCCTCCCCCATGCACCCCGCACTCAGCCACGCGATCTGGGTCACCGCCCGATCTGGGTCATCTTAGACAGGTGTCGCGTTTCCTCACCGATGGGTCCAGATCCGAAACACAGACAGATAACAGGTCGCTGCTGCATCTCCGACTGCAGTTGTACGGGCGGTCGGAAGGAGCCGCCACGGTCTGGACCGGGGCCTGGACCATGGCGGTGGCCAGGAGGGGAGCTGGATGTCAGGCAGTGCAGGCTCACGCGGGGCCCGCCAGGTAGGGAGAAGGCCAAGTACACGCCTGCGGTGGGATGTCATGGGCGGAGGAGGGCAGGCTACGAAGGTCATCGGTCACAAGGATTGGGACCGGAGTATGGAGCAGGATAGTAAGATGGGGAAGGGCAGGGAAAAAGCCGAAGGTGAGGAGGGGAAGTCATTGCTAATTCGATAGAGATATGGAGTATAGAAATCAGGCTACGGAAAGGGTATGTCCAGGAATGGTTGGCCCATAGGCTGAACCACGTCAACATGCCATCACAACATGCGACGGTGGGTTCGGCCCAGCCAGTTGAAGCATACTACTATGTGCAGATGTTAATATGTCATACAGATATAATATGGTGATGGGCGCTGCAAACCATCTTGTTGACGTGCATGCCCGCAAGAAGCTCACCATCCGTGGCCACGGCGTGGGTTGGCCCGCCGTCGCCTTGCACCCCGACTTCATTTACAAATCTTAAGAAGCCCATAAAACTTTTTACGTCTCCATAACCCTGTCAGTGGGCATCTGTAATTGTATGCGGTCCGGATAGGAGCAGGGCGTTCTACAAAACAAGTAGTTTCGCTTAGTCATCCCGCCGTTTCACGAGAAAAATAAAACAAATTGAACATGTTATGAGGCTGGTTTCATTGCTTTACATACTGAAGAGCTGTCCCTCAGAATTTTCGTACGGAGAGAATGTGAACTGCCATGCCATTATACTGTTTTCTGCACGCGCACAGCCTTACTATAAAAAACACAAGAGTTTCATTTTCTCATGGATGCAGCCATTAGGCATTTGCGTGATGGCGCCCTGCGGGACGCTTCGACCTGCCCTACTTGCTGTATTTTAGACAACCTTGCCGTCACCGGCGGAGCTCTTGTATTTCGTCATGTAAGTATAGAATTGCGGTTGCTCACAACCTCAGCGTTATATTCGCATCACAAACGTGTCTCTTTCCCACCCCGTGCACGACCTTCGCCGACCGCAGGCGGTCCAATCCTTATTGTCTGCCATGCGGCAAGGCCGCAGCCAGGCCACTAGCATTCGCCTTGTCGACCTCACAGGCGACCTGGAGGATCTTGCGACAGCGGTACTGGCGAACCGGCAGAGCCCTGACAAATCACAGCTCCGCCCGTCTCCAGTAGCTCTTGACGTGGAGCTCATAGATCTATTCACCAATCCCTGGGGATGGCACGAGTTAACAGTGCCCAACCCAGATCACGTAGCCGGGTGGGTCCTTGATATCGGCCTCTACAGCCGCACCGTGTCAATTGCGAACGGATTGGGCTGGGTTAGCACTTTGCGCAAAACCCCTATCCGTCTTAACCCGCATTCCATTCCTGCATGTAGACAAGATACACATGTTCCCCCCAACCTTCTCTTCACTTCCGCTCCCTGGTATGATAGATCGGCCCCGGCGGTGGTGGTGGGCTCCCCACCTCCCCAGCCTGCGTCCTCCAGTCCCGCCACCAGCCTGTCAGCGCTGCAAACATCGCTGGTGCGGCCATTACCGGCATCACAGCAGGTGCAGGTGGTGCATCAAACCAAGTCAGTCGGATCGTTGAGGACGCCGCTGGCATCGTCCGGAAGTGGCGATGGCAGTGGACGGAATGGTGGCAGCATCGGCATCGGCGGCGGCGGCGGCGGCAGTGGTGGTGGTGGTGGTGGCGCCCCTGGGGCGGCAACAGCGGCAACCTCTGGGTCGCGGTCTGTGTGCGTTATCATTAGCTGCTTCAGCACGTTGATGCAGAGATACGGCGAATGGCAGGTAGGGGATGGAGACGTGGCCCCGGGGCAGCGTGTACTTGGCTGTGTTTGGTTCCGTTGCGTTTGGTTCGGATGTGTTCCGTACACTGATTAAACCACACGGTTGAGGACCGCGTAGGAAGTCTTTTGGAGGTCTGTGGGTTGGCTCCCGGGATCAGGTGGATCAGGCAAGGAAGTGACACAGTAACAAGTTGGCATAGCTGTAGCTCGCGGAGTCACCAACACGTTTCGTCTATTGGCCTTTGTCCCTCCACCTCCCTCCACCTCCCTCCACCTCCCCCCTTTCCTCCCCGTCAGGCGCTCGGCCTGCTGGAGGCGGTCCAACGATCCCCCTTGGTGTCCTGCGTCCTCACATCACTGCACACGGTAACACGCCATAATGAACCATTCTCCCTAGGGAATAGAGGACCTTTCTCTGTCCAGGTCGTCTGAAGCCGTTATGACAAGTCCGATAGTTAATGGTTTCAGGTTTTGTTATTTCTCCAAAAGACCAAGACCTTATTTGCTATGTGTATGTATACATACATAGACATATGTATAATATATATAATATATTATGTTTGTTAATTTATAAGATACGAGGCGTTCGTTAGATCCCAGCTGCTTTGGCTGTGAGGTCGACCAATGCAAGGTGCTTCCCCTTGACTTGCGTTTTCCAACGGCGACGTTGGGCCTGAGGTGGCGGCTACTCTCATCTTGCCCTAGACTAGATCGCCCTCGGCCAAGCTGCTCAACTGGGGCCATATCAGGGATTGGTGAAAAATCGACTTCGTGGATCCTGGGAGTGATGGCCCCTTCAAAGAAACGGGTCAACTTACAAATCATGATGACGAGGAGACGCAGTCCCAAGTGTGGAGGAGGGGAAATGAAGGGGAGGGGGAAAGGACCCCATCCTTTTTGACATTTTATCTCGCTTGTGTCGTTTGCGGTCAGCTCCCAGGTGCCCTCCTCCCAGTTCCACTGCCTGCCCTGCAGCTGGTAGTTGGGGGACCGTGGCCGGCGCTCACGTCTCCCGAATGCTGGCCCCTGCCTCAGCCTCTACCTCCATCACGGCTCTCCTCTACCTCTCTCACGGACCGCCCGACAACTTGTTGCCCCGCCCCGCCCCCTCCCCGACAGGATCTGCATCCGGCACAGCTGGTATTTGCGCTGCGGCGGCTGAGTTCCTGTTGTCTGGACCTGTCGAGCCTCACAGAGCTGCAGACTGATTCGGCGAGGAGAGCACTCGGGTTGACTGCGGGAGTGGGTGCTGGAGGCGTGTTGGCAGGGCGGCTTGACTGCCGCACGAAGCGAAGAACGGGTAGGGGCTCTCATGCGGAGGGCGGGTCTAAGGGGGAGGGACTGAGGGAGACTGTGCAATCTTCTGGTCCGGTCCGCAATTCCTCTTTGGCGGGTGCGGAGGGACAGAGAGAGGATGCTGGACCTGCCTTGTTCTTATCAACGACTTAATCGCCTGGTTGCCTCTGTCCTTGTCTGTCTGTCCTTGTCTGTCTGTCTGCGTCTGTTTATCACGCACACACACATACAACCACAAAGTGCAAAGATATGATGAAGGGGGACATACAAAATTCGCCCCCCTTCCTTTTCCTAGACCAGGTCCCTGAATCATATGCATTATACGTAAGCGACCACGACGTCAGAAAACTCTCAATCCATGCCGTGCTGGAGCTGGCGTCCACTCCCCTTACAGATGGATATGCCTTACGTTTTCTTGGCTGTATCTCAGCATCAGCGTCTGCATGCTAAGTTTCTTCTCTGATTGCCGTACTCCGACAGGACGTGTCAAAGTGGAGTCAGAGCTGTACTCCATGCTGCCGCCGGCGGAGGCTGGCAATGGCTCAACCACTTCAACCGCTCCCATTGCTGCTGCGAATGTAACCACTTCAACCGATGTCCGAGTGGCATTCCACCCGGTGCCGCCCCTAATGGACGCCCCCGACCCCAAGACCCTCTTGCAGCTACAGCCGTCTGTACCTGCTACTGCCATTGCTGCTATTGCGACGCCGGCAGCTGCAGCATCAGCACCCGCGGCTGCTGCCCAGACAACATCGTCAGCACCTGCGGGACGCACCGGGGGAGTCGCGGCCGCCGGCAGCAGCAGCGTTGCTGGCGGAGCTCCGCCTGCTGGGTTGCTAGGCGGGGCCACGAATGCGGAGGAGCTGGCTCGGGCGGTGGGCAGCAGCATGCGCCTGTCGCTAACGGAGGAGGTGAGTCAAAAAGAGTAAGGGAGAGAGAGAGAGGAGGGGGGTTGCCGTCCTTGTGGATGGACACGCCGTACTGCACGTCCCCACAAGTTTCCAGGTGTCGCTGGAGGATCCATGACCCATTTTATACTACCTGGTGACTTCGCTGATTTCCAGATCTGGCAGATTTTTTAAGAAACTTAAGTGGCGGTCGGGGGCGTTGAGCCCTGGACTGTCAGGCTGGCACGACATGGCACTGCCTCGTCACGCAACTCTTTTCCATGTCACGCAGAAACACGCACAACTATTATATGCACATATATGTACATATACATACTCTTATATGCATATATATATATACATATATATAAACATATATAAGTTATTATATCGGCTGGGAGGTAAAAAATGCCGGCCGCATCTCGCTGTACGCTCTCACAGGAGCGCCGCGCCAAACAGCAGGTCGTACTGCCGTACCAGCACCAGGGCCAGAAGCATCGCAGCAGTGCGCTGGGAGCGGCGTACGCCGCGGGCGACCACGCGGGTTACTTGCCACCGGCAGCGGGTGGCACGGGTCCGGCTGCAGGAGGGCGGGGCCAGCAGTCCCTCGGACACATCCTCTATGTCCGGGACTCGGCCAGCGAGGCGGACTCCGACCAAGAGCTGGATGAGGACTTGGACATCTGACCCCTGTAATCTGATTTTCTCTCTTCGAAGGTGCAGCAGCATGGAGGTGGTGGTAATGGAGGTGGCGGAGGCGCATATGAGGTTTGTTTTATAAATGGCATGCATAAATGGCATGCAGTGTGTTGTGTTTTTCATCATCAGGGAGCCGGCCCCCCATTGCGGTTTGTCGGGCCCCTGGTGGACGTCGTCGGATTTGTTATCGACTACACGCAATGACGGATGTCATAACTTTTAGCTTTTTCTGAACGCCATCCGCGATTTGTTACTTTGTATTTTATAATGGCTGGTTGACTAACAACGCTGTGCGCCTGATTAGTGTTAACGTGAGGAGCCATGGCGTGAGCCAGCCAGCAACGGAGGCTGGAGGGTCCGGAAGCGGGAAGGCAGCTCTCGCTCGTCCTTAAGGATTTTATCAGTATCACCGCGTCGGCATCACCATATACACCCACATTAGCTAAGTGCCTGTCACATGACGGCCTTCTGAAAAATTAGTCACCAATCGTGCATGATATGACACGCCAGGTCACGCCACGCATCGGCTCGCCACGCCACATTTCGCTTCAATACCGGCCATATTATATAAACCACATAAACATAAAAAACTGCCGAGTATTGCAACCCTCTGCCCCCTCCTTTACGATGAACGCAATATACCCTCCAGAACTACAACGTCAAAAAGAGCTCAAAAAGGGCGGCCTTGATTTAAAATACACACCCGGTTACGGTGCCGTTCACCGTACTTCATAACTATAACAGGCCCTAGTGAGCCCTGCTCAACGGAAGAGATAGGCGTTGGGCCGTTGATTCGTAAAAACGGAGGGAAAAGGAAGAAAGGGGCTTCTGGCAGTGCGGCACAGACAAGGGTTTTCACAAGGCTCCAGTAGTGCGGACTTCGTTTTAAGAGGATGAAACATGACTCCAACGTTTCCCTCGAACACTAGCTTATGCAAATCTGATACTAACTGGCTGAAGCTAAAGTTACCGGCCAGTCGTTAACTCCGCCCGTCACAGCCTCGCATCTCGAACAGTCTGGGAGGCCTCAACTTTGGCGATTTTGGTGATGCCCTTCACCACATCTCCTAGGAAGTACGGCCGGCACCGCTTGCTTGTCACCTCGCAGTACTCGCCCGTATCACAATCGTTGTAGGATCCGCACTCCTTGCCCAGCGCCTGCACACACGCGTGTCCAATTACGTCTCAGAAGTCTTTCCACCTCCACCTCCTCCATATATTCTTCCTCCCGCAGAAATATATACAAAGTAATATGTGAGCGTATGCCTGTGTAGGGGTGAAATGCGGTAACCCGACCCTGTCATATTCCACATTGATATGCCTTGCGCTGGCATGGGGCTCGCAAGCGGACCAGTGGGTGGTGACTTACGCCCTGTCGTACGTCGGGCATCCCCACAAACCCGCGCTCCATACACAACTCACCACGCACGAATGGGCGTTCCTCCTGAATCCCCGCTCGCAGTAGTAGCCCTCTGCGCAGTCTTTGTCCTGCGCAGCGAATGCCGGGAGCCACACGCGGGGGTGATCACGGATGGAGATTTCAGGGGATCCAACACACCTACCAACCCTAGGCGGAGGCGGACGAGACGGCGTGTGTTCTTCCATTGAGTGCCTGTGGTCCGCACCCGCCGCAGTCACCTTCGAGTCCCCCCCCACAAACATACACACACGCATGCACATGCACATACGCATACATATTGATAGGTGTCGCACACCATAAGATGTGCTATACAACGATAAGACATTATCCTGTAATTGCGGTGTACTCTTGTAACATACGGCCGTGAGTATAGCATTGCACCGTTTTAAGCTTTCATACATCATCGAAGTGGCCAGTCATGCGTGATGTGATGTAATCCCGTTAGTACGGTCGTCGTTGGTAAGGCATACGGCACCCATCGTAAGCATGGTACGATATGCAACTATACAGCTTTACTTTATACAGCCACTGCGGGATTAGGTTAGATGTAAGGAAGCAGCCCAATGCCTGAGGGAAAGCCAGGGAAGGGGTAAAACCCAGAATCCAGGATCCAGAATCCACTTACGTTCACGCACTGCACGCAGTGGCCCATCTGCTGACCATCGTGTTTGCCGCCGTTGCTTTTGAAGTCGTCCTTACCGGCTGCTTTCTCTCTGACCTTTTCTCCATCGCGGAGGAGGATCCTGACTGGACTGACCTCAGTTCTCGCGGAGGACACTCCAGTCCAGCGCGTTGAGGCCTTCCGCATCCCACTGTTCAAAGGCTGCTCACTCGTGGCCATGTCATGGGGGTGGCGGTGGTGGTATGCCCCGGGGCTGTCGTGGTCGTGGTCGTGGTCTTCATGTACATACGCGGCAGGGGTGAAAATTGAGGTGACAAATGGAGGCAAGTACACCGGGGGAAAGAACCGGGGGGAGGAACCGGGGGAAGGAACCGGGGGGAGGAACCGGGGGGAGGCCAAGCGATGGACGCACATTTGATGGGGACTGCAGGTGTAGGTGTGAGCAGCAACGAGAAGCTTAAGAAGTTGTATGACGGGCGGGACAGCACAAGGCATGGAGGCGAGGGGAGGAGAGGAGAGGGGTGCATAGGGCCCAGGTCGAATACTCGGGTCGAATATCCCAATAGAAATAAAGGAGTGTTGAAACAGGTTGAGACGACCAAACTTGAGGTTTTGAGAGCGATGAAAGAGTAGGCGAGGGCGCAGCACATAATTCCCCTCTCCCCCCCTTCACAAACACACATACACACATACATGGTAGACCAATTTGTGAATTGGCCTACTATTCACCAAGCCCACTGCACAGCCCCTCCCGGTGCCTCGCAAAACCCCGAAGTGCGCCCCTTGTTCGTTCCCACCGTGGTCGTGGTCGTGGTCGTGATCACCCGTATACGCCGCACCGTCAGCCGAGCCTGCTCCTGTACACCGCGTAGCAAGTGCACAACGGCCGCAACGGCAGGGTTGTGATTGGTTCACATTTGAGGCAGCGAATGTACACCAGCTACACTTCCAAGTCCCACCGCAGCCTCTTCTCTTGCAATACAGGTATACACATAAGGACAGTTGTCGCAACCAGGCAGCGATGGGACATAGGTCATGTTCTCCTCCACCAGGCGTACATAACGCCCTGGCATGGTGGAGGTAGTGGTAGTGTTGATCGAGACGGAGGTGGTGGGGATGATGATGGAGTTGAGGAAATGAACAGGAGGAGAGCAGCATGTACGTGAACTGCTTCCTATCGTCTGTCCGCCCCGTGACGACCGCGTCATAGCGGAACAGAACAAGAGCTCGCTGCGGATCAGTCAGATTTAAGGAGGCGGCGGCGGATTGTATCCCCCTCCCTCGGTGGGGTTCTCATCTTTCCTACCAGCCGGTTCACCATCAGCCGGGGCCTCAGACGGCTCGGTCTCCTTTTCGGCCTTCTTGGCCTTTTTGCCCCTTTCGTCGTGCCCTGCAAGGAGGGGGAGGGGAGGTGTCACTCAAATCATCTTCGGCCATGTCCCCATGTCTCCATGCATGTGCCGCAATGCGAATGGACGCGAGGACCTCCCGCCATTAGATAAGTACCATCGTGGAAGGTGGGAGCGGTTTGATGGACACAAGCGTGTGTGTGACATCATTGCGATGACGGAATGACGAATCAAAAAAGCACTTACTGTGATGCCCCTCGTGGTGCCCCTCGTGGTGGTCCTCGTGATGTCGGTTGGTAGACTTATCCTCGTCCTCGTCTTTGTCATCCTTATCATCATCTTCATCACCATCATCATCATCCTCATCCTCATCACCATCACCATCCTCATCTTCGTCGTCGTCATCTGTGGGTGGCAAGCAAGAAGAGGTCAGTGCGGCAGACGTTATTTACATTCCCTCGTAAAGGAGATCACCGTGAAGGCATCGTCGAGGAGTGCCCCTTTGTCGGCCAAATGAAATGCCATCATTGCCGCAGGTCACCCGGATCCGGATAAGGCCCTCATCCCGACAACCACCCGTCATTTGCCCCGCTCGGAGGGCCCCATGGACCCATACCATCCTCATCTTCATCGTCGTCCTGGTCTTCGTCGTCCTTATCATCATTTGGATCGTCGTCATCGTCATCCTCGCTCGTAGGTGCATTCGCCTCCTCGGCAGCAGGATCAGCATTGGAATCAGCGGCGGCAGTAGAGGAGGCAGTCTTGTCCGAGAAGGCCATGGCGTCTCCGGCCCGGGCGCCTGGTGCCCTGGCCATGTAGGGGGCCTTGATGCAGATGGGGAGGTCCGAGGTGCAGTCCTCATCGAGCGAGCACCTGAAGACACAACAGAACCAGTGGAAGTGGAAAGTGAACAATCCCGGTGGTACCGAAGAAGCGGCTAAGGACAAGGAAGACGCAGATGGAGAGATGTAGAGGCGTAGAGACGGAGACACGAGAGACGGAGAGACATGCGAAGAGGGGTCTACCTTTCTCACATGGGTTAGTTTGGGTCACACCATCACTACCGCATGATCATGCCCAGACCTGTCGTGACGGAACGTGGCGCATTTACCGTCACAAAAAACCGGGGGAGGGAGTAAAAAATAAAGTGAAATCCCCGTTCGTTGGCGTGCAGTCACTCTGTTTTGTTATTGGTTTCATTCTTCGTTTCTTTGGCTAGTCGTCCCCCTCCCCGAGCGCGGGAACTTACGGTGTTGCGCACACCGCCCCTGCGGGCCACCAGCTCTTCTGGCAGGTTCCGGAGCGGCACTCCTCATCATGGCGACACGTTTCTCCATCGCCCTTCAACAACAGGCACTCGCCCTTGATGCAGACTGTGTGCCGTTGTGCCGTAACATACACACAGGAGGGGTCGAGAGGAGGTGTTTTCAACAGAGCGAACAGGTACCATGCAAAGAATCTACCCGGCAGACTGCGTCCTTCTTCCCGTTCCTGTTTGCTCTTCCTAAGTGCTAGCCCCCAATTGCTAAGTGACACCCATAATGCATGGACTCATCGTGGCCCGATGTGGCCCGATGTGGCCATGCGGTCATGGGTTGTACTTGTCACTCACGACAAGCCGGTGGGGAGGTGTGCATACCGTGGTCACATGCACACCTCTTTACTTGCACACCCTATACTAGATTTCGGAGCATCTGCAACTTTTGGTGATTGCGCTGTCCCATACGACAATCAAGCGAACTCACTCTCAGCCTGTTTGCAGTCATCATCAGACAGGCAGTCGTCTGGGCGGGACAAGTTATCCTCTGCAAGCGAGCGAGCGTTCAGGGAAGGGGAGGGGGCGGTGGGACGTAGTGAGGCACCAAAACACGCGAGGTACGATATTCCCGTGGTGAGAGTCTATAGTGGTAGCAGTTTGCCGACTCGTCTTTATATCTCAGGTGTACACCAGACGAGCGGACCTAAGGTGATTGCATGCAGAAGGCCTGTAGGTGGTGTAGAAGATGGGGGTTACCCCTGGCTTACCGGTCTTTGCCAACAGCGCAGTATGGCGGGCAGCGAACGCCGGTGCAGCTAATACCGCAGTCAGTAACAGGGCCAAGAACGCACGCTGTGGGGCGTGCATCGTGGCAAAAGGCACCTGTTGGAGCAAGGCTGCAAGGGTGCAAAGTGCCGTTCGTTTATTTGTTTGGCGGAGAGGAGCAACGCACAGTGCTCAGGAAGCTTCCGGCGATTTTCTTCATGGGATAAAAGACAAAGAAATGCGGTGGAATACGATTCCAACAGGGAGGGCAGGGACCACAACAAAGTGGTGCTGGAACGTTCCGTGTCCTGTTCGACTTGGCTTGTGCGATGGCAATCAAAGGGCTGTGGAGTGCATCAGGATCCAGCAGCAGCCATCAGCGCAAGGGTGACGATTTGTGTTGTAGGGACCTTCCGGACAGCCTTGGGCACGAAATGGCATTTGGGTGCTGTTAGAAGCGATATCCTGCCAACCAAGCCGAGCGCTTAACGCCACGACTATCATAAATGCAGCATGTTAACAATGGGTATAATTTATTATTGTTGTTGCGAAGACTTCGCTCCCTAAGAGCATACCTGCAAGTAAATGTCTCCGAAGCTTGCTCAGGAGGGAGAAACATGGATAGAAGCAAACAATCGATCCTTTAAAAGCAAAGAATCAGTTCCATATTCCGAATATCCGATATTCGGCTTTCGGCCCACCGAAAGTCGTACCTCCGAAACCTACAAACCGCAGCCATCTACGACGAGAACGTGACACTCTCGGCGCTGAGGCCCTGGGCATAACTGCGAGCATGTCGCATAGTTGCTCAATTTCCCACACGGAATTATTATTTCAGTTACTATTAGGGTATTACATTTGCCATCTTTGGCTTCCCAACTGGAACCAGAATTTACCCCTAGCTGACTTAGGGTTTACTTAGCTTGCTAATGTGTTATCGGAATGCGTCAGACACAATTCAGTGGTAGTCAAATAAATTGAAGGTAACAGGAACAGTTTTGACATTCAGGACATTCCAGCGTTCTGAAGTAAAAAATAGATACGGGATTTACTAATGAGGGTTTGGATTTAGACATTCTACGTATGTCTTACGTCGGCACCATATCGTAAAATCGAAAGTTCAACACCAGGGAAGATCAACACCTACCCCGGTAATGCTGGTAATGACAGCCGTCACGGTCACCCGTCAGGACGACAACATGCCAGGCGCAGCTTCATGCCATCCGGTCCCTCTGCATCAATATCATACTTGGCATCTATCACCTTGAGTCCATCGAGCCCCCCCGCCGCAGGTCTGTGACTCCGAGAGTCACATCTGACCGCATCCTATCTAACGATACACCGTGAACACGATACGATGTTGTCCGTATGCATACCTGCCCCAAGCTCCCCAAGACCATGCCGAGCCCATCTTACTACGGCTTGCAGGCATTTGTCACCGCATCCACGTCACAAGGCAACTATCCAGAGCCGAACAATTGAACAACATTCGCCCATCTGATAGCGCGCTGGAGAGTAGTCTCCGCCCAACACACGGCTTTTACGCACACAACACGCCAAAACGCAACGGAAGACGGTGCCGCCAGTCAGCTTTAGGCACATGACTTGTAGGTCATGTCGTTGATGGTGCTATAAAGCACGCCGTCCGCGGCCAAGACCTCACATGCCTACGGAACAGCGAATAGGCAGTGAAGGGTTTACGTAGCCTTGACTTCCCGCTGCGGATGTCCTCCAATTTGTAGCCCCAGCATTACTTTTGCACCCATGTGGAATCACTCACCTGTATAACTTGCTGGAGCGTGTAGTTCCGCCCCATCTTGCGCAGCTCGTTAAGCGCCTGTTCCACACCTAGGCCACTGGGTGCCTGCATCGCGGGCGGCTGGTTGTACAGATGCTTCAAGTCCATCGCAATGTCGCCACCACCTGCAGGATCAGGAAGCGACAGCTCACCCATGGCCACAATCGACACCAGCAATCAGGTTTTACAATAGCTGTGATGGTTTTGCCACCTACCGGCCGCCTCACGACGCATAAGAACCGCTCCTCATATCATGTGTAACGAAACGCGAGAAGTCCGGCATACTTGCGTATACATGCTAGAAGATGCTCACGTTTTCCTCTCTCGTCAGGGCCTCCCCATCATGGGCGGCAGGTAACACAACACACGCAGGCCCAACAATCACCCACAAAGCTCACTGTAGTGTAAGAATGTGGACAACGGTGTGGAAATCAGGATTACCTGCTGGTCCCGCAGCAAACGGAGCACCACCGCCATAACCTCCTTGCGCCAAGCCAACACCAGCACCTTTAGACGAGGCAAAAGTGGATTGAAGGCACAGAGTCAAGGATGACGGCACGCCATGCCGGGGTTAAAACCCAGCTGTTTGGTTGCATTTGGTGAGAAGTCATTAGCAGATATCTGGAAGCCCTTACATCTGGTTGCAGTGGCACAGATCCATAACTATAAACACAACTGCTGCTCGCACACCGTATGTCCCGCACCGTAACATACGTTGCTGGCCACGTGTGGCCCATTCTCCCGCCTCTCCTGGAGCTATCAAGGCTTACCTCCCGCCTGTCCTCCGGCAGTTCGTGCACCAACGGCGGGCGTGGACCCGCCTCCCGATTGGCCCGTGGGAGGTGCACCCTTGGTTAGATGCAGATATTGCATTATGCACTGGAGGAAATGATAAGTTGCCTGCGGGCCACATTTGCAGCTTGGATCGTTATGTTCATAAACCATCGGCATAATGCACGACTAACTTTGCTACAAAAGTTGCGCGATGGGACAGCGAAGAAACGCATCACCCAAAACTAGGACAATTTAACTTCCACCGACAAACAACCGCAAAGTGGTTCAAGGAACTCAGATATACAAAAGCATAACTGACCTCATTGTGATCGGTGATGGGTTTTACCGCAAAGGCGGTAATGCTGCGCTTCCGCTCGAACGTTTTCAAGTTGCCGTAAACACGGACGTACTTCCCAATCTGCCACTCAATCCGTTTTTGGGCCTGCAGGAAGAGGATCGTACGCCACAATGTTGTGCACGTCAACACGTTGCAGAGGACATGAGCTCGGCCACCATATACCGCTTTTAGGCAAGCATGCTGTAACGACAAGTTTGAAGTGGGAACACCCCTGTGCAGTGGTACGACCAGATTGCTGCGTACGACACCAACTATCGGCGTGCGCATTTTGCCGCGTGATAACTTCCGCGGTTTGGCTCTACGTAATGGGTACCCACTAGTTGGGAGATCTAGAGAATTACTTGTTCTCAGCCGCCAATTCCACAGTTTAACTACTAGGTAATGAGCCTGGAACTCAGCAAGGAACGGAGCTCACAGGCATGGCATGGGTTTTGAGCCATGGGTTTAGTCGTGATCACACGCACACGTACGACACATCTGGCCTGAATGAGCCTCTCCATCATCGCTACCAATCGATACACACCAAGAGAATTTCTCCTGGAGGTAATGAGCCAGAACCCAATTAGTACCTCCCAATCTAAGACACCTGCCCTGCCTCTAACTCACCTGCAAGTCCATATCATCCACCCAACTGCACACTTCGATACTGCCCGTGCCGTCATATACTTGTAGCAAAACCCGTGTAGGGCCCTCCTGGTAGGAGGTCACCTTGCCGATAATGGTTACCTGCGGAGGAAGACACCGCCGCAGCCCTATTGATCACGAGCTACAGTCGGTCATGAGTAGCAAAATGGCAAACAGTGCATGCCAATAACATATACCAATATGCCAACGCCGAGATCGGGGCCGGGTCAGGTCTCTGAGATCAATGTGGGCTTTCATCGTGATGGTCTACATCGATATTAAGCAGAGTGCAAGGGATAAGGGACATGAGATGTTCAGGTTGCAGGCGTCCAGCGTCGCCGTGGCGGTATTGTTCCGCCGTTACCATACGCATATCTGATGCTAGTAAGCCCGGCAACTGGTCCTGCGCATATCTGTCTGTCTGTAAGGTTCAAATGCGTTCCATTTGCCGCTTCACAGGAGCTATTGACCAATGGACGCACCGTCGAAATGTCATGTCCATCCGCAACATAATGTTCGTCATCCACTGTGGCAATTTCCTGCATGCCAAGCACGTCCCCATGGATTCTAACGGTAAGCGCGAGGGCCTCTTGAAAAACTGTATACAAGTGCGTACATGTATGCCCCATGCAATATGGCCACATATCGGCGTTAACGACTGTAAATAACATACCATTGATAAGCCACCTCCTTCTTACTAACTTAAGTTGATTCTATTGCACAATTTTTGAAAAACCTCCGAGGGGTATGCAAGGGTGCGTGGGAGATTGGAATTTCACCGTAGGGAGTGGCGGGGTAGAGAAGGTCAGGGGTGTCAGAGCTTCGCCTTGCCTTGTCCATTCACCAAACTCCAAGACGCATGGAGTTACGCGATTATGTCGGAGTCATCCTTGTGAAAATGGCACCAAGATATAGCGTACCTTCAGCAAATGTCTGATGGTGAAAGCTCTTAACGAGTTATGCTGGTTGCGACCCTGTAGCAAGAGACGGCCACAATCGGTAACTAGATTTCTTAATTCCTACCTAGACGCATTTCCCTACGAAGAGTCTTAGAAGGCGACACAGTTCTAATCTCCATCTCGTGGGCTGGGCTGTGAAGACTACCCGGACCAACCTTCTGTTGACCGCCACCATACTGATTTTCATGCCCCGGTGCCGGACTGCAGTTGTTTTGACACAGGATTGAGTCCAGCTTAGTTCAGCGCCGAAGCTCGCCTCTTCCCGCCAACTTGCACACCTGGCCATAAAGCCACCGCCTCCGAATTGGCTAGCTCCCAGATTCATATTACCATCACCGTAGCCGCCGTACGCCATTGATGCAGAAGGAGAAACAGGTCAAACTGGACAATGATATATATTTAGCACGTGTTAAGGTGCACAACGCTGCTTGTTCAAAAGCGGAAATAAAATGCTAGGCAACCAATACAAGTAACATATTGAGATGTGAGGATGAACTTTAGTTTGCTCATTTTGCAATGAAGTACGGCGCGTGAAGTCTGAAGTGTCGCTGTTGTCGGAGCACAGCATGCGTTGCTATCTTCACATCTTGCATTTCCATACCATTTCAAACATCAGTACAATCGTTTTGATGGGAGCTATAATATGCGTGCATATAACTCAGCGGGTGAACTGTGATAAAAGGGGGTCCAGGTACACACAAGCATTCTAATTCTTACATATTGTATATAAAGTTTATACGGTATATGGAGTTACCGTCATAAAATTTATACCTTTATCAAGCTGCGGCTGTGCCACAAATTGGTTAACTGCCAGGAATGAGGTGCCCTGTTACAGATTCCGTAAAATGTGAGTCGACACGCTGAAATATCAGTATCCATTTCATTTACTCGGTGATCTGCTACATCATCCGCCCACGCAGGTCGCGGCAGTCGGACGGCTGTTTTTCAATACCTTCCGTCCCCGAGGGTATGGAGCCTCGCCGGAGCCACCCATCGCGTCCCTACGATCCTCTGCCACGTTTCGCCTCCGCAAAACAGCGGCTCTGCGCCGACTGGCCCTCTCCCATCGAGCACCATGCCCTCAGCTCCAGACGCTGCTGACGCAGCTTCCGTACTGGGCGCCGCTTGGGACCCCGAGGGTCTCTTCAGCAATTCCACACCCCTGAACATCTCCGCCGGGGAGCAGATGGGCGACCTTATCGCACGCCGCGAGCGTGAGAGGGCTGCCCGACGGGGGGCCACTGTCATTGCACCTGCGGCACCTGCGGCGCAGACATCGCCTGCCGATGCCGCTATGACAGCGGCGGCACCACTTCTTCCTCTTCCCGCACACGCTCGTCCACTTTGGCCATTACCAGATATCACTGTGGCTGCTGGCGGATTGCGGCCCGAGGAATTGCCCATGGAAGTCCTTTCAGAGGTGGAGTCTTTGCTGGCTCGTGACTTCATGGCGGTGGACCTGCGCTGGCCTGGGTTGCGGCTGCTGCACTTGGACCCACCGGTGATTACGGTGGATAACTTCCTGACGGGAGAGCAGTGCGACCAGATAGTGCAGCAGGCGGAGCTGTCAGGTGGTTGCGGGTGCGGGTGAGGGTGTGGGAGCCAATGTGGATGCGGATGGGTCGCATACGGAGAATTAGCTTTCCCTGGGGATTGTGAAGCTTAGGTAGCACTGTATATGCTTTCCACAGATGACACGGATTGTGTCACCCTTTTTTGCCATAGAAACGGCCCTGGCCGGCTCTCCCATCCCCTGTCCCACTTGATACACATATGTACCTTGGTCTTAACCTGCAGGCCGCATGCAGGCAAGCCGCATCGGCGCGTCCAACGTGTCGTCGTTGTACGGTAACGCCTCCAGCAGCCGCCGGACAAGCACTGGCATGATGGTGACGCCGGGTGTGGCAGGCCCGATCATGGACACGGTGGTTTCGGAGCTGCAGTTCCGGGGAAAGAAGCTGCTCAGAGCAGGTCGGTTTGTTTATATTTCGGCGTCCCTCTACCTCGGTAGTCTATGTGTCTGTATTCTTTATGTCGGCGTGTCTTAATGTCTGTGTATGTGCGGCGGATATCGGAGTAAACACTTGAGGTAAGAAGTATACGTGAATGCACATAGTTAGATGGGCACATTTCTCGGATGGGCACTTTCCAAATCTTAAACTCTCTCTCTCCCCCTCTCCCTCTCGCTTTCTCCGTGTACCATACACCACACGTTCCCCTCACCAGCACACGGCACCCTCCCATCCTTGCAGGTGATGGTCCGGCCTGGGGCCCCTCTAGCAAGATGCCACACAGCGGCCAGTACTGCTACGAAGCGCTGCAGGTGCGGGAATGCTCAAGATTGTGTGTCTGATTGGTGAGGATACGTCATCTGAAGGGCAGCTCGATAAGGGCTACGTTTCGACTCTTCATGACGCCGACCGACTCTCAGTCAGCAGCGGTCCGGTGTGGCTGCAATCGGATCACTAGCACGAGCTGAAACCCAGATCGAGTCACCTCCCTGCATATGGCCCCAGTCCTAGCGATCTGGGTTCCGTCCATTACCCCATTCACTTTGTCCAGTACATTCTGCATTGATAGGCCTATCTTTGCCTCTCACCGAGCTGCCTTCGTACAGACGCCACAGCGCGGACGGCCAACACTGATGGATGCGCACATGCCCCTCTCGTTACATCTCTTATGGTTAACTTTAAAGTGTTGGACGCACTATCGTGTTGGCAGGTGGCGCGCTACGACATGGGCCAACACTTTCTGGCGCATGAGGATGGCTTTCCTGCGCACCTGGCGGCCTCCAACGGCTTCCAGCGCCACGCAACGCTGCTGGTGTATCTCAACGACGTACTCCGTGGCGGCGCCACCCGGTTCAATTACCTGGGCCTCGCGGTGCAGCCCGTCAAGGGCAAGGCGCTGCTGTTTTTCCCGGCCTTTTCAGACGGGACCTCGGACGTAAGGTGCGAACGAACGGAAAGGCTGGCTGCTGTCTGGCTTGCGTGCTCGTTCTGTACAAGTTTTGGCATGTCTACCGGATGTTATTTTCCGGATGTTTTCCCTGCCGTTCGGAACTTGCTTGCCGTGATTACCTGGGGGCCTTGGGCCCAGGACCTTGGATCCTGGGCCCGTTTGACCGTGTACCGCGGGTTTGGGAGTGTGTTTGTGCTGGCCTAGAAGTGGCGCTTTTTTACGTGATAGAAGTAGACGGCCTGACTGCGCCGCCGGTGCAATATTTGAGATGGGTCCCAACGTCTTAAGTATGTACCGGTAGTTCACTTCCATGTCGGGTATAAAATTGGTGGCCCGAAACAGCGGCTTTTCGCGGCACTTGCCGCTACGCAGCATGGTAACGTCCTGATTAGATTGAAACCTGGTTTCACGACGACGTCTTCTTCGTAAAACTGCAGATCGCTGCACACAGCTGAGGACGCGGTGGATACCAAATACGCAACGCAGCAATGGGTCGCCAGAGGTCTTCCGAAGCCCACAACGATCAAGCCGCTAGCTGCTGCTGCTGTTGCCAAGCAACCACAGGATGCGGAGGCGCGACAGGAATTGCAGTTGGAACAGCTGGAACGTGCAGGGCGGCAAGGAAAGGGAGGAAAGACTGCAATGAAGGGCGGAAAAGGCTTTGGAAGCAAGCCTGGTAAATGATCTAGTCTTAACTAATATATTTGCTGGGCTGCGCAACTGGTTGAATTTTGTTTGCTCGATGGTGTTGTTCCGTGTGAGCCGGCGCTATCGTTATGAGATCAATCACCCATTTCAATGATGTTTATGGTAACAAGGTTGTCTTCATGCTGGAAGGGAGGTGTTCCACGTCAGGAATCCGTCAGCTTCCATCACCTTCCTTAGATTGACTGAAACGTCTCACTGCGGCTCAAATGCCTTGGACGCTGTACGTGAAAGCTTTCCTTGATCGCACCGTTCACATGCTGATTTCCCTGCCAACAATTTTGCACCGGTAGCGATGTCGAAGCCATCGTATTTCTTACGGACGGGTCAAAGTATCGAAGCGTCCTATAACTAGAGACCCATGGGTCAATAGATTAGCTGAAGCACCCTCACGCAACGCTCCACCGCCGACCCCACGTTCGCGCATCGGCTCCATCGACTCCAAATTTCGCCAGTCTTTTCTACGCTTGCAGGACAAAAAGGAATGACACCGTCATAAATAAAGACGTCATAGAGCCCCTAGCCAGTTAACATTTCAATCACGCGAAACGTCCTTCTTGCGCCACCAGCCAGCCAAGGACCCCGGTTGGAAACATTTTACTTGCTTTTGTCCAGCAGACTCAAGAGATTTGGCAGAGGTGGGTTACGTGTCATGAAGCTCTCGGTTAAGACTATCACGGTATGACCCATTTTGCTATTTGCACCTGGTTTGGCGCCCCACCATGCCAAGCAATATGTCACGTGACCCCCCAAGCCTGCCGTGGAACGAGTTAGCTGTAAAGGTGTACGTTGTACGCAGTCCTGCTCGTGGAGGCTCGATAACCTAGTGGGTCCGGAAAGTACCTGTCCCAGTACATGTGCAGCTATTGCAAAATTGGGCGCAAAAGCAGCAACTTTCTGCAGCTCTTCCTTGCTTTCGTTCCTTGCCTTCGTTCTTACATCCGCGAAGGTTTACTGCCACGAAATCATCCAAGAAGGGTTCTTCTCGAAGCTGAAGACGGAGGAAGGAGCACCTGCGCTAGAAGCTTAAGGACGGTCCGATAGCAAAGAGGGCCAATATTCACTGCTTAAGGGTTTCGACTCGGCGAAAAGCACATCACTTGTCGCCGCTCGCGGTCGGACGCCTTCGGGCAGCCAATGTCCTCCGACGCCGCGGCGCCTGTCTCCACGCATGACTTCTCCCAACTCCAGTTTCTCAGCCAGCACCAAAGCAGCCCTCTTCATCTGCCGGTGCATATGCACATGGGCAGGGGCCCCCCAACCGCCATGGAGGTGGACGACCCGCGTCCTCCACCAGAGCGCACGTCCTTACCCCACGTGCATGAAGGCGGCATCAATGCATCACCCCCGGTATCTATGCAGTTGGCGCGGGCAGCGAGCCTGGGCGGCGGGCCGCTGCTGGCAGGCCCCAACGCCGGCCATCGCGGCGGTGCCGGCGGCCAGATCCTCCTGGGCATGGGCTTCAGCAACCCATCAACACATCTCGAACGGGCAACATCTGCATCCGCGTCGTTGCTACACTCGCAGGCGCCGCCGCCGCCGCCGATGCCCCTGCCCCGTCACAACTCCTTTGGTCCGCGGCCCGCATCTGCTGCGTTGGCGGCCGGATCGCCGCCAACGCAGCCGACGTTGCTCAAGAATCAGCTGCAGCTGCAGCCGGTTCAGCACCAGCACCAGCAGTATTATCCACAAAAGTATTCAAAACCTCAGCAGCTGTCAGCCAACGGCGGACAGTCGCTGAGGCGATCACGGTCATCGCATGGCCGACGGTCTGGCGGCAGCCGCCCTCAGAGCGGCAGTACGGGTGGCAGCGGTAGCGGGAGCAACGGCGGCGGCGTTGCTGCACCCATCGGGAGCGGCGGCGGCGGCGACGCAAATTCCGAGCGCGCGAATATGGTGACGTGCGCAGCCACAGCGCCGGTGAAGTTTGAATTGCTGACTTCGCCGGACTTTGTGCCGTACAGTCAAGCGCTCGTCAGAAGCAATATGCCACTGCCAGGTAACGCACAACCGTTGGACGAGACGCAGCAGCAGCAGCAGCCGCATTACCATCAACAACACCACAACATCTCCTATAGCTTCCCATCGCCGTACGGCAACGTGGTTCCACCTTTTACAACCAGTGATCTCGTTGGGTCATCCGCCGATGGCGGCGGCGGCGGCAGTAGCACACAGTACCATATGCGCCCACAGCCTATGCCCCAGCAAATGCAGCTGCCTCCGCCAACGCAGCAGCCTTGTCTTCCACTATCATCACATCTTTCGCCGCCACCGCCGCCACCGCCGCCGCCACCACAGCAGCATCAACAGCAGCATCTACAGGCGGTTCAAAATCTCCTTCTGCCGCCAGGACCGTCGCCGTCCCCATTTCAACAGCCGCTGCTACAACAGCCACAGCCACAACAGCACCAGCAGCCACAGCCACAACAGCACCAGCAGCACCAGCAGCACCAGCAGCACCAGCACCAGCAGCACCAGCAGCACCAGCAGCACCAGCACCAGCAGCACCAGCACCAGCACCAGCACCAGCACCCGGCCCACTACTACTATCAGCAGCAACATGGTCAACGGCAGAAGTCGCCGCAGATGCAGCAGGCCTGTCAGCAGCAGCAAGCCCAACAGCATTCCGTCAAGTTGCGTCCGGGTTACCCAACGTCCCCTCGCGCCACCTCTCGCGCCCAAAACGCAGCCAACGGTACGCCGCTGCGAGTGCGGGGACCCATACCTGGTGCATTCAGCGGCGCAGGCGGGAACGGCGGCGGAGGCGGAGGCGGAGGCGGAGGCGCAGGCGGGAACGGCGGCGGAGGCGGAGGCGGAGGCGGAGGCGCAGGCGGGAACGGCGGCGGAGGCGGAGGCGGAGGCGGAGGCGCAGGCGGAGGCGGAGGCGGAGGCGGAGACTGTACCAGCGCCGTTGTCATTTGCACGGGTGTTTATAGCGGCGATCGGTCGCCCTCACAGTCGCTGCCATTGCCGCTGCCGCTGCTGCCGCCGCCGCGCTCTCCTATGACACCGGTGCGAAAGCCCCTTGCCGTGCCACCAGAGCAACACCAGGTGGCTTGGGCGTGTGTGTATGTGTGTGAGGGGGTATGTGAGGGGTGGGGAGCTGTGTGTGTATGTGCCCCTGCCCCTGCCCCTGCCCCTGCCCCTCTCCGCCGCCGCTGTTGTGGCTGGCTAAGGCGTCTACCCATGTGACATGCAACTTCTCGAATTGTTTCCTTTGCCTCACCACATCGCGGATGGTGTTGCCTGATGTTGCCTGATCAGGAAATGTGTGAGCGCTTCACTCGTGCTCTGTCAGCGCTGATGGCCCGCAGCGCCCAACGCGCCCCCACATTAACGGTTGGCGGAATGACCCTTGCGCTGGACTTAAAGACGCGGCGGGGGCCGATTGGAACCAGCTCAAAGTGGGTTTCGGAGCTGATGGGGCTGCTGGTTCCAGGGGCAGGTGCTACATAAAGATCAGCATCAGCGCCAAAGGGGGGGTCACAGGGAGGGGCCGGGAGTAGCGGGAAATGAATCCTGGGACACGATTGATTTCCCTGAACCTGGCCGCAATCAAGCTATCAAGCTGTCTGGCTATTCGGGTTTGCAATCAAAGAAGGCTATGGATATGCAGTGAGATTGGCTAACAGCCAAAAATGTTGCGCCGTCGACTGTTAGAAAGTGTTAATTATTGGGTTGTTCTGCAGTACTTGTACGACGCGTTCCTAACCCCGTAATAGCCTCCTTCCTGCCGCCGTCCTTTCCCCTCCGCTCGGATCTTCCGCTGTCACCGTCGCCGCCTCCGCCGCTGTCAACGCGGTCAACATTATACGGCCTAACGGTATGATAACGCCCACAACAACGGTTGCAACCGCCGAAAAACCGGCGATGTCAACTGTCACGTCCTCGACGACCGCTAAAACCACTCGTCGTGATGGCATGGACCGTACGGCGGATCCCGACTATGCTGACGTTGGCGATCGCACGGGCTTCGGCACCACCGCCGCCGTCGCCGCCGCCGTCGCCGCTGCCACCGCCGCCGCCGCCGCTCCGACCGAACCGTCGCCCCCCGCCGCCGGACCAAGGTATCGAGGCGTGACGCGGCATCGGCGTACAAAGCGGTGGGAGGCCCACATATGGGAGGAGCGACGCCAGGTGTATCTGGGCGGGTTTGAGGTGAGTCGTACTCAGCCGTACGGCCTTCTCTAGTGATGGGTGACGAGCGGTCTGTCCGGCCTTGCTGCTGCATTCCTGGCAGGGAACCAGGTAGGCAGGAGGGATATCAGCGGGGCAGCACCTACTACTGCCATTACGAGCATCACGACCACTGCTGCTAATTTGGACTTTACCAGGATAAACCGCCGCCCGTATGTACGACACGAGTGCTAGTCTTTTCCAACCATCACGCCGACGGGAGCTTAATTAGGGTCGTCCGTCTTGTATAGTATTAGAAATATTCAATTTGAAGGCTGAGCTACAGCCGTGCTACAGCAACATATGACAGGCAACACCGCGCGATTACCCACACATTCCAAGATCCGGATTTCGATTCGAATTTGGATCTGTGATTTGATTCGGATCTCCATGGCATGTATACCTAATGTGGCCCAGGTGGAGGAGCACGCTGCCAAGGCACACGACGTGATGGCGATCCGCTGCCGGGGAACAGATACCGTACTTAATTACGTCACGGAGACGTACATGGAGATTATGCCCGTAATTCTGCCGTACAACGGCCGCCGGCCGTTGCACAGAGTGCGTTTCCCGTGTGGGGACCTTGTGAGGATATAAGGCCTTTTAAGAGACGCCTGACTAGTACGACGTTTGGAGCGTTATTACACTGATGGACAAAGAGAAGGATTGGAGTCAACAGGACGATGTTTTAGTAATATTATTTTTTTCGGATTTCGGTTATTGTTAAAGTCGTTACAAGTACTACACAATAACACTGTTTCCTAACCGATTAGTGCTCCACGGACGCACTGGGAACTGAGAACCGATCTACTTGACCGTCATGTCTGTTTGCAGAATGAGGTTGTACGACTGCTCCGAAGCCACGGCAAGGAGGCTACACGTCAAACACACGCCGCCGGCCGCTACCCCGGTCGGTCTGTTGTCACGGAAGCTGCCCCCGAGCCCCCCGTCACCATTTTCGGGGACGATGAATGCGACCTGTACGGCGTCATGCCAGGCAGCACCAAGCCGGGCAGCGCAGGAGGGGGCGGCAGCGGCGTGACGGGTAAGCACGGTACGGCAGGTATACGGGATTTGAGGTACATGCGCGAAGCTAAAGGGAATGTCAATGATTATTGCGGGTAGCGGAAGGGACCAGCATGGCAATTACCGTACTGCGCTGTGTACGAGCAAACACATGTGTTGTGGTGTTGCCACAACCTGGTTGCAATCCAGTCAGGAGGTGACGCGATGAAGCGCCATCACCACCACCAAGTGCATCCGACTGAACCCCCTGACTGACCAAATAATCCGATCTCTTCCCGCCCACTGATCGTGCCGTACGCAAGGCGCGATACCCTGGCACGGCTCCCCGCCCGGTGCCGGCGCCGGAGGCTCGCCCTCTTGGGCTAACCCTGCCGCCGCTACGTCGCTGCCGCCGCCGCTGATGCAGCCGCCGCTGTCCCAACCCTCGCCGTACGGTTCCGCCACAGACGGTCAACCAGTAAGCCCTGGTTCAACAGCGGCGGCGGCGTACGACAGCGGCAGCTGGCCGCAGCCTGACCCATTGGTTGGTGGTGGCGACGGCGGCGGCAACGGGTTCTGGAGCGCGAGTGGGAATGGGAGCGGTCTGCCGTACATGGATCCCATGGAAGGGATGGTGCATGAGGTGGGAGGGGGAGAGGAGGAGTGGAGGGGAGCTGTCGGGGAGGAATTCCAGGGGACGCAGTACGACATCTCTTTAGGAAACGTCGGGGTTACGGGGTTGCGATTCCTGTTTGCGCGTTGCCAACACCACCAAATGGGAGATTTTAACATTCTTCATACATTTCCCTGATTCCATGTGTATTGTACAACACGTGTACGACAGAGCCAGGATCTGCTGGATTTGGAATATAGGCAGTCGCTCCGTGACATGGTACGCCTCCAGCAGCAGTCTGCGGGTTTGCTCCCTGAGGCTAGTCCCCCGGGGGAAACGGCCCACGTCTCTGCCGTACAACAGGCGCCGCCGGGCGACCAATCGGGCCATGGCACCGTCGGTGACGTCATGTGCTTTCCGAGTTCTTTCCAAACGTCGTACATACAGTACGGATCCACGTGGTCATACGGCAATCAACACAACCGCGTGTACGATCCGTCTACTCCTCACGGTCCTCGCTCTGAGTCGGGGGGCGCCGTACAGGCCCCAGCGGGGGCAGCTGAGTTGGGAGGCCCTCCTGCTGGGGATGTGACCGGGGCTGCTGGGCTGCCGGGACCTGAAGGCGGCGGCGGTGGCGGCGGTGCCGGCGGCTGCATTGCAGTTGTCGGCGTCCCGAGTAAGTTGAATAACTTTATAGGGCCAGAGGTGGCCCTGCCTTCGCGAACGCCTTAACTGAAAGGAAACGAACTAACTGATTACGGATATAGGAGGCAGGTACAAATATTTCTTATGGTTCTCTTCTCTTCTAATGTGCTAACTGACCCCTAAAACTGTGAATTAAAAAAAACAAAAAAAACAAAACCCCTCTCCACCGCAGGCGAATGTTGCTGCCTCAGCTACGAAGGTCCACACCGCCAGCATGACCAGGAGCAGACGCCCGGTGCTGGCGTCGTAGACAACACCGGCAGCGGCACCGGCCTCACCGCCTTCCCCTCCGGCCCCGCCCCGCCCGCCCCGCCCGCCCCGCCCGCCCCGCCACTCACCGCTTGTGATAACTCGACGTTGTCGTACATGCCCGTACCACAGCCGTGCGGTGGTTCTGTAGTACAACACCTTGCCGTACAGCTCCAGGGCGGCGGAAATGGCTACAACCAGTTCCCGCCAGAGACACCTGTCAGTCGGTTGCCGCAGCTGTTTCCTGACCAATCACCTGGCGGGGGTGCTGGAGGCGGCGGCGGCGGCACCGCAGCCATGCCACAGCATGATTCGTTTAAATCGTTGGAGTCGAGCAACGATCAACTTAACATTAGCAGTCATCCGGCTGTACCGCGACCGCCATGCGGAGGTGATGGCTTGCTACAGAGCTATCACTCCGCACCCGTTGGGAAGTTCAGTAGTTCCGGCGGCGGCGGTGGCGACAGCGGCGCCGCCGCCGCGGACGCCAGGGTCGATGCCACGGCTACAGAGAATGCCGTACAGCCCGGGCGACTTGAACCATCTGACGGCATCCACATTCTGGATGAGGCTGCGCCCCGAGGCGCCGACTGTGGTGGCGGCGGTGACAACGCCAGTTCTTTTGCGCGCATGGGGTACGGCAGCGCTTACATTGATGGCGGTACGGTACGGCGTGCACTGAGCCAGAGTGACGGTGGCATGGCCAGGGAGTGGGACATGAGACTCGTGGGTCGCTATGACGGCTCGGAGGACTACTATCGCGCCCAACACTTGCAGCAGTCGCCGAGCAATTGGCCGGCGGCGGCGGCGGGAGCCGCGGAGGCGGATCCTTTTGCCGCAGCCTGGCCATTCCCGCTGCCGCTGCCGCTGCCGCCGCCGCCGCCGTGGAGGTCCATTAGCGACGTGGGGCAGCAAGGGGGCTTGGCAGCAGCCATAGCGGACAGCCTAACCCCCGGCGGCAGTGCCACTGGCGTTGCCACCACCGCTGATACGGCAACGGAAGCCCAGATGATGCACACGCAACCGTTTGTGCCGGCGGCAGCTCACGATAGTGGCGGCGGTGGCGGCTGCGGCTGCTCCGTAACGGAGGCGAGCTGGCCGGACTGGGTCAGCGGCGAAATGTATGGCGTCAACACGTCCGTAGCGTCCTCGACTTTGCCATCGTCGTACAACTATGGTGGTCTAGCGACGCTGATGGGGCTAGGCGGAGCTGGCGGGGCTGCACCCTCGGTTACAATGAGTTCTCTGGAGCCGTCCTCCCTCCCGCAGCTCTCGCTAAGGCCACGTGAGGAAAGCATCGCGGTGGCGGAGGCTTGGCTGGCGCAGCAGGAGGTGTTGTTGGCGCAGATGGAGCGGTACAATCGTACGGATCCCGAGTCCGTCGGTTTGATGGCCTATGCCTTTGGCGGTGGCGGTGATAGTGGCTGTGGCGGCGGCGGTGGACCTGACACACTGTTGCCATACGACGACGACGACGACGCGGCGGCGATGCAGCGAGCGCATTGGGACGCCATGACAGCGGCGGCGGCGGCGGCGGCGGCCTGCGATCCAGGGCTGGTGCGACGAGGGGTCCCTGGAGTGCAGAGTGGAGAGGCGACTCCGTACCATGGAACGGATTTGTACGCTTACCAGGCGGGACTCGCCATGTACGGTGATGATCTGCAACAGCCACTGCTACAGCCGCTTCAGGAGTCCCCGCATCCTTGCCAGCCTGCGCAGTACTACATTCGCCAGCCGTACTATCAGAATCTGCCTGTGCTGGAAACGCCACCTAACGGCGGCGGCGGCGGCCTTGGTAATGCCGCTTCCGTCGAAGGCGATGCAGCGCACCCGCCGCAGCCCCCAATCCCAAATCCGCATTCGGGGCAAGCATCGGAACCGGCGGGCAGCGAGCTGATGCGCCCTGGTGTATCCGGCGGTGGCGGCGGCAGCGGCGGCGCTTCAGTAGCTCAGGCAGCCGCCGGGCGAGTTCGCGGCAGGGAGGGCAGTGAGGACGGCAGCACGGCCGGCGGCGTCCATTGCGGCCCTGGCGGTCGCGGAGCGGTCGCTTATGCCAGCGGGGTAGCAAGCGGAGCGGTCGCGGGAGGGGCCGGCGGCGGCGGGGCAGGAGAGGTGTGCAGTACGGGGCCTCCTGACGGCGCCGCCGGGGTCGGTGGCGATGAAGACTGCGGCCTTGATGTAGACGTAGGAGAACCGCGACGTAAGCGCCAGGCGCTTGACCTGTTACCCCTAACATCACCAGATACGCTGATGTTGTCGCCGCCACCCTTTCAGCCAGGTACGTCATCGGACGGAAGCACCCACAGCACATTGCCGTCAGGTTTCGTGCCGATCTTGCATGCGGGACATGAAATCCCGCTGGCTGGCGGCGGCGGCGGGGGCGGCGGCGGCGGCGGCGGGATCGCCAGCGCAGCCATTGCGATGGGCACCGTCACGACAGAGGCGCCCAACGGGTTGTTGTTCGGCGGGAGTTTTCACCACCCCCCAAGTTTCACAAGCGAGACGGTCAGGCAGCCCAGCTTTGCATAAGGCATCTGCCGCAGCATTGTTGGGAGGTAAACTTATTCAAGGGGTCCATTTCCGGGAGATGCGTACCGAGAGGCTTCTTGTCTCCCCCCGCTTAAGTGCGAAAATGTGAAGGTATGCGTTTGAAGGTTCACAGACCCGCCACATAAAGTCGTGAACTGGATTTGTTGCTTCAAGGAGGAGACGCGAACAGCCAAACACAGCTGGGGAAGGGGGAGGGGCGCGTTGCTACGTAATGAGACTCCGGCCTGAAGCGGGGGCAGCAACCTCAGGCCACAACCGCCGCTGAGGTTGCTGCCTCCGCTAACAGCCAAACACAGCTGGTTGCACCTTTGTGGGGGCCCGAAGCTGGTGGCTGCTACAGGCGGCTAACCGCCGTCCTGGATCGTTGTCGTTGTGAGGACAACGGTGAATAACGGAATGTGTGCGAGTGTGTGTGTGTGTGTTTATGTGTTCGTGAGGGTGAGCGCTGTTATCGTGGTGCTGATGCACTAGCACTGTTGTACCGCACTATATAAAGATACAAATGTACGGCCAGGCTGATATGTGGCGAGACGAAATAAGCAGAGGTGTTACGACGTTGGGGGGCAGGATTGGGGGTCCGCCGCGGCCACTCGCTCGCGTGACACGCCGCCTGCGGTCGTGTTGCCGCTCTGCTTTGATGACGGAAAGCGTTTTCTTGTCGGCCCTTCGCATAAGACGGGCCCTATGCACAATACGTTTGGAGGTGAAGAGAGGCATAATTGCATGTTCTGCACTCGAGATCGAATTTGGGGAGAAGGCGAGTTGTTCTTCGCGCCTTTATGTGGTTATGCTGTATATCTTTGACGAACTACTTCTATAATGCGATGTTACGTTGTAAATCGTATGGTGAAGTCGTATGATTATATGGTGCACTTGACTGCCAAGAGGATGATAAGATGAAATATACGTATCTTCGCGGCCTAGGAGGACCGTGCACTGAGCCGTTACACCACTCTTTCTTATCAGTGTGTATATGCCGTACGTTGTACTTTTACTACTTTTCCGTACTACGTTTTTGCTGTTTGTGTCTGGTTTGTTGATCTGTCCCGTTACAATTACACGATTACGATTCTCCTAGGACCTGGACGTCAAAACACGTGTGCCTGGAGACATGTCCTCTCGACAGTGCAGCCCCCAGGCTACACGGACGTAACGACAAAGAACATTTCAATCGAATTCAGTGCCAGTGAAGACTTCAGCACTCCCACTCGCACTCCCACTCCCACTGCTGTTCAGCTCGCCTCGCGGCGAATGACTCCTCCCGCGTCCCGGATTGCTGCTGTTTCCCATGCATCCACGAGGCGTGGGATGCGGATGCCTCCATTGAGCTGTCGGTATGCGTGCCCAATTATAGCCGGTGATGGGGAACATGGTGAGCAGCGGATGCATGTTTTTGGGGTGCGGTGCGGTGCGGACTCCTTCCCAGATCCCACAACCCCAATCCACTCGGATTGTTTCGGCTGGTTCGACGCGAGGTAAAGACGCTCCCTATTGAACTTGGATTTGGATTTGGATTTGGATTTGGATTTGTGCATTGATTCAAAATCAACGAATGGGATAAAGCGAACGAATGCTAGAAAATCTGCCTCCTGAGGGATGTAACCGGATGGACGGATTGGTGGCTTCCCAGGGCGATGGTACTGCTCATTACCATGGCATTGGCTCTTATTGTGAGTGTCAATCATCCGGTGTCAAGACCGGGGCTGCTGCCTGTAGGGGGCTCCAGGTCAAGTCGGGGAACCCGTGTCGTCACAAACCCGTGTGCCCGGGTCCAGAAGCGCATGTGCGGCACCCGGCACTTGAAAACGTGTAGACGCCTCTGCCTCCGCGGTGCCTCTTTCTACGGAGACGTGGGAGAGCCTCTTCATCTGTTGATACATACCAGGCTTAGGACGAAGAAGGCTCCGAGAGGGCTATGAGGGGGCATTCAGCAAGTTTCGGATGCTGCCATCCCTCCTTCGGGTTTCTTCGTAGTCTCGGATGCAGGCAGCGGACAATAGCCACGGCGCGGCTGGGCGAAGGAGCCGTCTTGTACTTCCATATGAGCGGCCAAGAAGGGGAGCACACCGATAGTAGGCACTAAGAAAGGACACCTGCACAGGAAGGCGGTGTGGAAATTTATGAATCTCAGCATGATATGAAAATCGCCGCCTCTGCGGGGCGCGGATGTAGCCCCTGGCGCCCGGCCTTTAGGTCCCGACCCTCCAAGTAGAGAGAGAGGAGGTAATCCTGGACAATTGCAATCCTAAAACACTAACACTCAAGATGACTCACAACGTTCGCTGCATTCTGCCGTTGCTTTAGTTGCCACTTAGCTTCTGTGAGGAGGTGGGGAGGGGGTGCCAACTAAAGGTTTCCTTTCCTCACTCCACGTGAGGGTGTGGGTTTTGGCACCGAGTTAGTGAGCGATCCCCCCGTTACCCGCTTTCTCTCGCATACCCCCCCTCCCTCACCACCAACCCCGCATTACCAAACACATAAAATGTTCCTTTCGTTAAAAAGGTTCAAGCAGGTCAGAGGCAGAAGACAGGCCAAATGGAGTGCCGGTTTGGGACGAGGCGCACGGGAATACAAAAGGATCTCGGCTGTCCGCATGTCTGGCTTCTGCGCCAGCATATTTGAATAATGAGCACATACTGCAAATGTAATTTGCCCCAGATTGGTTGTCGGACAAAACTTACCACCTAATGGCAGTCAGCCAGGTGTGATGATGGGTCTTAGCAATCGAGGGGATACGGGTGCGTGGGCGGAAGGGAGGGGCGAATAGATGGGACATGATACTGCTGATGGGTTGCGACAGATTTACCACTACGGGGTTTCAATCTGGTACCGGGTTTGTGTGTTCAAGGCGTAAGCGCGTCGTCGACGGTTGCTGCGAGGACTTCTCCAATCTCGGCACCTGGAATCTCTAGTCCGGAGTGACCCTGCTCCGAGACCATCCGCAAAAAGCTGACGATACGACGTTATGTTCTGGTGTCGGGTGGCGGTGGAAAGGTGCACTATCGCCACCGGTGTGCCGTCGATGCCGCGGATGCCGCCACTGACGCCGCTGCTGACGCCGATGCCGCCGCTGATGCCGCCACTGACGCCGCTGCTGACACTGATGCCGCCGCCGATGCCGCCGCTGATGCCGCCGCTGCACATGACGGTGATGATGACAGTGATAGTGGCCATCGTGGACGTCATAACGCATTTTTGGTGGACACTTCTGCAGCTGCAGTAATGGTCTCCGAATATATAATTTTGGTGATCACATGATCGTCCAATGTCGACCAGGACGAGCATCCTCTAATAAACGAGGAAGTCGTAGTGGAGCCGGGACCAGCGCATGACGAAGGCGTATGGGTATGCGGCCACGCCGCGGGGTGATATGCTCTTTTGGACGATTCGTTCCGCCCTTCAGACCTTTAGGAGACGCTGCAACAGCCCACAGGTGAGCAGAGCCCCTCCCTCGCGTCTTCATGGCTGTGTCCGCTGATACTGCCGCCACCCGCTGTGCCCAAGCCGGGCAGGCCCCCCGCCTTGACCTTCCTGCAGGGGGCGCAGCGCCAAACGGCGGCCAAAACCCACACGCACGCCTGCTAAGAAACTAATGACGGCCTTATAAGAGCTCGATAGGGAATCGGGACTTCTCGGGCGCAATCAAGAGTCCTTAACCTTGCTTGCCGGAGCAGAGCACTGGAGTGCTGATGGGCCATGAGCAGGGGCGCTAAGGAGGAGTATCCGCTGATAGGCCGCTTCACCCGATCCTGAAATGAGCAATGATCCTGCAACGAAAGACGAACCCGCGTTCCATATTCACCTCATCGTATCGTGGGATCGGAGGGACCCACGCGCCACTCCTTGGGACGTGCTCCGTACCTGTTCCATGCCACCACGACGGTGGTCAGCTTCTGAACGGGCAGGCGTCCCTCCGCATCCGCACCGCACTTCAGCAGGACTGGCATAAGCTATTATGGGTAACATCAGAGGTGAGATAGGGCGGAGGTAAGCGAGAGAGGAGCAAGGGTGCTGCCGGCAGAGCACAGTCAGGAGCAGTAATTGTGGGGTACGGAGCCATCGGCGCGTATTCCCAGAGGGCTGGCGTGTGCAAGGCCATCACTCATGGAATTTCCGCATATGATGCCGACTTGTCATTCGAAAATCAATACAGCTTTACATTCATCCTGCCAACCCGGAATTTTTATCCAAGCCTTCTCGAGGGGCGCCACAATGCCGTTCATCGAACCCACCTGGTCG
This sequence comes from Volvox africanus, assembly GCA_030268105.1. NCBI lineage: Eukaryota > Viridiplantae > Chlorophyta > Chlorophyceae > Chlamydomonadales > Volvocaceae > Volvox > Volvox africanus. The sequence continues at coordinate 4,311,745 of BSDZ01000079.1, forward strand.
AGAGATGGGGGCGAGCCACCATTGAGGTCCGATAACAGCGCAGCAACCTTCGATGGGGGCACCAAGTGGCCGCCGGGATGTGAGGCGGGGCTCATGTGCGTGGTCATCGCGGGAGCTGGACAGATGCTTCTGGTGTTGCCCGGTGCGACGGCTCCCGAGGAAACGCCGCCTTCAGAGCTTGGGGAAAAAGACGATTCCTGGGAAGAGATCACCGGATGAGGATGCGAGGTGGAATTTGAGCACGGGGAAGAAATATATCCGTGAATCGGGGGTGTTTCGGACTGATGCTTTGTCGTGAACGACCTCGCATGAGGATAGGATGGATGTCAGGCATGGAACCAGACTATCAACGCTACGAATCCGAAGGAAAGCCGTTAAAATCAGACAGGTGTTGAGAATGTTGTTGCGGACACCTGCGCAATGAACTGGTCAACATGGCACGCTGCCATTGCGACCACATGTGGATGCTTGGTTTCGGACCTGTCCGGCAACAAGCGCGGAAGCGGCATTAGTGTGTTCCAACAATCGCTGCTGGCGACGTTGCCGCCGCTCCATATGCTCTTGAGCCTCGCGCTCCAAAGCAGCTCGCTTGCGCTCCTTCGCGCGGCCTAATGCCCCAATAAAACCCCCTTCCATTCGCGATTGGTAGTCGATTCCAAGCTGTGGGCTACGAGACGATGACATCTTTAAAGCTTAAAATTAGTTCGGTCGCGCCCTGCGGAGCGTAGTCTGTGACCCGGCAAACCAAGTGGTACTTCCTAATTTACAAGCTTCAGACGCACAACTCGAGAAATCAAGGGATACAAGTTGAGCTTAAAAAGAGTATCTAGTCATCAAGCCGTGCATAATCGCTTACCCAGCCAAACGCCCAAGTACCTACCAAGCTACCATGAATCTGCCGTCGTACAAAATGGCATGTGCACACCAAGTAATGTGCAGACCATTCGCGCGGACGTTAAAGAATGAGAAGTTTAAGGGCGCTTGCCCAGCGAGCTCGGCGAAAAGTTGGTGTTGGCAATCCAAAGGCCGTCCGTTACCCACGCAAACCCTTATGAATCCTTCTCCAGATCACTCAAAATCGCGACCCCAGATCCAACGCCCTCACACCTCGCCGCCTGGAGCTCAGGCCCACTCCTATCATCCTTGACTACAAGTAAGCCTTCACGCCACGGCGCGTCAATCTCCAGAAGCATAAGCCCCTACGCGCCGGAATTCGCCAATACGCGCAGTCTCTTTTTGGCCCCTCTCTGTTGCTTTCCTGCCTCAACCCGGGGTATTGCGTTTCTCTCTGCGCTAAGCTGAGAGTCATGAAGTTTCTTTGCTGCCACCAAGTGGGTGCGCCCTCCTCGTCTTCCTCCTCCAGAACACGCCACACAACTACCATATGTCCAATGCCCCTCCCCGGGGCCCCTGACAGACATAAACACACCACCACACACACACACACAGAATACACAACTCATTGATGCTGTCCGTTCGAAATACCTCTTCGAGAACTTTCCATTCCACCAACCGCAAGCGGAGGCGTCGACTGAGCAGCTTTTGAGGAACCCTGGCCAATAATACGCGCTTCGGAAAAGGGATGCTTTAAACCATTGTGGCCATTGTGACCATTATGACGCACGCTTTCGAGGTGACAAGGAGACGGGGGCCTACCTAAGCATGCTTATAGTAGGCCTAGAGGCGGAGGCGGAGGTAGAGGAGCAGGAAACAAAGAGTCCTTGCCAATCAAGACAATATTCATTGTGTCCCCAAAGACATTTTGCCCGAATTTGCGCATCCCTTGCCCACATCCTCCGGCACACCTAATCGACCTTCTTGACACGGCAACAGCGCTGCCGTCCGCGGCACGGCACATATCGCAACGCACCGAGGTGTGCGAACCTGCGCCTCGAATGCGGCAACAACAACAACAAGTTAACAAGAGCTCTCCAAGTCATCCTAAAACCCGCCAAGCCAGGGGTCACTTGCGCTGGATGCTGCCCAGCCGTACCGCACCGCATGCACAGGCCATGGGCCAAGGTGTACATCTCATCAGTCTTCTTCTCCTTCTACGTACCATAATGCACGACAAACCCACATTTACGCTTACAGCTCTCACCCCCCGCTGAGAGCCCCGGCGGCGTTGGCCGCACACTCGGTCCCGTGACCATCAACCGTTGCCTCGTGGCAACATTTGGGTCAGCGGCCCAGTGGCGGGGTACTACAATCCCGCCAGTCGCTTAGCTGCGGCGATGGCGGCTTCGGACTGCGTGGGCAGCATGGATGTTTCCTCCTTCTTTGCCTTGGGTTTACCGCGGCCTGATTGGCGGTAGGCGCGGGGAAGGCGTCAGGCGCAGACATGTGCGGGAGATGTGCTCCCGAGATGAAAGCTATTTTCAGGTGAGCTGATGCGACGCGAAGAGATGGAGGCGAGAATGTGCCATGCGACAAGGATTAGAACCAGGGAGGCAGTGGGTGTGTGCTTGTGTGTGGGAGAGGGAGAGAGGGAGAGAGGGAGAGAGGGAGAGAGGGAGAGAGGGAGAGAGGGAGAGAGGGAGAGAGGGAGAGAGGGAGAGAGGGAGAGAGGGAGAGAGGGAGAGAGGGAGAGAGGGAGAGAGGGAGAGAGGGAGAGAGGGAGAGAGGGAGAGAGGGAGAGAGGGAGGGGAGGAGAGATTTAACCTTTGCACTTGTGGCCGGTCTATCCTCGTCCCTGCGATCACCACCCCAATTCCCACCTTGTTTGCCTCACCCTCACCCCCACCAAGCCAACCTGAGCACAGAGACCTACCCAGATTGCGCAGCTGGCTGTCCTTGTTAACGTCATTGAGGCGGTCCCGAGTGGCTGCTGCTTTGGAGTCCAGCACATCCAACTCGCGGTTCTGAGTCGCCAGCTCGTCATGCATCACCTGCAGATCTCAACCACCGAGGGCAGGACATGGAAAGGACACGGATGAGAAGGATAGCGTGCGTGCACGACGTGGTTGCATGACGAAGGAAACTGACCCTCCCGCCAGTTCACACCTTCGCGTGCACAGCCACCGAGACAGAGACTTCGGCCGTAACAGTGACTTGGGAATATCACTAACCCTCATGGGGTGGTCGGGGTCATGGAAGACCTCCCTCCCTCCCCGCTGCTGCCCACCTTGGCCCCCTCCAGCAGCTGCTCCAGCCCCACGTGGATCTGATCTATCATGTCGTTCTGTTTGCGTGTCTCCTCGTGCAGCCGCATCTCAGCCACACCTGGCCAGTGGGACATAGGTACAGCTTCGTAAGGCGACACGTCTCCCTCGTGAGACGCCATTTTAAAAGGCATTAAAACCGGCCATCTCCTTTGCCATGATGGATGGATGTAGGCATGATTGCAGGGCTGCACCGCCGCCGTAAGTACTTACGATGTTCCGCCGGCAAGCGGATATCCGGGTCGCCACGACGGCCGCCGACACCGCCGACACCATCTCCGCCTCCCGACACAGCACCACCCCACATGCCTTGGCCTCCCGCAGCCACGCCCCGCCGGTTAGCGCCGCCGTTCCCCGCACCTCCCGCAGCCGCACCTCCGCCCCGTTCGTACTCCGGCACCGCATCTACCTGTGTCTCCCCCCTGAGGCCCCAGTTTACAGCACCAGTCCAGGCGTACTCGAGACTCAACATAGGCCAGGAGAAAGCGCAGGTCAGGGAACTGGCGCGGAGAAGCTGGTACTTAATTAGGCCACATGGGCTCAGCAGGACAGCGGGCTCATCGAAGTGAAAGGTCGCCACTCGGCACCCATCGCCAGGTGCGTATATTTACGTATATATACGCATACATACGTAGATAGATAGATAGGTAGATAGATATATATGTATCCCTTTGATACCTTCTGAATCGCTCCTGCCCAACTTCTTTTCCAAGAGGGAGGTCACTTAGTCACCCGGGTAAGCTAGGCCCTTGCACTCCCCGGAAGAGGCGAAGAGAGGTGGAGAGATAAGCCCGCCCCCTTACCACCCTTCATTCACCTCGCCACCCGCTTGCGCCACTCCTGTTTCCGCTGCTCCTCCGGATCTGCCCCCGTGCACGAGTCGCAGACCCATAAGCAGCAACACCGCCGCATGTAGCTGAGAAGCTTCTCAGCGTAAGTCAGCTCCTCGTTCATCTGTGTTTCGAGGGCAGAGCGCGGGTAGAGCGCGGGGTAGAGCGAGTGACAAAGGTGGCAGAAGGGGAAATATGCACGGCGGACGGGCCGAGAATGCGCAGCATGCTGATCATACAGGTAGCCCCGGTCACCGCAAAGCAGTCCTCATCGCCCCCCATCTCGAACCCTAACTTACATCGTCCATCTTAGTCCCGATGTTATCCATGGTCCTGTTTTGCGCCTCAAGTTGCCGCATGGTCTCCACCTGGATCTGCTTTGACTCCTGAATCGCCTGTAGCACTCGGAAAGCATACACATATATATATATGTATTTATATAGAGAGAACGACAGACAGAGAGACAGAGAGGAAACACCAGAAGGGATTGTTTTTTATGCAGCTATATAATGACATGGCGCAAGTGACAGGGGAACTGAAACCTGGAACACCAGGACACACGCAAAAGAAACCCTAGGATACCCATAATGAGACCCCTGGAGCAGTCACTGCCCCGTACATATACGTACGTTCTCCAAGATGCAAGTATTGTTATGCAGTCTGCCTGTCTCATCCAGTTCCATTTGCATCCACGTGCGGCATTTCGCCATCTGGTGTAAAAATACACCTGCCAGGCTTGCAGAGACCACTTAATGACCCAGCCCACAACCTTCCCTTGCCCCTTTACCTTAAGAGCCCTTTGCGCTACAGCCGTCGTGTCTTTGTGTGTGCGCACAGCAGTGTCAACCAGCTGCTCTACAGTCTGCTCTGAAAGCGGTATTTGCGTCGTGTCTATATTTATCTCGTCCTTGCCAGCAAAAAGCTCGTTGCGCGCATTCTGTTCCCCCTGCCACTGCTGCACAGCGGCCGCCGCCGACGCACCGCCTTTCGTCCTCATGGTGGCTCCACGGGGAGGGGGCGCAGATGCGCGCGGACGAGGGGTTTGGAACGAGTATAACCTATGACCACAGGGCTAACGTAGGTCCACACAGAAACGACAAGTAAGGAACAGTTCAAAACATGAAGCTAAAGATGATGAAAAGATTCAAATTTACGTGGTCAGCGGGTAGGATAAAAGCTGCGGGTTGGACTTTTGATGCTATAGAAGCTGACGACTCATTAATGGAATATCAGTGTACCTAAATTGTACATCCTAGTAAAGTATGGGCTTGATCGTTCACTTTGGCAACTTCAGAGCTTGAGCTATACTTGGTGTACTGGGGCAGGAATTGGACCTGTACTACAAGCATTAGGTTAACTTTTAGTCCCGGACTGTAACATCTCGTTCCGTATTTGATACTGGCCCCGTCAACTCATTCTGCCTGGCTTTTAAAAGGGGGGCCCTTGATAGCCGAGCTCTAGTCCCGTTAGGAAATGGCGCTGAGGGCGCTGGGCCGCCAGCTTCGAAGTCTGAATATCATTCCTGCGATCCAGCCAAGTCGCTTCTTTGGGGCTGGGGCACATCACGATGACGAGCACGAGGAAGAGCACGGCCCTGCTCAGACGCCGACAGTCTTTGACAAACTTGTAGAAATTACGGTTGTGGATATGAATGGTGTCCTACACAAGGTCCGAGGCCTTGCTGGTCAGAGCTTGGCACAGGCGCTCATCGAGTATGGGTTCCCGGAGACCTATTTCTTCCCCAACATGGGCTTCTATACCCAGCACATTCCCGATGCGCATGTTTATGTCCCTAAAGACTACTGGGTCAAGATGCCGAATATCGACCCGGAGAGCGAGGAGGGGGGCGCAGTGAAGCGCATGTTCCGCGACATCGTGCAGGACTATCAGCGGGACACCTCGTACTTTGCCTCCTACATAACTTTGGGGCCGGAGCTGAACGGCATGACCGTCGGTATCGGCCCTATCAAGCCCTGGATCCTGCATTCAGAGTGGGCATTCGCCGGCGTGCACAACAGCAAGGCTAAGCAATTCGACAAGCCGACCGTGGAGATTTGGGGGTGAGAGGCATCCCAAACTGTTTCCGACCCCAAGGCTTCGGCACAGCAGGAAAGCGTTGGGGTCGAGGCTAGTTTTCTCGTCTCAACAACCAGGAGTGGGGAGGACACAGAGTCGGCCAATTCAGGAAATAAATTTTGCCTCTTCGTGGCATTTCGCTTGGCTTAATTTGACATTGCCGCTACGCTTATTGCTGGTACGGAGGTCAGGCGTTGGTGCGCTGTGGTAAAACCTAGCGCCCGCACGGATGGCGGTTGATGGCTTGATGGATGGAGTCGGCAGAACGAAACCTGGAGGGGTTTTCTTCAGATTGTGTACGGCGACGGCGTCTTCTGCGTCGCCTTGCAGTAGGGGTAAGGCACAGCGAGGTTTCTATGATGGGGCCGCTCCTCTTGCTGCTATGTCTTTCTGTTCTAGCTGCATTCTCCAGCACCACCAAATGGCATCCCTGGCGACTGGGCGACAAGGCAGTATGTGATGTGTGCTTGATGGCGTTTTCGGACGGACGCTGTTATTGGGGATGGTCAGGGTAGAGGACTTAATCGTCAGAGTCTGGCCGTCGAGATGCGTTTCCCATGGCAGTGTGAGCGCGGCTGGGCGCTAACGGGGCGCTTTGCACGAGGTGTTAGTCCTCATTGTAAAACCGAAATATGACGTAGTAATTGCACATGCGCGATTAATGACTGGCAGGGTCTCATTCGTTCGGATCCGTGAGGTTCCTTCATCTGCACGATTATGCACTTACAGCATACCGTACAGCAAATGCCGGGCTTCTGTGAGCAAAGCATACATGGGCTAGCACAGCCTCGGCAGCAGTCGGGGACGCTGTGGAGCGCTTGACCCTGGGTTCTTGACCCCGGATGGTCTTTTGCTAATTTGCTCGCCAGTGCATACGGGCCTGCCTTCTCTCGTATGAGAATGCCGCAATCCTTTGTGTCGGCCTCTTCTCTTACGCGCACAATCCTCACGGCAAGGCGAGCCACTCTCCCTGCCACTCTCCCTGCCACTTAGGTTTCGGAGCTTGCAATACTTAGGCGTATTATTCCTAAACCTTCAGCCGTCAAGCTCCTTGGGACAGTTGGTACAAGGAGGATATTTCCCTTACGTCCGTTATCATCATGATTTGGATCAGGGGGACCAGCAGAGGTGAGGTCTTAAGAATGGATACCGCTGCTCCGCACGTCCCGCCCCTCCAAGCATTTCCTGCTCTTACAGACAAGAAGTCATCCAAAAGGAGTATGGAGTCCCCTTCAACAATACAGCAATTATAAGCCATGCCATAAGCATGCGAAATCCTCAAGCGACCATGAACTGGTTTATGTAACGTGTTCTAAGGGCACGTGGTTTGGATCCGCTGCTAGCATCGGGATTGGGTGGGATGGGTAAGCCTGATCGTTGCCGTGGCCGCCGCGGCCAACCTCGCCTTCGCCTTCGGTGACCTGACTCTCCCAGGTGAAGAGACCGCAGTTGCCGTGCGTCTGTCGCCTCCCTTCCTTCCAGGAGCATGTCCGTGCGGCGTGGAGGGCACTTCTTCGAAGTTATGCCAGCTTTGCAATCCCCTGCATTCCTGGCGTGTGTTCCCCTGGTGCGTCGTTTTCTCATCTTCGTCGAACTAAAAAAGCTTTACGGATGCTAAGCAGGTTTTTCCTCATCTTTAGGGCGTGTAGGGACCATCTGGGGCCCCAGGGCCTCACGCTGCGAGAGATCTACTATTGTGTTCATATAAATTTGTTTCTAGGTCTCAAGCTATACTCACTTTAGGTCGAGCGGCAACCGCAGTTTGCATGCATGTGCAATCACAACACGTGCTGTGCATTGTTTTTTCTCGTTCTTGTGAGTCTGATTTTGGGTACAGGTAAAGCAACGAAAAATTCTTTCCGTTAAGGTGGTTACAAACTTAGAATGGCAAAAAAGGCTAGGGGACCTTTTGCGCCCCCTCTGAACATGAAAACCCCTAAATATCACCTTGCCCCAGCTCTTAGAGGCTCACTTAATGGATGACTCCCTCTTACTATTGCTCTGCATGTATCGACTTGTAACTGCTGCTCACCACGTCACCAGGAGGAAAACGGGAAATGGTCTCTGTGTGTGGAAATGGGCTGAACGCCAATGAGTCCTGGGCATACATGCGCATGCAGAGGGCCATCAGGCTGGTGCTGTGTGTGGGATGGCACTGTAGCCTATTCTCTCCCACGTGCTATTACAACCCCGACATTTTGAAACATTCATCGGAGAGGGGAAATAAGTTGCACAACCCAGGAGCTCAGAATAGAGGTACCCAAAAGCTATCGCGGCGAAGATGCTACGTGTTGGTCAGTTTTGCTCCTGGTCCTTGTGAGGCGACCGCCCAGGGTTTTCTTTATTGATATGCGGACATATGACAGTACCGTTCCGGTCCCCGCTTTGATATCGAATCTGCCCACGGGCAACACATAACTCGCATAAATGTCTGTTTATCCCATGACTATACATGGCTATCATAAGTACGCGCTGCATCTACTCGATGCGGGTTTGATAACGGTGAGATCGTTTTACTTTCCGTTTTCTCTTTCACACAAAGGACGAGAACATCTTGGAAAAACGAACAGGTAATAATGGACGAATTGTAGCCAAGTATAATTAACTAATAATAACACCGCCACTGGCGTGAATACACATATGCAACTTGCAGTTAGGAGAGGGCAAAACCTCAAGACTCGGCACCTCGTATCTTACACACTACCGATATTCGACGTTCTGTTGGTTATGGGAGCTTTTTGTACGGAACCTTAACGGCAAAATATCTGGAAATTTACCAGGAACATTGTAACCATGCGAACGCGAATGAACCTTGCTAGTATACAGAGCGGCCGACAATGGGCAAAAACTTGGGTGGAGCAACCTGCAATATATTGCAGTGACTCGCACCATAAACGACACGGACTGTACGACAAGGGAAATACACGACCACAACTGTCAGTCATGCTCCAGTTGAGCATAACCGCAATATCAGGCGGATATCGAGAACCAGACGTGAACGGCCAGACGTGCACGGAGAGACCAACAAAGACCGGGTTGACCGCACGTTGCAGATGCAAGCAAAATCTTGCAAGACTGCAGCTAGGCTTCCCGGGAATGACAAATTAACAAACACGCACACCATTAAAACGCCTGTAATCTAACATAACACCCTGCCGCGGGACTGCACATAACACAAACTCCTCCGTGGAAGGTCTCGGCAGCATGGTGATTAGGAATTGAGTTTACACGAAGCCACAAGGCAGTAGTACTTTTCCGACACCGACTAACCAACCTTACACCCCCGCATCATTTAAGTAAGCGGGAAATGAGATGCAAAGGCATTTTAGTGACAACAGACACGTAAGACTGCACCACCGAATTCCTCGCGTAGTAGGACTTATTCTCTGCCCGACCGAACCTCCGTGTTCACTTGACCAATCCTGATGCGCACAAGCGCGCTGCACATACAAACACATTACGGGTCTTCCAAAATGGTTGGAGGAGCGCGCTGTATGCACTCCATTTTACCTGGGTCTCATCCACAGCATCCACACCACAGAGCGGGCCAGCGGATACTCATCATGCACATGTGCCGGGCATCAGGCCACACCTTCTTCCTCCATCTGCCCTTCTTTGGCTGCCTCTAGCTCAACAAAGCGATGCTGACAGTCAGGTACAACATGTTTGCAGGCCACCGCGAACGGACTGTCGTGCCGGCGTTGCTACCTCCGCCACTGACAGGGTTTCACCTGGACAATCGGCCCAACTGATTCTGCCCCACTAACTGCAAAATCACAAAACCGCCCAGACATGTTGCCAACGAGGTAAAGTTATGCGAAAATTACTTTCCAAATGTCTTAAAAAGCGCTCGACATGCTAAGTATACCCGTGATAAAGCCTGCTCTGCAGTACGTACACTTAAGAGAAGAGAGAGTAGACAAAATCCTGTGCTCATCGATCTACAAGAGTGTCAGGGCGCGCGTGCTCCAGCGTTATGCTTGCTTGCCTGTACGGCAAAGCACTACTCGACTGATCTATGCCCTCCCCCAGCCCTGCGTCCAAACTCACCCCCAGTCCAAACGCAACATCCAGAGGATGACTGCGCCCATCAAGGGCTAAAAGCAGCGAACCACGCAAGGTATCACGCTGGTCCACTACAGACGCTTACGGCCGCCTCCACGAGCCATGCTGCTAGTAATACTAGTTGCTGCATGACATCATTACAATTCATGCGCCCTTCCCACAACCGCGACTGGTAAATGGGACGCCGGCGAAGCCAATACCCTTAGAAGCGGGGGCAGGACAGTGCCATGAACGAGATGTCTGGTGCAGGCTGCCGCCAACGGCCCGAATCTAGCGCCTCTCGAATCTGGGCCTGCACCACTTCCATAAACTGCATCCACTGTTCTTCTGTCATGCCGCTGAAGCAGGCGCTCATCCGTTCCGGGCTGAAGGCCGCGACAGGAGGCGGGTAGACTTGCGGCGCCATGCATCCGCGCTTCGGGCAGGTCAGCACACCACCTTTACTCGCATTGGCACGCTTGACTGCTTGCTGGCTCTTCAGCTTGCGCCACAGGAAGCCATCTGTGACGTGCACGGAGGTCGCCATTGGCACAGCTCGCTCAATGACAGTGGCACGCGCGTCTGGGATGGCACCACCACCACCATCAATAGCCATAACGTCACCGCCGGGACTTGCATTTGCAACCTCCGCTTCCGACAAGCCGTTGAGCACGTCCGAGGATTCAATGGAACCCGCGGGCTGAATGCTCAAGCACTCGTCCGTAGTAGAAAGGCTCGAGCACGGGGAATAATCTGGGCTGGAATCGGCGGCCTTACCGCGACGGGCGCTACTGCCAGCAGCAGCAGCAGTCGCGCGACGCTTCCTCACATATCGCAAACCTGCACCGTGTCACATCAAACCGAGTAATGGTGGGAGGATAGGAAACATTCGCAAGACAAAACGACCCCAAAGAAAAGCGATAAAGGATCGAATGAGGTAGGCAGTCGGAGGCCCCCATGTAGCCCTCCTTCAAACCTACCGGTGTCGACATCCAGCTCGAACAGCATGTCTTCACCCTCCTCCTTTATGCTAGTAATCGTCGACCCCCGGAGCGGCAAAGTGTGAAGCGCCTCCCCAAACACCTCATTCATGAGGTCCCCTTGGAGAAGCAATTCCTCCGTTACCACATCCGAAAGTTCCTCACAACTCTCAACTTCCTCCTCGCCACGCTGGTTCAATTCTTGTGTATACTACACGGGGAGAAGATACATGGAAGATAGTGCTAAACTTTAATCACGCATAATACAAAGTTATCCTATCGCTTCCTTCGCGCCTGCAAGCTGTTCATCTCGAACAACAGCAACATACAAGGCAGTAGTCCAAAGCCTGAAAGAATCCTGTACATACATTAAAACGTCGGCAAAGCACACCTTATTCCAGGCCCCACTCACCTCTACACACTGGCGTGCGTAGGCGCAAATGCGCTCAAGCTCACTAGGCTCCTCATCCGAGTCGACAAAGGGCCGTGTCATAACGCTCGCAATGTCAAACAGTGTTAGGCCCTCTGCTGCGCAGGTCTTCAGCAGAGTCGTGCAGACCTCCAGCACGCGTAGGCACTCAGGGCGGAGCATCGGCAACTCCTGCCTCAGAATACCTTTGTCGCGCTGCGGGCACAAACACATATTGGTAAACAACTGGAAACCAAAACAAAGACGGGTAGGGGACCTTCAATTAGGACTCCGCAAACACTCCCGTTCGTGATCATTCCGAGCTTGTATTATGCAATCGAAGGAGAAAACATGTCTTCGAACTGAGCTGTCTCCCAAACCGTCCAAACCAAACTAACCTCGACATCCAGATTCCTAATGTACTGGAGCTCCTCCTCGCTAAACGGCAGCATCGTCTGAGGCCAATGCAGCCATTCGAAGTACGGCGCCTCCAGTGTCTCCGGAAGGCAGAAGCCGTGGTCGATAGGAATGAGCTCATACGACGCATCTGCTACCACCATGCTCCTCCTTAGGTCGGCCGCCGATGCTGATGCTGCTGAGCGCTGCGTTCGCACAAGCATGTTGCCGGCGTGGCGGTCGGTGTTGAACAGTCGCAGATCCAGAATACCAATGCGGTGCACATCGCGGACGCTAAAGCGGCTGGGGCCCATCTCGCTCGTATCACACTCATGGGTCACGAATTCCTGCAACGAGCCAAGCTTCATGGGCAAGAGGCTCTCTAGCACTGGCGTGGCGGGCGAAATGGCTTCAGCAGCTTCTGCGGGGCCCTCCAGGCAGGCTTGGCTGCTAGGGCGGCTCAGGCCGGATGCCCCGCCGGAGTTGGCTACAGACGCAGGACCTAATTTATCAGTCTGAGTAGACTGGTAACAGAAGACGGGATGGCGGGCGCGCACGAGGACGCTCGTCGGGACACGCGCCCAGCTATCGTGATCCAATAAGTACGCAGCCACCTCACGGAGCGCGGCCTCGCCAACGCGCACTGTTGGCTTCCAGCCAGGATCTCCCAACTGGCGGCCAACGTAACCCTTGGGGTTGTTCGGCGCCAGCGGCTCTTCGTCACAGGGCTTAAGTATGGCAGCCTTCTTGCCTGAATCATTGGCAAAGAAGTAGGTCCCGCCCATGCCATCAACTGCCTTCTCGGGCTCCTGGCAAGCCCGAAGTCCTCGAATGACGGACTTGACCAACCGCCGGACAGCGTGGGAGGTGTGCGGTGTGCAGCAAATCTCAATTTTGCAGTCGCGGTTGAGAATGCTGTCCAAGTCCTCCGACTGTGGATGGTCAGGACAGGGAAGTCGAAGGGAGCTCTTTGTCTACACCCAGAAACGGAAAGGCATGGGCCCTCCCCATATTACTTCGCAGCAAACGGTTGACAGGCCAAAACCCTTCCTGGGAAGTACGAAGGATACAAAAGTGGTATCCTCACCGATGTTTTTGGGCCAAGAACCCCGCTGCAGCCACTTGTCTCACTAAACTCCAATAATCCCTTCCAGCCAACGGGCGCGGGGCTATCCGGCACGCCGGTGGAGAGGGCCTTAACCAGCTCGGATGCGGCGTCAACGGGTTTGCACATAGGTGCGCCAGACGCGAGACTGCTGCCCAGGAGCGTAGACGACGGCCCCAGGTTGCGCTGCAGCAGCAGACCGAATTGCACGCCTGTACTCTTGTCCGCGGACGGGGGAGGAACAGACGACAGCTTGGGCAGCTGCTGCGACGGCGTCAGGAACGAGCTCGCGTTGCTAGTAGCAGGGGCAACCATAGGCGTGGAAGTCGGAGGCGGTGCAAGCTGCACGGGCAGCTCGAAACCGCCTTGGACGCGGAAGCCGGCCGTGGTCGGGAAAGCCCGTGGATGCTCGACAGCGACGTTCGACTGCAGAGGGGAGGGAGTTCACCAGAGCAGGAAAGAACAAACGAATCAGGATCTCTGTACCCGAAACTCAAGCAATCACCAACCGCAAACAAACACATTCAAATATGCATGTTCAAAATGAAGGGGCTATCAAAAAGCACAATGTAGCCTAGTAACTAGGGCGCCTTGCCCCACCATTTCGGTTGGTGCGTCGAATATCCGGTTGATGGCGAGCAAGCGGCAAGCCCAGACCTACAAGAGAAAGTAAAAGGAACACCGTGTCAGCAGGAGCCATAATAACGCAACATGTGTCTTCAAGGGCAACCCACCACCCAGCTCCCACAAGCCCTAAGAGAATGATACCTAGTTCGTAAAATACAATGATCAAATTCAACCATTTATCTAGTGCACGCTTTGCTGGTGGATAGCGCGGATCGTTGACATCCTTGGGTGAAAACGCATCGGGCACTTACTCCTTGGCTCCCGCAAGGTGCCGCATTACAGGCAGCACAGTATTAGGGTTTTGAAACTAAACAAAATATAATGACTGGAGGTTTATATCACCGAAAAAGCTTCTGCAAAAGTGTTATGCGTGTGCCAGCAGGGCGCAGCTCCATTTCAAGCTCGCAACTGCTCACCGCGTGTAGCAACGACGCGAGGAGTCCACTTTAAAAGAGCACGAGATGCTCGATGTCATGCAGTCATCCACGCAGCCGTTGCAGGGAGGAAATTAAGAGCAGGAACGTTGCCAGGGAACGTGAGCTGTGACAAGGCGGTAACCCCTAACGGGGACGTAAGATAATAGGACAATCTTTTAAAGCTGCATTTTAATCAAAATGTGTGAGGAGCACTAGCATGCGCATATTTCAGGCCAAATAGGACGCTGCACGGTACGACGCTAGGGGACACTTTACATGTCATGGAAAGGAACATTCTCCACTCCACGTAATCCCACTCTACGGCAGATTCAGAATGGAAGTTAAGATAGTACTTGCTAGACTTTACGAATAATTTATTATGCATGGATGACTTGTGGAAGCGTCTCGATATTCTGTGCAAGTGTTGTTGAACCGTCACCTAGTTAATGCGCGGACATGCTCTTTCAAAAGATAATGTATCTTTCCGGACACGCCGTTTCAAGAAAGGATAATTTAATGCTCATCGACAGTCCGTCCGTCTGAGCATCCTGATACGCCGTCAGAAGAATGCATACCCATTCCCATCACCAGAACCGCGCATATTATCATCAGAATATTGATACATTGAACCAGTTCATGCGTATGTTCTTCATTCGTCTTCTTGGACAAACATGGAAAAGTAGATCATTACACTTCGGGAGACCACACGACTGAGACATGCAAATGCAGTCCTCAGCATGTGTCCATGCTTGGGTCATGCGAGCATTTCTGAGCAGAAGAAGGCATTTGCGCGTAACCGACAAGCCAGCCCGCTCCATAACCCATTCGACTTAAGCAGTCCCCCACTGCGCTGGCGGTCCGCATCAAGCCGTTGAATTCACGGTAGCTGGGATTTAAGGGATGACTATTCTTCCCAACCACTTCGTTTCTTCAATGCACGTATCCAGCCCTTAACTCTTGGACCCTCCAGCAAAGAGTACAGTAACTTAAGTAACCGACTCTTAACAAACAGTCATCAACATCATGTTGGGTCCAAGAACAAGAAAGAAGGCCTATCCTAACAGTGCTGAAATTTCCATCACATTGGTTTCTGCTGCGCCAAAGCAGCAATTTTAGGGATTCAACGCAACATGACGGTTGGACGCATCGAATGGCCAGATCTGGAGCTACCGGGCAGTCATGGCTGCCCATTCCGCTGACCGGTGATCCAATGCTAGCACCTGTGGGGGGCCGGAAGTAAGGTATTGGGGCATTTGTTCAACAAAGTAATGACGATACAACTGGTCTAGATATGATTCCTCATACGAGCCACAGGCAAAACATGCAATATCAGCTATGCTGGCTGACTCCTGTTCTTAAGGCGTAGGTTGCCGCGCTTTTTCGGTAACAATCAGGATCTGGTCTTTGTCCTGTCGTTTGCGTATTACACAGAATAGTTGTGTACTACTTCTGGCGCTCACTCTCCGCTAACCTCGTGAAGTAATCCCCGTTATACTCTGGAAAAACTCTCATCTACGTTTGTCCTAGCAACATACATGCACTTGCATACACACACACACACAGCGGGACTTGGGTCTCGAGGTTTCAGGTCTCTTATAAATAACATGTCAATTTTGGCTTGAAAACCAAGTGCTTCCTTTCTTTTCAGTTCGTTTGTAAAATTTCGGAAGGTGTTGCCATTAGGGCTCGGATTCGGAATGGGATTCGGCTCCGCTCTTCTTGTGCTTGGGGATAGAGAGGCCCCGGACTGCGTGCCGCTCTGGCAGCTCACTTGCTACTGGTAATGTGGGCGTCAGCTGCTTGTCCAGCCCTACCCAGCCCAGGGCAGCCCAGCTTATAAGGAAGTGTCTCAGCTGAGATTGTGGGGGCTTCATGGATTAACTGCGACCTTATATACCTTATACCCCTTATATAGGGGTATCGTGGAGCAGACTATTGCTTAAGCAGGATAGGGGTTCTGACCCCCTGCGCCCGGTTTTTTCGAGTGCTTTGGCGGTGGTTCCGTTTGGGCAATTTGACCGGCCCTAGCCATATCCAGCCATACGTGAACACACGCACACACATACACACACACAAACACAAACACACACATACACACGCGCGCGCGTATGCACCTCTGCGACGTTGCAACAGTCGTGCAACGTAGTCAATAGCCCTAGGTACAAAGGCAGAGCTCGCACGTACTTCCTCAGTCCATTGCCTGCCCGATGCCCATCCATCCTTGTTGGGTCATCCCAAGGCTGTCTCCCCTCTACCACTTGTCGTATCCTCCAATCAACACACCTGCACCAGCCAATGCGCGACCAGGTCGCTCTCTCCACGGCGGCCGTGCGCAATGACCATCACACGGGCCAGTTCGCACCACAGCTCCAGTGGACTGCTGACCAGGACCTGAGACAGCAGTAGCAGCGCGAGGGATGCACCGGTCGAAGACGTTCAAGAGTGCGCATCAGGCCACCCGAAAAATGTGTTCATGAGTTCTCCAGCCATAGGGGTGTGGTTGGTGTGGACACTCCAAACCCCGGCCCAGAGTTCTTACGGGTCTCTTCTAGGGAGTTTAGGCAAAATATGCATATAGTATATGGTCCTTTGTCCTTTCTGAATAGTGGATGACTTGGGCCCGCTGCCTTCAGCACAGAACAAGCAGGAGGATACCAATATATATGTGGGTGTGTATACCAACACTTATGTGTGTATGCTACTCTATTCTATAGAAGTAGAGTGGTTGGTGTGGACACTCCAAACCCCGGCTTCGGGGCGGAGCCAATCCCTGGGCCGGGGTTAGGAGTGTCGGAAGGGAGGGAGGGTGGGAGGGAGAGAGCATCAGGATCCAGGTCGCCGGCGCAGGGGCAGCCGGGAAAGCTCCATTGCGATCTGGTTTAGAATGGAAATAGTCGAGAGCGGCCCTGTCCCGCTGCACACTTAAGGCATGGACCAGCCAGGCAGAAACCCAGCCCAAGATGCTCTGTGAGCTGTGTGAGCCGATTATCCATTTCGTGTGCAGCCGCCGCAAAGCGTCGCCGCTGCCGCCGCTGGCCTTCTGGCCCTCTCGAAATCAGTGTACGCATCCCACAGTGTCCCTTTCAAGCACATCTAATCACACTCTCTCTGATCACACTCTGAGCGGACTCTGCACGCTCTTCCTCCCTCCCTCCCCACAGCCCCGCACCAAATCACAATCCGGCATATTCGGCAATATTCCTAGTTGCACAGTTGCGCCGAAACCAACTTCATCATTCACCCCCAAGAGCCTCCCTATGTGATGGGGAACCCCCAAGACGACAGCGTGTATATCGTTTTAAGAATTCCATGATATCCAGGCGGTAATATTTTCCGATATTCACCACCAGCTCTTCCCGCCCTCGTTCCGAGGTATGGCGTCCTGCTACTTTCCGCCCGGGCCGACCCGCAAACTCCATTACCGCTGTAACCCCTCCCAACTACCTGCAAGTCGGTGTATCTCCCGCGAGCCTCCTCCGGATCCAGCACCCGGCCCCGTTTGTCCACATCCACAAACAGCTGCAACCCTAACTGTGGACCGTCGGCAGTGACAAGTTTTCCAATGCCTGACCAGTGGGTCACCAGTCCCGTGATGACGCTGCCAGCCTCCTCTATGTCGAAACCTGTCGCCACTGTTGTTGCCCCTGGCCCAGCCGCGTCTGCAATGACCTGACCAGCCTCTGCTTGAGCTCCAGGGCAGGACCTTACAGCACCACCTCGTCCCGGTTCGCTCGCGATGCCTGGTGATGGTTGCCGCTGAGGTGGCGCAGCCGCCACCAGCCATGCGTCCAGGGACGGCGCCAGCGCCACGGTGCGGCCCGCTTGCCGGGCAGCTACCTCGGGTGGAAGGTTATGCAGTGCGGCGGGTCCTGCCGGCATGCGCATTGTAGTAACAGGCCTGGTCAATATTGAAGGGTGTTAGGAGTAAAAAACACCCCCACCTCGCGGTATTACTTCTTTCAACTTTCTGTTTCAACTTTCTGTTTCAACTTTCAACTTTCTCGTTATTATCTTATACATTATGTACCAAGTGACCATCCTCAACAATTGGACCTCTGTCCCGAGCGCCTGTCAGCGTCCCTCACTGCCACATTGACTTGACCTACCTGCGGACGCAAAGTGCTTTGGTGTGTAGGCACAGAGTTAAGTGCTCAGCCGCAACACATCGCTCTGTAACCCACCCTCCGAAATTCCCGGCATGCCGCCAGCCGCCGCCTTCACCGGTGCCGCCGGGACACCAAGCCGGCGTGCCACGCAGCAATACAGTATCGCAAGGCTAAGGGGGATGCCCCGCCGCCGTTTAACCACCTGCACAAAAATTGCGGTGCCAACGCACACATTGGCGCATTTGATGCGGCATGGCGAACCTCAACATAGGGAAGCACTCAGGAAAGGAACTTACCCTGCGCCCCAGCACACCACATCACAGTACAGCACATCACAGTACAGCACATCACAGTACAGCACATCACAGTACAGCACATCACAGTACAGCACAAGGTTCAAGAATGTCTTAAATCTAGACCAGTAGCCCAATGGAATTGCGGGTCCTTCGAGCCCAGCGCCGAAACCACATACCTGCGGCAACAGCGCCGGCGCCAGACCGTCATAAACCCACTCCACAGGCTCGTGCCGGAACTTGAGCTGATGGAACAGCACCTGTTCAGCATTGGGAGGATACCTCTTGGGTGGTCTGGATAGCATATGGGTTCGCAGCGGGCTCATGGCGGTGGAAGCGTACAAGTGCTAAGGAGGCACTCCGGGTGAATCGCTCCGGGGCGATCTCACCGCCTCCTGGAAATGAGAGGTTCTGATCCCTATACTGACTCTACCAGGTCGGGGAACACGGAAAAACAACTCTACAGGCCAGGGAAGGCTGGGAGTCCTGAGAAATCCGAAGTTTTGATAGTGCTCCAGGGGGGCATAGAGGCTTGCCTGGAAATCTCCCAAGGGCGATATGGCGTGTGCGGATACACCCACAAGCACCATCGGAGGTGGGGATGACGGCCGTGGGGACAGAGGCAGCGGACCCACCTTGCTGATTGCTTCTAGTTGTTGTCTCAAGAAAATTGGTTGAGATCTCCCCCCTCCACGGGCGCCCAGATCTCCCCCCTCCCGGGCGCCGCCTGAACCAGAATCGGTCCCATTACCGCCGGAATAGCTGTCGCTGCCAACCCGACGATGAATGCTGGAGTACGGAAACAACCCGGGGTGTGACGTCACCACGGCTGCCGCTAGATCGTCCAGTTGTCGCCGGACTGCCAGAACGCTTGGAACGCGCAAGAGCACGAAGGGGAGGTCGTCCCCCACTCCACCGCTGCCGGACACCGTGACCTGTGAAGATTACGGTGGCGACGACACATGGTAGTTGAACCGCTGGTCGGTGTTTCTTCAACCCCTACAGCCCTTCGAAGCACCCAAGTAAAAGCTCGTGTGAAGCCTCATGTTAGCCTAATGGTGCTAATGGTGTTCAAGCCTCGTGAAGACCTCCTTGGCTTCGTGAAGACCCGCCTAGCCGTGCGGGCAGAAATGGCGCACCTCACACCTCGCACCTCGTCTGCTCCGTCACGGGACAAATCTGTAACTGACTCCTCCCCTTCTCGAAGGTCGCCCTCCGTATCAAACTCTTCCAATGAGAGGTGGTTTGAGTCGTACAACCTGTCCACTAGTAATGCACCTTCCTCCAGCGCTGCCGCCAGCTGTTTTAAATCCGGTTCCATGGTTCTGATACCATCGACCCGGTCGTGACCGCCGCCACGGTGCATATCGCCCTGGGCGGTTCCGATGGCACAGACGTCCTTATCATCGTCATGACTAACCACGGTGTACGCAGCGTCTCGGGAACCATGCAGCCTGCCTGCCCAGGACTCGCACAGCTGGAACCAGCCCTGCAACGCCTGCACGTCAGCCGGGTTCCACAATTGAAGAGGGCAGCGCGGATTTACAGTGGCCTCGAAATCCCTAGTGCTCCAAAAAGTCTAGGACTAAGTGTGACTAAGTCGGAAGGCTTATGGATCCAAAACCCCAAAACGCACGCTCAGCATGTGAGCGATCTAAATTTACTTCTCTGTGAACAAAAGGGCACGGTTAAGAAACAATAATCTGGCAACGCCATTCTCTTGGAAATTAGTTTGCTCCAAACTCCCGATCCGGCGAGATTTGGCTACTGCCGTTCGTTAATCCCCAACCGCTAACATAGAGAACCTGGACAGCGCTTCAGCGCACCTCTCGTGTCACCTCCTCGGTGTTTTTTAATATCTCAAGTTGCTGCTGCGCCTGGCGGAGAGCACGAAATCCGTCGCTGTCTTGCCGCCCGTTAATGCCAGCATTTGTCGCGGCCGTGCTTCGAAAGGCATTTGCCAGCTGGCTCTGTGGGTCAAGTACTGGTGGTATTTGAAATCCTATGATTCCCACAAAGGGTATTTGAGCTTTGGAATAGTCCTTCCTCACGCGATGCAGCAAACGGTATAGTTTGACAGAGACTTGCGGCATTGGTAGATGTTAAAATCTTAATTGAGTAGTGTAGGTGGGTGTTGAGCTCAGCTGTACTGTGCCCAAATGCATGGTCACAAGACCGATGCAATACGGCATTGCCGGCCGGTTGGTCATCAAGTCATGGATGCCGAATCGCCCTGACTTGAAATTTTATTTATAACACACTTAAGAGGAGGGTTAAGTTTGTACTCTTAGTTAATTCGGGTGGTTCTGTGGTGTTAATCTCAACACCTCTGTCTGCACCCTGCCAAGTCATGTCCTACTTGCAGCGATTTTGTCAGGTAGTGTTTAATGGCCGAAACTCTTGATGTTCCTGATCGCGTGTTGATGTTGACACAGTTGTTTGCCACGCACCGACATATCAGGGGTCGTCCCTTCGCCATGCAGCGGCAGCTTGGCGAGCTGGTGAGATATAAACTTAGCAATATGTATTCCTTTGAGCGCATATCGGCGGCGCGTACAATGGTTGACCCCTGTGGGTTGCGTAAACCCTGACGCATTGCAGGCTCGGCACAGCTGCAAGCAGCTCGCGTCGCGATGGCAGCATCGCAACGATTTAATGCTGCTCCACCAGCGTACGTGGCCGCCCCTAACTCCGTTCCGAGCTTCGCTACCAGCCCGTCCATTCCCCTCTCCTTCGCGGCATCCGGGGTTCAATCGACTGCTGGTGTTGCTGCAGCAGGTAAGAGCATTGACATGTTCTTAATATTGCGGCTTTAGTGAGCGCAAGTTGATCGGGTTGTGACCCTGGTGTGCTGCCGTGCTTAAGCGCGTAGCCACCCTGTTCATACCTGCGCGCTTTGCTTTTCATGCGGCTAGCTATGCACGAAGCTTCTCGCTGCTGCACTGTTCAAGTGCTTGTAATGAATAACTAATTGACTCTGTGGGTGGGGGACATTTCCACCCAGAGGGGTCACGTGCCCTGGTGCACCTGTATGCCCGCTGATGGCCGACGTCATGCTCCGAAACCCTTTCCGATTACGGAACCAATTTACGGCTTTATCTGTGCGCTCTTGGCCATTTCCAATGCTTTTGTAATAAGCTGTATTGGCTCCCCAGCTCTCCATGGCGTCCGACCTGATGACATCACCCCGACATCATGCGGTGCTGCTGTACTGCTCTGTACAGCCTCCGAAACCGCGAATCCTAATATAAAGCGTGAATGCGGCTGCCGACCATTTATCCCAAGCATCATTTATTACGGTGCATTCCCACCGCCAGGCGTTCCTTCGCAGTTACGTGGTCCTACTTGCCACCTCCCTCGTCTCTCCCCCCTCCGTTGCGCTCTCAAACACAGGGACCTCAGGAGCTGTCGAGGGAAGCGACTCGGGTGAAGCAGGCAACAGCATGAGTGGGGCTTCCCATACAGGAAGCCTAAGCGGCAGCAAGTCACTGAGAAAAAGGCGAAAACGCTTTTAGTACTTTTGCCGCTGCACCGTTGTCGACCGATGACTGGGGTTTGAGCTGTATTGGGGGTTTCGATTGGACCGGGAGGCGGGCGGGATTTGGGCTTAGACGACGTGGCAATCAGGATCTGGATGTAGCTATTGCAAAGCGTCCGGTGTCCCTTCTTTACCGCTTGTCGTGGACCTTACTACTTGGGGCTTGCCGCGGCAGCGCTCGGGTACTGCGCTCAGCCTGATCCGCAGCTGGGTACTGAACTTCTTGGCATGAGGGGCAGATGCGGAGGGAGGCTAGGGCCTGCCCATGAACTTGCCCATATCCTTATACCCGCAATAAACTCATGAATGGCGAACACCTTTCATAAATGTCCTGGCAAAGAGTTACGGGATCCACAGCTGGTGTCAACTATTCAGCGCCCGCAAACTTCTGATCTCGGATTCAATGTTTATGGGGCGTCTGTCCTCACATGCATGAGGGCACGTAAGGGACACTGGATCGTCCATGTGCACTGCGACATGCATGCTGTGCATGGCCTAACTATGGCATGGCGAGGCTTCATTCTAACATGGGGGATATCCATGAATGGAACGGGACAGGTACGCATGAACGCGCAAAAGGAGCTCGTGAGTTAGCACCGCACCCCTGAAACCGCAGTGCATTCGCGGGGAATCTAATGTGCGTCGCACACAAGTTAGCACCTGAACCATTACAAGAACATGCACTACAGGCCGAATACTGCACTTAATGCGCGCACGGCAGAAGGCAGCTAACCCGCTCGTGCTACGTGCACTGCGCCATATGTGGCAGTCGTTACGTCACATCAAGCTTCCGCGACGGCACCGGTAATAATCAGAACCCTACACAAACAGCACTCGCACGGAGGTAATGCTATGCCCACAGCCCAACACGCACACGTGCAAGAAACATGCGATGCTCCTTACGAACTCACGATGCAATCGCACGCCAATGCTCTACAAGCTATAGCCACAAACACGCTGCACGCAGACATCCTTGGCAAGGACGAATTGAGTCCTCGCCGTCGATGGCCTCTTAGCCGCCACCTACTCACCTTTCAAGCTTACGCAGGCGCCCACTCAGAGGGCTGGCAGCGAAATTGCTGACTCCATGCAGCTTTTAGACTTCATGAAGGAATGCGCCGCCTGCCTACCTGCCTGCCTCGCACAACGGACAGCTGTTCCAAAGGTACTTTGCAGCCCAATGGGCAAACCATCCCCTTTCGGATCCTTTGAGCACCCTATCTTCAAGCCCCTCTCCTTCTGACGCTTCCCACAATGCGTTAATAGGAGCCACAAGCCGTGATCCACGTACCCGGCACTTCTCCCCTGGCGCACACAACTCCACGCACATCAGCATACCATATCTCCGCATGCTGCCTCTCGCAACATTCGCCAGGCCTTCTCGTCAGGCCCGGGCTATGCAAGAGCCATCCAAGGGTGCACGCCCTGCCCCATCGGGGGGTTTACCACGCGCTGCACTCAGCCACAGGGCCATCCACGCCGACACGTGCTGAGGCGGCGCCACAAAACTGACGCGTGCGCCCCACCGCACTGCACGCCCTAAGTCCCGCTACCAACGGTGCCTTGCTAAGCTGCAACCACTCGGCACCGTCACAGCAAATAGATCTCCGTTTCTTCCTCAGGGAATGCCGGACAGCTTTTAGAAGTAAATTTACGCACATGCACATACGAATCTACAAAAGCCCTGCGCGCGTATCCGCTTCCATTCATGCATCCGTACGTTGTGCCATCCGTCATTTTCCTTGCAACGATTTCGTCACCAAATCAAAACAATTGACGGAGGAGCTGCATTTTTTACGAGTGGCTTCACCGTCCACAGCGCAAGATAGTCCATCTCTTTAAGGTAGTCCTGCATAATAAGGGCCACTATGCTGCATAATAAGGGCCACTATCATACAGCAAACATCCATCCGTTGCAAGCCACACAAGGTGCTGTCATACATCTGGCCCTTTCGGTTCTTCTGCACGTACAATCGCCCCTACAAACTTCCATTCTACTTCGACTCCAGCCCACCATGTTGCCCTACGCGGGCACCGGAATGAGCGTCCCCGGGGCCTCTTCCGCCGGGCGCCACCACGACAGCTATCCGGTCCAAGGCCCGCGCCCGCTGGAAACGTTATTGTGATACAAACTGCCCCAAAAGAGGTCAGTAAGCGTGCACCGCACGACATCGCAAAGCACTTTACGACCGCCCCCTTCCGTGTCCATAGCCAGGGGCGGTTACCCGGGCGCCCATCGAGAACGCCATCAACGACCCCCCCCGCTCTGCAGCTCGCCATTGCATAGGATACATACAAGCAACCTTCCGAAGCACTGCAAGTGCTTTGCCATGGATAATGGTACTCATGCCCATCCGTTATACAGCCGCAACCGCTCCATAACAGATCAATAAAACAAGATTTAGTCCATGGTGTTTACGGCCTCAGGGGCCATCCTTGCGTTGGTACCGCTTTTGGCGGCCATGACATCCATGAGCATCTAAAAGAGCGCCGTGACGCCACAGAAAAGAACTAATCAGTTCATCTATCCATTTGACTAAACATGCCCCCATAATGTTTTTCAGGCTGCACGGGGCCCCACGGTATCTGCGGAGAGCCTTCCGGCCTCTTGGCTATCCAGGACCCCTCACATCTACTGTCAGCCCCGTCATGGCCGCTGCTGCACCGCTGCTGCCGCCGCCAGCTGCGGCGATGTCGGCGGCAGCAGCACCGGTGCCGGCTGATCCTGCAGCAGGCTGAGGCGCCGTCGCCGCCTCCCGTGCCGAGCCAACAAACTCGACCGTCTGCCTCAGCAGCACCATCTGGTTCCGTATCGCCTCTCCATCTGAAATTGCGGCACGGGCCAAGGGGCCGGTGACGCCGCCGGGCCTCCCGGGGGTGAAGACGCCACTTGAGCTGGTGGCAGTGCCGCTAGCCCACTCCGTGTGCCCCAGCGCGGCGACAGATGCGCTGAAGGCTCCTTTGGGTGCGGCGAAGCCCGGGGGTGGCCGCCAAAGGAAGGTCTGCGGGGATGAGCTCTCATCAAGGAGGTGTTCACAATCGGAGACCTAGTTAGCTATGGACCAGCACCAGACCTTCCGTCCCGTTTCCTCAACAATAATCGCCGACAATATTCACCTGCAACATAAGCCTGAGGCTAACGAAACCAATCCCACTTTCCTGGCCTACGACCCCGGCACCCCAGTGAAGGTCCCGCGGCCCCACAACCCCCGGCACCTGTCCCGTACCTGCATCTCCCCTTTTCCCTTGACCTGCACTCCCCCCGTTGCTACCCAGTGCTCCTCCGGCAGCAGCTCCCTCGTGGCGGCGCTAACGTGGATGGCTCCCGGCTCGCACGTGCTCTCCATGCGGCTGGCGGTGTTGACAGTGTCCCCGAAGAGACAGAATCGAGGCATCTTGGAGCCCACGATTCCCGCGGTGATGGGGCCGCTGTGCAAACCCACACGCAGCCGCAGCGGGGACCCGTTGTGCGGCATGACCAGCGCCGCCACCTCCCGCAACATGGCCTTGGCGAAGGACATAACCTTCAGTGCGTGCAAACCGTCTTCTGAGCCGTCCCCGCGGACCGCCTTGAAGCCCTCGCCATCGACCGTGATGAGACCCCCCACCGCCATGAAGCAGTCGCCAATGGTCTCAACCTGACGCGAGGAGTCAGGGTGGACGAGGGCCGAGAACAGCATGAGTCGCAAGGGCAGGTGAAGAGAGGGTGTGACCGCACGAGCTGCTCCGGCAGCTTCCCCATTCCTTCTTCTCTTGCGCCCCTTCTAGTACCATCCTATCCTATCCACCTCCGAGCCCCAATCCGCCATCCGCTCCTCCCACTCTGCGCTCTGGACACCCGTCCCTTCCTTGCACTCCACTCTGGGCCATACCTCCCCCCAACAGCAGCAGTACCAGGCCTCTTCAGTTTGCCTCCCCCCCTGACCTTGTACACGCCGTAGATGTCGCACAGCGAATCGAACCTGGTGTAGAGCTCGTTGAGAAAGTTCATGACCTCCAGCGGCTCAAGGCAGTTGCACATCGTCGTGAAGCCAACGATGTCCGCAAACAACACCGTCACGCAACGGTGAGCGGTCGCGAGTGGCACGCTCCCATCCAAATTGCTCGGAGCCCCCGAGGAATACGGTCGCACCACGGTGGAGGGCCCGCTGCTCCCGCCACCGCCGTCTGTGCCACCGCTGTCTCTGCCACGGGCGCCGTTGCCACCGCAGCTGCTGGTGCCACTCCCGCCACGCAATGGGGTTAAAGGCCACCCGGCAGAGGCGCCGTCGCATGCCCCGGAGTTAATGGTCTTCGTTGCCGGTCCCTTGGCCTTCGTGTTCCTCAACAAACCATGGGGTCCCTGCAGCCTCCGCAGTTGGGGGCCGTTGTGCCGACTTTCGCACTCGGAACATGCAGCTGCGCCCTGAGGCAGCACGATTGCCCTGCCATCACTTACCTCACCCCCCCCTGCATCGAGGGGCGACTGATTGAACAAGCTTCGCTCCAGTTGCGGCCAGGTGGCCGGCAGTCGCGCCTCACTGCGGCCACCGGTGGTGGCGTTAGGAAGGGCACAGGCTTGGGTGTTGTCTAGGGCGCCTGCCGCAGTACGCGGAAATTTGAGACCCGCGATGACGGGGAAACACACGGAGTCTAACATGGCAACAGAGCCGGTAAGCATCGGCGGGTCGGGGGGACAGCCTGAGCTGCGGGCGGTGATGACACGGGTCATATGTTCGATGGCCTGTCGGGGAAAGACAGCCTCCAGCAGCTGCAGGGACGGGGCGAAAATGGAAGAATGTAAGGGCAGTATGAAGGGAACCACAGCTATAGCGGGTTCAACACATGTGCGCTAAAAGTTGAGGGGCAGTCGCCGCACGGTTTGGGCATTGCCTTAACAGCGTGATGAGACAACCAGAAAGCGCCTTCGGATTGAAATGATCTCAAGTAGCGTCTGCTGACGTGGCGGCAATTCACGTGTGTCATGGATGGCACCTAGGACTACATTACGCAAAGGCGGCGACCCGTGAACACCCTAGAAACACCGAGCTTCACAGTAATTCCCTAAGTTCGATTAACAGCTGCAATTCTTTTCGGCGTACCTTCTTAGCGCTTGGGCCCATCCCCAACATTTGGCACAGCTTAATTCCTCCATTTTCATTAGACGACTGACCTTGTGTTCGCTTGCGAGCAGCGCTTCTAACTCGGTGTAGCGGCTCTGAAACCTCAAAAGCTCCGCAGCAACATCCAGCGTCGCGCGAACTAGCTCGTCCACGTCAGTCAGCACCATTCGTAGCAGTGGCTCTTGACCCGGCGCCGATGAGTAGCCGCCGTCTGTCGAATTAGCGGCCGCTACCGACGAGGCGTCAGTCGTGGCGGCCGGAGCCTCTGCTGCTCCTGCCGGCCAGGACTGAGCTGCGGTCATGGCATCATCTCCCTCACGGGGAATGATGAGCTGGAGACGCACCTAAGGAAAGAACCGAGAGGGCGAAAACAACAAGTACCAAGAGGGAGAGAAAATACAATAAACCGGCGCGGCGCATACAATGTGGGCCCTGCCCTGCTCAGTACCACAATGGAGTGCCAGGACGAGAGCGACCCAATTCAAGTAAAACTCGAAGTATATCGGATCCTTATATGGATCCTACCTGATGCCATCGACCCTCGCGACCAGCCCGGGTCATCGCATCCTCTTGACCGTCCTCGTGGATCTCTTGCTCGCCCTCCCCATTGTCTTCCCTTGCTTGCTCCTCCTCTTCCTCCTCTCTCCCTTCCCCGAGACCGTCGTCCTCGTCCTCCAACACGTCCTTGTCTTCGCCTCTGCCGCTCAAGTCCACCTCCAAGCCGCTACTGCTGCTACTGCCAGGCGCTTGAGGATGCACTTCTCTAGCAACACCTGCGGCCACGGACCTCGGCAAAGGTGCCTCTTCATCTTCGCCGGACTGAGATGGGCTGACCATCCCTGGACTGCTTCTCGTGCTGTCGTTGAGGCGACGGTGGCCATGCCGCATTTTAGCGACAAACGCGGGGTTGCACGACCGGAGTAACGTATCCAGCCTGCTGCGAGTGTTCATCTTCCGGATGGGCGTATTGGAGGCAGGGTTGGAGCTGCTGGGGCCGGGGGCAATGCCGCTGGTGGAGCTTCCACTCTGTAGCTGTTGCTGCACCTGCTGTCCTTGTAGCGCATTCCCCGACGAACTCATGAAGGGTGACACCTCCGGATCCGCATAGAGGGCCGCTGACGTTACTTCCTCACCCACTGTACCCACCGTGCTTGGTGCCGCAGCCGCCAGATCTTCCGTAGTCGGATGGGGTGCCCGTGTGGCTGTCTCCCCTTCAGCAGCCGCCACTGCCACTGCCAGTCCCACAGCATTGTGGGAACTGGGTCGCGGCTGCTGCCGCTGCTCTTCGTCAAGTAACTGACTCATCGATATTGGTGACAGTAGCTGGCTCGCCTGCGATGACATCTCGGACAAACTTGCTCGGCCCAGAGTCTGGGAAGGCACGGAGAAATCGAACTCCCCAATGGGGCCGGCATCGGTGGCATCAGGATCGGAAAGAGGGCCTGGGGCCGTTACCGGCCCCCCAGAGCCAACTGCCCCATGCTCCTCAATGACAGCAGCAGCGGCAGTGGCGCCGCCGCTACCGTCGCTTCTTTGCACACGTGCCGAATCATATAGAATAACACGCTGATGTGCAGCTGCCGAGGACCCCGCGTCCTGTAGCCTCCTAGAACTCACTCGACGTAAACGGCTGCGATGGCCGTCCCTGCGGCCAACACCGCCTCTGCTTTGCTCTCCCTGATCGCCACCCGCCGCCAACCTGGCCCCGCCCACACCCTCCGCACGCATGCCACCCCCCTCCAGCAGCATCGATCCAGAAAACCGATGCAGCGAACCAGCACTGTCAAGCAGCTCATTACGAACGCTCGCATTCTGTAACCTCCCGCTGCCAGCGATGTCAGCGTGCCTGGGCATCAAAATGGTGGAAGATGCCGCGCCCTCTCTGAGCGAGTATGTGTGCGTCTGGAGCTGCAACATGTCTGCCATAAAGTACGGTTGTTCTTCTTCCATGAAGTACGGCTGTTCTTCTGATACGAATAACGGTTGCCGACTGCTGGAAGCATTAGCGAAGAGCAACTGCGGCGGACGAAGAGTGCGGTGCCTGCTCATGCTAGACTGCTGTCCTGCTGATGCCGAATCTCTCAGAGGACGACCGGTATCATACTCTAGTTCCGTTGGGTCCACAGACTGTGGCTGCGCAGGTTCTTGCAGCTGAGGTTGTGGCCGCGCCGGCGGTGGTGGCTGCAGTTGTGACTGTTGCTGTCCAGATGCCTGCTGCTCCACCGGCTGCGGCAGGAGCTGAGGCTCCACATGTAGCACAGGGTCTTGTCGCAGGATATCTGCCGTCTCGATTGATTGTGCTTGTGGAAACAGATTAGACACCGAGGACGGGAAGTCATGGGGCTGTGTTTGCTCAGGCCGGTCCACAGGCGCTAGGTCCATTGTAACCTCCGCGAGCGGCTGTACATGGGAGACGCCGGCTGAGTAAGCTGGAAGCATAATGAGGCCCCAAACGTTCAGCTGTGTGTGATGTGAAAGGGGAGGGCGACGTGTTGGGCGGAAGGCGCGAGTGGTATGTCCACTCCGCTTAAGAAACGTACTACCTTCCCTTCAACAGCCGCTGCCCCTACTTAAATACTCTTTGCTGCCTGAAATAATTCTCCACTGCCTAACGATAACAAGAAGACCTTACCGACGAGGTTACACTTGCACGCTGTTTTTGCAAGGATGTGAACAACATCTCAGCCATTTCCGGCGCCAAGAGGACCCCGAAAAGTTCCCTCCGTTTAGCAAGTGCAACATGAAGTGATGAGTCATTTCTTGAGAAACACAAAGTCTGGGGTAGAGCTCCAGCGTGCAGCTCCCTTATGGCCGAACCCTGCAGGTCATTTCCCCGTGTCATTACTTATTATCATAAAATACCGTGACTTTATTAAATAAGCTTACCCAGACAACCTTTGCTCCTGGACTGACATACTTAACCTCCCTGCCCCAGGGTCAACACGGTAACGGTTTCAGGTACAATCCAATTGAAGGGCGTTCGGACAATCGTCGATCCTCACCCGGATATAAGTCCAATTACAATTTCAATAGGAGAGGCCCCCCTAAGCAAGTCACTGGCTTCCAGCGCAAAGTTTGCCATGGGCTTCGCGCAAGCCTCGGCGGTACCAAATCAATGCTGAGTAGGAATCGGCTACTGTCAAACAATAGTTAAATGATGTTCAGTTTGCGTACAGCGAATCCGCACCTCTGTACCCCTGCCTGCGCTGTGGCCCAGTCAGTCCTAGGGGCCGAGGACCATGTACGGATGACAAAATGCGCCAGCGTTATCTAATGTCCAAATGAATAATGGAACAGGATCATGCATAAAGGCACACGTACGTAGTATTGATGTAAGCCTCGTAGACTACCCTTAACCGCTCCTGAGCGGCTGAGTGACAGATTGAGGAAAGACATTCGTTAATGTTTGAGAGAAGCGCTACTGAGTAATATAAAATATTAAAATACTAAAATTATTCTACACTCTCAATCTAAGCATCTTTGACATGGTAGGTCCCGGTCGTGCCCGCCGCGTGCATAAGGCCCTAATAGGTTAAGCACCAAAGGCCAATAATCCATGGGAATGGTGCCCAGGTATTGTGTCTTGTAAAATCCCAAGGATCGTGTCTTTGTCCGCATATCGGATAATCTACTTGCGGCAGGGGAACCGGAGCATTTTGCCCATTTGCATCGCAATCTGCAAAAATTAGCGGTTTCCTCGTTGCAGGGTTTCAAATCTAAAACGCCATAGAAAAATACAAATTATAAATGGCTTCCATTCTATAGTGCCTGGAATTGGTGAAATTGTTCTACATTATGGCATGTTGGCATGTTGGGCCTATAGCTTAATGTTAGTGAGCCAGAACTTAACATTCGATTAATTATCTACACGCTGGGCACAGCAGACTTGAAATTTTGCGTGGTGTGAAGCGCAGACTTCTCTTCTCTTTTTCGTTTAAGCCCTGAACGGTATCCGCCAAAAGACTACATTTACACCTTCTAGATCCGCCTTAATTGTTGACGTGGAAATGGACGGCAAGGGGGGCAAGACAACACTAAGACACCTCACTTTTCCAAATATTCACCGGACCGACTCCGAAAGATTGGTTTGATGCAACCAGCATTTTCCCGTCGATGCAGCTGCGCCGCCTTCTGCTAACAGTGCTGAGGTTAGTTTTATATTGCAGCAGCATCACCAGGAGCAGCAGTGACAGCGCAAACCACAACAACCTCAGGAGCATCGCTGCAATCAATAGAGGCATTGGGAGCACCTGCTGTAGCACGACCTACTGTGATTAGAGCAGCAGGTGCCGCTGGGGGGGGGTATGAAGACATAGCGTCGGCGTCATGGATGAGACCAGCGGCGCAGCTCCCCATTTGCCCAGCATGGCGACCTGTTGGCGCCAGTCAGCCACATCGCTGGGTGGTGACACGGTATCCGCAGTGGATGGGGCTGGCAACAGTAGAGGCGGTAAAGGCGGTGTCCCGTGTGGGTTCGCACAACACACCATGGATTCTGACGCCACAGGCCACACAGCCGGGCATGGCGCCTCCCCAAACGCAGATCAGTTTCCGCATGTGGATTGCTCAGGCGCCTACCTCCTCACCACCCGCAAGCCGTGCCATTTGTGGAGTTGGAATCAGCGGTGGCGTTCCTGCAGTTGTGAAATTCACCGCCAATGTCAGTAGCAATGACAACGTGGGCGGCAGCAATAAGAAGTAAGAATTCATTTGGATCCCACAGCCCCGCATCATTTTTGGGCGCTGACCGAGGATGCCGATATCCCCTTACAGCCGCCTTCCCTTGCATTTATGATTCTTTCGACTATCCCTAAACCAGGTTCAGATGGCCAATTATTTTGTCTTCAGATGATCGGGCGGCTGGGATGTATGGGCGCGGGGAAGGTAAGTTCGACATGGTTAAACCCTTTGAGGGCGGGCCCTATCTGGATACAGACTACCCTTTCCTCCTAGGTTCGCTTGCCAAAAAATGCTTTTTTAGGTATGATTCCGCAGGAGTCACACAGCACTATAAAGGCTCTGCCTCGTAACATAAGAGTTCCATCATGGTATGGTAAGAGGAGTTTGGACACGTGTGAATGGCCACTGGTTACACGTGTGGAGCCTGCTGGTGCAGCCGACCGTTACACATATGCAAAGGACGTGACCTCGTGACCGTAATTGCCTCATCCTCATGACTACCAAGCCTTGGTCAGAGCTCAGGGGCCTTTTTATCCCATCGGTTGTCCTATACACGTCCCTCGAGTGTCCCCGTAGAACGCGTTTGAGCTTCACCTTGCCAGGTATTGCCGCCAGGCGTAGCCAGGGGGTATCAGCCCGCTCCGGAGGTCGCAAGTCCTGACAAACCCTAAGTCACTATCCTCGCACCCCCGCGTGCTGAAACGATACATAGTTTTAAAATATACATCCTTGCGTTAGTCCGTCCTGGTCCAAACTGTGAGGTTGCAGCCCTCGCAGGTGTCATTTTTGGCGGCTAAGTGGTTTCAACGTTTTTAACTACCAAGTTGCACAGCCCTGACCCCTGCTCTGGTGTACACGGCTTCCTGCGGCGTAGCACGCTGGCAGCAATCAAAGGGCTGCGCGAAATGCAGGAAGCCGATATCCAATCCGATACAGGCTGCTGGTGGTTCGATCATACGTGGAGACCTGTGGAGAAGGCCTCCCAAAGGCTGCGCATGTCAAGATCTCATTCGCCCGTTTACCATCCGTTACGAGCTCCCAAGTGGTCACCCTTCTGGAACCGGCAAATCGCAAGAGGGGGAAGTCTGTAGACACGCAGCAGTTACCTGTACATTTTTACCCTCATGAGGTCATGCCGAGAGAAACGAGGAACAAACTACTAAATATATTAGTGAATTGTGACTATCATCGTTTCTTACATTGATTCACGCTTACGTGGGGTTTTAGTCAGTGCCTGGATAATCATGGCCTGCTTGCCTTACATGTAGGTTGCAGCGTGATTTATTACGCTAAATAAAGAATTAATAGAAATGTAATAATCGTTGATTTTTAATGATAAAAGTAAGAATAAGCTGAGAGGTCGTTACCGACATAACGAACCCCGAGAGCACTTTCCCAGAACATACCATAAAGACGTTACTTGACACGTCATGAGACGATTAATTTTACGTGGCGAGTTGACATCGAACTAATCTCCACCACGATTCCAAGATCGTCGGGATATCCCTGTACGGCCTTTTGCTTAAATGATCCAGACCACAGAATTCGTCATCGCTCTCCACGCAACAAGGATTATAGATCTTTGGAGAGAACCTAGTGACGACTGCATTTAGGAAGGTAGAGTCTTGATTTGCATGAGCGAAACCCGTCTAAGACATTTCGTCTTACGCGATTGTGGCTACACCAATGTAATACTGTATTTCGTTCTAGTACAAATCGATACCTAATAAACTTATTTTCCCCACGACAGAACATATACGGGGCGAATTCTATATGCATTTCACGCGTACTCTTCCTTACGCCTTCTGGCATTCATATTGCGGTTCGTACCCGAGCAACCGCAACCGGTTGCGTCAGCGAAAGGTTCATGCCGCTCATACGCATGCACGATATTAAGGGGTACGCAACCAAAAGGCCTTCATATATTCGCATCTGTACCACTGCGCTGTTGAACTAACCATTACGGTAATGGTAATACAAACTGAATTGAACCATGCGCATTCCAATTAAATATAAAGTGTACACGAGACATACAAACAAGGCGTACTCTTACATAGTTTATTAAGTCAAATCATTGTTACTTGTCGGAATCCGCAGGACCACCATAATGAGGTGTCGAAGGAATAACATATTCCTTTGGATTGGACAAGCTCTATTTAATATTACTGGCCATTTAAACATATCCTTACTAGATTAAGGATTTCAGGAATAACGAATAGTGCATAAGCAAAGGAGGCATGGACTTTATCCAGAGTGGTCTGACCGTAACCATGGGAGCCATGACAGTTATAATGAAACAGACATCAAATCACAAACTGTGCACCTAATAATGCAACATTTTCATATTTTTTTGGCTCACATGAACTAGCCGAATTTCCCCCGGAATGCTTCCGGAAGTGCGTCGCTGTGAAATGGACAACCGAGACCGCCTGCTCGTGGAGGCTTGCGGGCTAGAAGTATTGCTTGGTGTGTTCGATAGAGATGGGTAAGTCATACCTCTTTTAGCCAGGTTTGTCATGGACTAAAACTGTGTACTATTGAACTGGTCTTGCAGAAACGCTCTTGCACTCAATGACGCAGCGCGCCCTTTTTTCACCGTAAGTACGCGTCGTCTTATTATCACTACCACCAATGCATTCTAGCAACGCATTACGGAGGTGGTTCGGCGGTCAATGGTGTAGTAGCGCAAACGCCCAGTGTACCGCGCCGAATGTCAACTCCCCCAAATTCCGTCCCATGGGTGCGTGGTGGTCATTCCGATTACTCGTCCTCGTCTGATTGCCCTTTAGCTGGTCCCATGCAATTATGCCGTCCTGCCGTCCGTCGCAGGGAAAATACACAGGCGGATGCCCACACGTCGGTGCCCCATCAGCATCAGGGATATCGGATAGCGCCGCAACGGACGTGCTACCCGCTACCGATTCATGCTGCCTAGCCCGTTTCTTCCGCCTCGAGCCTCAGGCCTACACCGATCTGCACGCGGCAATACACCGTGGCGAGGTGGGTGAGCCGGTAAACGAAACCGCCACACGGGACATGGTGCTATGGTGTGTGCTCGTCCCGTCCGTGGGAGCACCAGCTGGTGCAGCAACGTAACGTAGTAGCGTTCAAACACCACAATCAGTGATCAACCTTTCCTTCTTGGCTGCTGCAGCAGTGTTTAGAACGTACTGCTTCCCAATGCGTGCTGGTCCGCTCCGGCGCCCTAGTCGAGAAACCGAAAACAAACAAATTGTAGCGGAACCCCCTCCGTCGCTAATTCCTCCGCAATTCGTAACCAGCCGCCCTTTCGATAATTATCAAACTATGCAGGCGAACTTCTCGATCGTGTTGCCCGTGCCCGTGCCAGTACCAGAACCAGCGGCAGTGACGCCACCGCAGCCGCCGCTATCACCACCGACCTCGCCGCCGCCAGCACCGTCGTTCACAATCGGGGTACCATCTGAAATGCGCCGCGGAATGGCGGCATCCAGCCCCCGACCCAACACCGTTTCGAAAAGGCAACCGCCACCGCTACCGTTGCCGCCAGAGGAGGGCCAAGACGGCGTCCTGCACGCCTGGCTTCTTTCCGCCGGTGAAGACCGTAGCTACGGGCATAACCACGCAGGTGGCAATTTTGGCTGCCGAGTGGTCAGCATAGGCAGGGCCAGCGGCAGTGGTGTTGGCGGCACTGACAGTGACATAGGCGGCGGAAGCACTCCGCCGGGGGTCACTGAAAATGTCGAGTCCCCACCCGCCTCACGGGTCGTGCAGCGGCCGCTGAGGCTACCTCGCTCCAGTGCTGATGGCAACGCGTCAGGTTCCTGGGCAGACGAAGACACGAGCAGCGACAGCGAAGGGCCACTGCCTCTGTCACCGCTGCTGCCGCTGCTGCCCACCCCCTCATCGCTATTCCCTCCCACTCACCAACAGCCATGGCAGCACCAAGCGCCGCAGCAGCTCCGGCCGCAGCAAACACAGCACGCCTTCCCCATAGCCTCCTTCCCCATAGCCGTTCCAGGGGCGCCGCCGATACTTGAATTTCCTTCAGAGCTGCCGCTGGCGGCTCATATCGCGCACGGTTCCAGGATCTCTCTGTCGTCCTCCTCGTCCTCCGCCGCCCCCTCGCAGTCAACCTCGCTTCACACCCGGGCGCAGTCGGGCGTAAGCTCCGCGGGCGGCTGGCGGCTGCTGACGCCGGCTTTATCGAGGAAATGGCCGCGGGCGCCAGATGGGGCTGAGGGCGGCAGCCCTGGCGGGGCTGACAGCGGCTCTGATTACCCCCAGGCGCCGGCAACACCGTCGAATGAGGCCCAGACGGCGGGTGCTGCAGATGCCCAGACCTTTTCAGCCGAGGCTAAAAGCGCCGCTTCAGATGTTGAATCGGAAGTGGAGGCGGCATACCATGAGGCTGGGCTGGGGGACGAAGGTGGGGTTGAAATGTTTGGCGTTGCGGAAGATGGTGGTGGTGGTGCTAGTGGTGGCGAAGGTCGCCTGTTAGGCGTAGGCGGCGGGCAGGTTGGCGGAGGTGGCCAGGCGGCGGCTGACAGTGAGGTGGGAGAGAAGGATGAGGTTATCCTTATTGGTGGTGGAGAATGTGGCAATGGTGATAGTGGTGGTGGTGGTAGCAGTAGCGGTGTTGGGGAGGAGTCTTCACAAGCAGCAGCAGCAGCAGGAGGAGGAGGAGGAGGAGGAGGAGGAGGAAGAGGAGGAGGAGGAGGAGGAGGAGGAGGTGCAGATGTTGTGAGTGTGGTCACAGCTGCCGTCGGCCATGATGACGTGGCAATCGGGGACGTGGCCTCAGCGGTGTCGGATGACGTCATGGAGTCGGGAAGGCCCCCCGGCACCACAACATGGGACGGCGCCGATGAAAGTGGATCCTGCTCCATCATTATGCAGCAGGAGCTCAAGAGAGGGATGCCTCCACTGCCGCCCTTGGGTCCGCCGCCGCAGCCGTACAGTGCCCCGTTGTCCCGTCACCGGGAAGGCTCCGCAACGCACGATGGCGTGTTGCCGCTCTTGTCGGCCAGTGGCGGCAAAGAACAGGGTGGTGTCCGTAGCCCCTTTCTGGCGGACGTAGGCATGCTGCCCGCCGTGCTGCCCACCGTACAGCGCCGGGCTTCGGTGAGCACCCGGGGCTACTACCTGTCCTACTTGTGCCGAGGCAGGCTTCCTTGCAATACAGTGCAGTACAGTAAAAAAAGTGCAGTACAGTAAAAAAAGTGCAGTACAGTGAAGGACATTTGTAGGGAAACATCACATATCACAAGACACTGAAATTCCCGACATTCACAATGTGCGCTGTGCCACCCAATTTGGTGCAGGAGTGCCTTCAGCCGCTATCTGGGAGCTGTGCCGCCGGGGGCCCCCACACTACATCAGCCAAGTGCCATAACCACCATTACAACCACCACCGTCACCACAACTACCGCGTCCACAACCACCACAGCCTCGCCGATCCTAACCAACATAACAGTCATCAGCGGTCTGAACCCAGCCCGCCCAGCCCGCCGGTCTGCTATACAAAATGTCCTTCGTCGGGCAGCACACAGCCGCCGATGTACGGCAAGAATAACAGAGGCCCCCGGCGCTGTACAACACGTGAGCGGCTGCTTAACCTGTTATCTTCCCTGGACTCCGACGCCGTCATCTCGGCGGCCGCCAGCGACGGCGGGCCCTACACCGGCAGCCCCGGAATTCTGTCTAGCAGCTCTAATCGCCCCAATGGCAACGCCGCCGGCGGCAACGAGGCTGCGGGCGGTTTGGGCTGCACCACGGCCACCATGCGCGATTGCAGTACCAGTTACGTAAACCGAGACCGAGATAGGTACGACATCATTCTGGATTCAGCGTGCGGCATATGCGGGAGTGAGGAAACGTAAGATCTTCCTTCCGCGCGTTTCTTGCGCCCTTCACCTCCCCGGCATTCGTTTTTTTCGACTTTCCCACTTCCCGACGCCCTCCCTGGACCCCCTCCCTCTGCAATGGCATTGACGAACTCTTTCCGGAAGCACCGTTACCGTTTGCCGCCCTGAGCGCCCTGATGTTGAGGCGGGAGGGTGGGGGTGCGGATACGCGGAAGGGTTAGGGCAGCATAGAACCGGCGAGCCGCAGTACCTGTCGCCTCTAAGAAGCTCGCCACGTAAAGCAAGACAAACACTGATTTGGTCTTTGTTGTCGGAGAGGGGTAAAAGAAACAGAGACACGGTACTGACTCCAACGCCCCACGCTATGGGCTCCAAATTTTCTTCCCTCCCAAATGTTGCCCCATATCTCTCCAGCGTCCTTCACATGGCACCGTTCGACCTTTATTTATTGAAAGTTATAAATTAAATTGACGTTAATTATTATTATTTTATTTCTTAACCTCACATCCTGTGTTGCCCCTCATTGCCCACCTTCGTTGCCGTTCACGAGCGCCGCACCCGGGTTCGTGCTCCTTTTCGACCTGACGGCCTGTTCCCATGCCACCCCTTACAAGCAGACCTGACAGCAGCGACCGAGATAGCATGGACGAAGTATGCGGGGCAACCTGCTACTGCTGCGACGGAAGCGGCCGTGCACAGGTCTGCGCCCGACGCTGGGGCAAGACATCCCCCCCTACAGCGACTGCTACTGCTACTGCTACTGCTTCGGACGCTTTGCGATGGGCCTCCCCGAGCTCGTGTCGTAGCTTGGATGCCCGAAATCACACAACCCATCGATTCGATGGGGAGCTATCACCAGGATCTCCGTATAGTGCCGTACAGTGCAGCCAAGATGGCGACTTGCTGTTGACCCATGGGTCACCCCAACAGACGCCTGGACTTCTGGCCGGCTGCGGTGCTGCGGCGATCGCACATTCAGCAATGCGCTGGTCTGGCGCTGCTGCAGCAGCGACGTCGACACAATGGCAGCCGCCTCCCTCACATGTGTCGTACATGTGGTTCCAGGTACGGCGGGATGATATAGATGTTTGAGCACCTGATCTGCACGATAGTGTTGGTGCGGTTCGCCGTTCGTGTCGTACTAGTGTTTTTGGGACGGAAGGGAACGGTCAAGCCGTGTTGCACGGTGATCGAACACACATGGCGCTACTGCCGTGCAACACCGGGTGTTCTTACCAGATGTTGGCCTATGCAGAAGTCGGGGGCCGAAAGGTGGCTGGCATTGTTATTCCACAGTTGTTATATTTCGGGATACGCTTTCAATGCATGGTAGGCCTACGTAATCGGTGCGAATTGTCCCGGCAGCATCTTGGGACTGGGGAAGTGGATACAACATAATATTAAATACTATTGTATTGTATCAGATTGTATTATCTCATATATAATTACTTCATGCATTTGGCGACTGTTGTACTGACTGTTATGTAAATATGGTGGGAAAATCGCAGGTGCACATCAAAGTCAAAAAGCTGCCAGCGGAGGAGGTTATGGCCGCGGTACGACAAGGCGGTGCTATGGCAGCAGCAGCAGCAACAACAACAACAAGAATAACAACAGCAGCAGCACAGGGAGACACAGAAGATCCTGCTTCTTTTCCTAATGCTACAGCTGCTGGGGGTGCTGGAACCTGTGCTGTATCTGTACCAGTGCCTTCGATTGAGGCTGGTTACAGTGCTGCTGCAGCGAGGAATGGAAGCCCTGGTGCAGGCAGCGGTGCAGCCGATGCAAGTGCAGGTGCATGTACTAGCGCTGCTAGCGCGTATACTCTTGGCGCAAGTGCCGCTGCTACTGCCGTGCATGCTGCAGCCACTTCCCATGGGCCGAGTTCGGCTGCTACTGCTACTGCTACTGCCGGGGAATCTGCTACAGCCGGTACTGCTCTTGGAGGATCTGCTGCTGCAGCCAGCGAGGTGGTGTTGCTGCTCAGCGCGACAGATGTGAGCGAGTGGGTAGATTCCCAGGAGCGGTTGGAAGGACTGCTCCAGGAAGAACACAAGGTACGATGTACGGCAAGCAGTATGGACGGCCTCTGCATAGATGAGCTAGGGGATCCATGGAGCGAGGCAGGTAGTCAATTTGCCAAGTGCATCTGTACATCTGCACATCTGTACATCCGTACTTTGGTGATTTCTGACATGTTCTGTCCGTGTTTGTGATACTTTGCTGCAAAATGGTTGGGATTGTTGTCTTGTCCAATTATTGGCCGTTTGAGTCAACAGGGATCGCGGGGTTGTGAGGGGTTTTAGGGTTTTGGGGTTTTAGCGGGGCTGAGCGGGGCTGTGCGGGGCTGTGCTCGGATGCTCATCCGGGATCTTTTCAGCCATGTAGCATCGAGACTTTCCAAAATAATAATATGCCGCATTGATGTACCCTGTTCGGTTGACGACCAGGTGCTTGAAGCCATATTCCCACGCCACGTCATCGAACACGTCGCCCGTAAGGCCCTCACGCGCCCGCCTTCCTCCACCTTCCGGCCCGCCACGTGTGAAACCAACATAGCATTCAGCTATAGCGGTGCCGCTGCCGCCACTTCCACTGCCGCTGCCGCTGCTACCGCCACACGCAGCAAGGGCTTTTACAGCTCTAGCCGCAGCGGTGGCGGTGAGGAGGCACATACCCCCAATCGCCCGCCGACAGTCCCCGCAGCCGCCACTGTCCGTTCAGCTGCGGCCCACGGTCCATATGCAAGCTCGGGCTTTCCATCAGATTGCATGGGTTGCAGTACAGGCACGAATACAGTACCGTCGGTTACTTCTTCAGGGGCGGCGTACCTGGAGCATCCAGGAGTGCCTGGCGGCAGCCATGGCATTGGCGCTGGCGGCGGAGGCAGAGGGCTGGCGGCGGAGGCAGCCGTAGCAATGGCGTGCAGTGGCCCCATGTCGCTGCCGAATGCGGACGGTGGCTGCAGCGGCGCCGGCATCGCTGGTGACGCTGCGGGCTGCGGCGGCTTTCTCCTTCCACTCGCGACCGCTCACCGTTGCGTGACGGTGTTGTTTGCGGACATCGTTGGCTTCACGACGATGTGCAACTGCCTTGAGCCGCTGGAGGTCATGAACTTTCTCAACGGGCTCTACACCAGGTTCGATTCGCTGTGCGACATCTACGGCGTGTACAAGGTCAGGGGGGGAAGAGGCAAACTAAGAGGCCTGGTACTGCTGCTGTTGGGGGGAGGTATGGCCCAGAGTGGAGTGCAAAGGAGGGACGGGTGTCCAGAGCGCAGAGTGGGAGGAGCGGATGGCGGATTGGGGCCCGGAGGTGGATAGGGTAGGATGGTACTAGAAGGGGCGCAAGGGAAGGAGGAATGGGGAAGCTGCCGGAGCAGCTCGTGCGTTCACACCCTCTCTTCACTTTCCCTTGCGACTCATGCTGTTCTCGGCCCTCGTCCACCCTGACTCCTCGCGTCAGGTTGAGACCATTGGCGACTGCTTCATGGCGGTGGGGGGTCTCATCACGGTCGATGGCGAGGGCTTCAAGGCGGTCCGCGGGGACGGCTCAGAAGACGGTTTGCACGCACTGAAGGTTATGTCCTTCGCCAAGGCCATGTTGCGGGAGGTGGCGGCGCTGGTCATGCCGCACAACGGGTCCCCGCTGCGGCTGCGTGTGGGTTTGCACAGCGGCCCCATCACCGCGGGAATCGTGGGCTCCAAGATGCCTCGATTCTGTCTCTTCGGGGACACTGTCAACACCGCCAGCCGCATGGAGAGCACGTGCGAGCCGGGAGCCATCCACGTTAGCGCCGCCACGAGGGAGCTGCTGCCGGAGGAGCACTGGGTAGCAACGGGGGGAGTGCAGGTCAAGGGAAAGGGGGAGATGCAGGTACGGGACAGGTGCTGGGGGTTGTGGGGCCGCGGGGCCTTCACTGGGATGCCGGGGAGGTGCGGTGTAGCCTCGGGAATAGTGCGCATATACGCATAGCATGTGTCGTAAGGGGGGATTTTCCGGTTCTGTGTTTCATAGGACTCTCGCCGGGCTTAGTCCCGGCTGTGGTTCTGCTTGGTCTGGCAATTGCATTCGTAGCCCAGTTAGGTGCTGTGTGGAGCTCACTGCCGAATCTCTGATTGTCCCTTTCTCGGCCGCCATAAGGACAACCACTATTCCCGTCCCCTGGCAGACCGAAGGCAGCTTGGAGTTGCCTAACTAGGATTTCATCCAGCATGCACATGTCCAAATGCCCAACGTAACCTGCTCTGTCTCTCATGCCATTTGTTCCTCTCAACATCTGCGCGCCTCCGAAACCAACCAACCCCCAAGACCTATCTTTGGCGGCTACCACCGCCACTCAGCGAGTGTAGCTCCTTCGGAATGGGCCAGCTGCTATCTACCCGCATGTCAGCAGCTAGCAGGGTTTCATCCTTCCAGACCCTTCCACCCGCTGGCTCCGCTCCTCCGCCAGGTTGTGCAAGGTGGGGCGCACGCGGACAGGAGGTTCAGACACTGCCCTCATCGCGACCCCTGCCATTAGGGATTAACACAAAGAACAAAATCGAACCCGCACTTTGATCTGCACTTGCCCTTCCATTTACCCATCCAACAGGGACGTCCTTTTAACATACCAGTACTCTCCCTTTTATTTGCATCGCTTTCTCTATTCCTAAATGTTAGCTCGTTCTGAGGAAAATAGTTAAGTGAAAACAATTCATTTAAACAAAGCTGACTTCCAAGCTGTTTCTATCGTACGAACGGTGACACGATAAAACCGTAAGTTGCCTTTTGGCTGACCACGATCCCGCCCAACCCTTGCAGCTCGTGGATGGCAGCAGATGGCACCGGCAAGTCGATGGAGTCCGCGCTGCCGTTTGAGCCCCTACCGGAGGCCGCCAGCGCTCCCCTGCCCGGCTCCTCCTCATCGCCACCGCTGCCGTCGCCTCCAAGGGCACTGTTGCCGTCGCCGGCTTCTCGTGTTGGTTCCGGAACATGTGCCGTCTGCTGGAGTGCCGGTATCGCCTAGGGCAGGGCACGCAGGGTGTCTGGAGACGAAGTGCTCTTGGTGGCACCGGTCGAGCTGTCGGGAGAGATGGCAGCAGCAGCAGATATCTGCGGGGTGTGACAATAATGGACCGCGTTGCATGAACACATGAACGCTGCGGGAGCAGCATGGAGAGGGGAGATGGAGGATAAGGGGGCCTTAGATGTCTGCACGATGAATAACACAGTAACAACACCGGGACGTTGTTATAAGGA
Organism: Volvox africanus; assembly: GCA_030268105.1. NCBI lineage: Eukaryota > Viridiplantae > Chlorophyta > Chlorophyceae > Chlamydomonadales > Volvocaceae > Volvox > Volvox africanus. The sequence continues at coordinate 4,354,595 of BSDZ01000079.1, forward strand.
GATGGGGAATAAAACATTGTGAGAGAAGAGGCGCTCAACGATATATGCCACAGCAAAGACACTGTACGAAATGGATCCTCAAGGCCTGTAGGATTTCGGATCCACATATTGCGGGATCAAAATCCGAGCACCTGCTCGTTCTATGACGTTCCGATCAAGGGGGTTAGGCATATTATTGATGCTCCTCAGGCGGCCATCTGCATCTGTTTGGCGGCTTTGCCTTCTTGCGCAGGATGGCACCGAAGTCGTGGCAGGAGAAGTGCGCCGAGGGACGTTAATTGGCGTATGCATGAATTTGATGCGCTATGCTGAAAAAATTTATCGCCTGGTATGGCCAAGTCGCCACCCATCGTAAGGAACCGAAGCCGAAGGAAGCACTGGAATCGTCCAGTGGTTTACGGCAATTAGGTTGCTAGCATGTTACATGGATGGCCGTACTCCGTGCTGTCGCAGATCCCCGATGCGATATCCAGGATTATGGACCTTATGTGTACTTGCCCAAATTCATAAGTTAATGTTATGTGCATGCAGCCGCAGTATGCACGTTATATTCATTGTTTTCAATTTGATGTAATCGTGGGTTGAATGGTTAGATCGTTTAGATCTTGTTCAGGCCAATTGCGGCTACTTGTTTGTGTATTATTGACGGAGTGCGCGAGCTTTAACATACCATGGAATAAATGTTCTTGCATCTGAAACCATCGTTTCACCCTGACTAGCGCCTGGCGACAGAGGGGGGCCTTCAACCGTCTTGACCAATGAGATGGGATGGTGCCCTATGTGTTTGGTACGAATCTACACATCCGCATAAAATTGTAATGGGCACCACTGGACACGATTCATAAAAACGGGCGAATGGTGATAGCAGTGACGGCTTGGCTGTCAATTGATTGGGTTTCTTCTTGCCTAATGAGACCAAAAGACCAGCGACCGAACGGGGAACGCGTGAGGAGAAGACTGCAGCGTGTGTGTAGAGGCGCGGCAGTTCATGTGGATGCTGGTCCTGGCGGCCGCGGTTGGGCTCCTAGAATTTGCGTCGGGCACAGGCACCATATCCCTGCCTGTGTGGGATGGCGGGATCACACTGAACCTCTGGACGGCTATGTCGAAAGGCTGCAGGAGTCACCGACCGAACGTGCAGACGGGAAGGAGGAGGACCGTTAATATGCAATCCGATGACAAACTCCCTCAATAAGAGCAGTAGGTAGGGGGATACGAACTACCGAGTATGAACCAAGGACCATACCCTCAACAAGGAGCACAGAAATAAATACTGCTAGCGGATACAGAAAAATACCGGACACAGGAAGGCTGGTAGCCGCATTCCCCGTACCGGTCTGCCTCATGAAGGAAGTCCTAACCATGGCACAGGGCACCAGGGCCCCTAAGGTATTTAAGATCGATTGTTATCGTTGTGAACTGCAGGTATTGTACATAGCAGGTACGACGTCTGGGTCCTGATAGGTCCATGACGTCCTGTGCCGTACGATGTCGTAGTTTGACGGTGATGTCCAACCTACACGGACACGGATTTCTACTAACTCAATGCAGGGTGTCCCGCCAGCACGACACACCCTCGCCAGTCTTGTTTCGTCCTCCCTCCCCGACAGAGGATATGCATGTGGTCCCAAGCTCAAACCCACGGCAGCTGATAAGTAGCCGAATTACTAGCGCTGCAGCAAATCCATTCGTTTCTAACCATCGTTTCCTCGCTTAAGGTCACATCCGTACTCGAATTCTTTGCGGCAAGGACAGCAGGACGTACTTTTGAAAAGCAGATCTCCGTCTGTACACACACGCACACAACGATGTTAGCATTTAGGCGCTCAGCTGCAACTGCCCCTGGTGCTTAGGAGCAGGGGTTGCGACAAGCCGAGGGAGTTAACGTAGTAGGAGGCAGTGGAGATGTGCCGGTGTGGGCAGTGATAGTGCAAGAGTACAGCGGTGCAGAGGCGCTCATGGAGCAGCAAGGAAAAGTGTTGGCGCCTTGCAGGAAATGGCCATGCCTATAGAACGGTCCCGTACATTATTCTGATGGGCATTCATCCCGGGTCCTCCACGGCCGAGCTCGTCTCCCTCTCCTCAACTTCACACAGTCCATCGCCCAGTTGACTCCATCCTTTCTGTTTAGTTGCGCGATACCGCTGCCCTTCCCTCGCCTCCACAACACCATATCGTGTGCATCGCACATTGCCCTCCTCAGCGCCAACGAGACCTCCGCCACCACGGGCACCACCGTCCCCACGGAATTACGTGGTTCGAATCATCTCACTTCAATGCGGTCGCACATCCCACCCGACGGCGCGTGTTTGCCCGCAAAGCCGAATGATGATCGACATGCTCACTTCATGCCACCACCTTCTGGCTGCGTGCGAACAGAGTGTCCACCACGCGGCCCAGGGAGTCCAACACATCCAGCGCAGCAGGATAAACCGCGTCAGGAGGGGCAGGCGAGAAGACCTCCAGACAGCCAGCGCCCTGGTCCAGAGTGCCGCTAAACTTCTTGTCCAGGATCATCTGGGCGGGGCAGAAGGGGCAGAGCGAAGAAGTCACGATGTCCTTCTAACCATCGAAACCCCAACCCTTCTAACGCAAACCCAGCCCTCCATACCGCATTGGTCAAGACACATGTCCTCATCACCCAACTCCCATGCACCTGAGTGTGCTTATCCCACCCTGACGTACCTGACTGAGCTTTGACTCCACTGTTGCGACCGGCAGCCCAATGAGTGCGGCCACGTGGCTGATTTCCACCCGGCTAAAGGGCTCGATGAGCCGGACTAAGTTCTGCTGCAACAACGTGTCGTACAGGGATGCCAGGTGGGCATGCACAACAACATCGTCCACCAACTGGGTCTTATGTGCCTCCAGCACGTCCTGCATGGGGCGAGGTGCTCAGCAGTCAGGCTCACTTCGTGTCCTTCACATGTCAGTTTCTGTTGCATCATCATCATCATCATCATCATTATATCATTATAAGCATATAAAGGACTGTCTTTGATAACACCAACATAAAATATGTCGGTGAAATATGTCTGCCACCTCTGTGGCACAGAGGTGGCAGAGCGCCTTACGAAGACCTGGCAGGTAGAAACGAATGCGCACAGCCCCCATGCGGGAAAAGGGCATGGAGAAGCTGTACGGTGTAGAGCAACAGGGCTGCCGAAAGAAAAGCTGCGAAGCCGGAAGAGGTAGGTGCGAAAACTCGCCTACCTGGAAGGTCTGCAGCGACCGGTCATGGTACGCCTGGGCCACCGCCCGCATGGCCTCCACCTCAGGCCCCGTGTACTTGAGGCCGGCCTTGGAGCTGATGATGCCTTTTGCGAGATCACGCAGGGGAAGACAAAACCGTGTGGACCGGCGCCTACGAAAAGTTGCTTGTGCAAGACAACAGGATAAAAGTAAATGCTGCTGGAAGGAACCCTAGATCGGCGGTTGGGAGTGCCGTGACGCAAAGAAGATGCCTAGGCTCGCGAAAGACGAGGTGTCCCTGGTCCTGCTTGAGCTCGCTGCATCGACCTCCATGGAATTTAAGTCCCTTAAGAGGCAGTCTTTCCAAACGCCTGTAAGCTCCGCCTCTGCCTCCGGTCCCCGCCCCGTCGACATAACCTCCTGTACTCCTTGCCATTCCTTCTTGTCCTAACTTGGCCATGCGTTCTCACGGGGGTTCGGGATAAGTTTCCCGCCCGTGGGTTCCCTCTGGCACTGGTACTGCTGCTGCTCTCCCCCTGTTCCCTCTCTCCCCCTCGCGTTTCGATGTTCGTCTCCCCCTCGCCCCATCCTGTCCTGTCCCGTCCCGTCCCGCAATCCCTCATTCTGTCGCGCACCTGGCACGTCGTCCGCCTGATCTTGCCTCACCTTGGCCAGTAGCATATACTTAAGCACCTGGACAACACCATGCACAGGCACAGGCACAGCACATGCCATAAATCGAGCTTATGTCTGACATGGAGAGAGCTGGGCCTCCAGCAGGAACGGCAGACCGCAGTCAATATGCAAGATCGATACTGGTGAGCAAGGACAGCCGGCTGCGGCGTTACCCATCACGAGAAGGAATCGGCCACACGACAGGGAGCGAGGTTGCAGAACGTGTGGGGGGTATCAATACGTGAAGCGTGTGGGAGGCATGTGAAACCCTCGTTGGTGGCAGAAAACTCCGCACGATCACAAGAGGAAGAGAAAAGCAAAAAGAGGGAGGAGATCATGAAAGAAATCGCAGCTTAAGGCCAGAGGTGATATATATTAAGAGAGTTCAGATACAAAATTGCAACACATTTCCCAGGAAACCCTAGAACGGGAAAGGACCACTGCGTAGAACAACTCGACGCCCACCCGTACACCCACCTGCGCGGCCCGCGGGTCATCCAACGAGGACAGCTGCTCAAAGCTTTCGAAGAAGTAGCTGTAGGCAGTCTTGTAGTCCTTTTCCTCAGCACATAGAATCCCGCTCTGGCAGTCAATCTACGTGGCGTACAGGAAGCAGTAGGAGACGCGCGGCTCTCATTGGTCTGGCCTTTGCGTGTGAAACAGCCAGACGCAGCGCGCAGAGCAAATGACCAGTGGACCCCGCACAGGATACAAGGCCGTTCAACGACAGCACTTGAGTGTTGTGATGGGAGGACACGAGGTCAGTCAGGGGCCCTCCTTTTTCACCCACCTCAGCCTGCAGTTGAAGTGGCACGTAGATTGCGTTGGCGGCAGTGCGCGCCGCCGTGAGGGAGGCCCGGGCCTTGGGCACGTTGCGTAGAGCGTGATTGACTGTGGGGGTCGTTGACGGTAGCACAGCACAGCACGGGGATAGGACAGCACAGCATAGCACGAACACAGCTTAAGAGGACACCAAGGGGTAGCACGTGTGAAGCTCCCTGGGTGAGATGCCGAGTCCGCAGGGTGTAGTATGCGGAGGATGATCAGTACAATGAGAAAGCTCAAGCGAATACCAGTACTCAAACTTCGCACCCAACAACGGCTGGCTTGTGTTCGTCAAGAAATTGGCATCATTTGCTGTACCAACGCCATGCCTGAGCATCTAGTCGCGGAGTATTAACGTATTCAGGCCGCGGTGGGCTTCGTGTAAGGTCCAACCCCGATAAGTACTAGAATAAAACAGCCTCCATTGTACTGGTTGGCGCCTGTGGGTTCCTGGGCCCGTGTCCGTTGTTGAACTTAAATCCACTACCAACACCAACCACTGTTGGTACGGATACTAACAGCGGTCCCTATCCCGCACTGCCGCATCTTGATACGCGTCGCCGATGATGTATATGACGATTAGGCCTGACTAAACCTCAAGCTGAAGCGAACGCCTGCCCCCAAATCCCCCTCCCAAAACACTCCCAAGCCCGGACACACATGCCTGCTCGACCCACGTATCAATGAACGATGCGGGGAAAACATATCAGCAGGTTACTAAGATAAAGCGTACATCTGCCCGCAAAACAACAGCTTCCAAACCCCAATCTTCAGAGCATCAGCACAAGCAGACACACCCTTGCTCTCCAAAAGATAGATGTCCACCAGTAGCAACTTATCGTCAAGCTTCTTGACCTCCGAAAGAAGCCTGTGACAAGACGTGTTGGGACAATGAGGGATCGACAAGCTTACCTCCTTAGGCTGGCACATCGTGACAGGGCTATCTGTTATTGGCTGACAAAGGGCGGGGGCCTCGAAGAAATCCGATTTCAGACACACAAACAGCTTACACGGGCACATTCCTTACGCAGACGGAGAAAGCACGCGCAGGCGTTCAGAAAACTTGGCGTGGTGTGGGAAACCTGGCGCTTAAGAGGGAGATCTTGCGTCCCGAACTCCCACAGACGGCATCGTGAGATCAATTGCCGGCTCGAATGAGGCAGGCAACCCAACACCGCCTGCTAGAAGCTACAACCGAGCCAGAGCTAAGCACATACAGCATCCCATGGCAAGCACACGGGACTGAACCCCAAGACTGACTCACGTGCCAATAAGTGCCAGGGCTGCCGGGTAGTCCTTAACCTGCGGGTCCCCCGTGTGAATCGCGACCGGACCAGCAAACCATGCGATCAGGGTGGGAGTAAGGAAAACAATGGACCCGATCGTAGCAGGGCGTGTACAGCCTATGAAGGCAAACCTACGTATTTTCCGCTTCTGAGCGCGACATCAAATGTCATGCACGTCAGCGAGCAGGTTATGAGGTGTAGCAGGAGGGGGCGGGACGGAATGGCACTTGAGTTCAGCAACCCCTCAGCAGCCGTTCCAGCCTCAATACCGCCAAGGCCAAAATGTCGCCTCTTTCAATTATCCTGCATATCAACAAATGAATCTCGCTGCCAGTTTGATTGACAGGATGAATTCTTATGAACGAAGCTTATCACAGAAGTCTGCATCAACATCCCAAAACATCCAGCGGTACCATCCACCTCGCGTGAGCATTTCAAGGCTTCCCTGTGGAAGGTTCGGGGGCAAACTGCCTTAGGAGGTATCCTGCTTAGGCCGCTGCTGGCCTCGTGCGCCAAGGTCCAGGTGCGTCCGACATACGTCCCATCTGTGTCGCCGCCCTTCCTGTTCCCAGATCGGTCATTACCAAGGAAGACCCTGCCCTCGCAGGTCGTGCCCTTCAAGTCGGACTCTGCCAGCGCACCTGCATGTACAGGCTCGCCAGACGCAGTTCAATCCGCTGGCGGAGAAAGGTACGCTTCTCCGTCTTGGCCCATTCCACCTGGGCGCGGCACACGTCCACCTGCATGGGAAGGCGAACGGCCGGAAGAGGGGCGTGTGAGTACATAAATCCAAGGAGACCAAAAACCATGCCCACAACAATACCAGGATGGCGGCATGAAGGATAGGAAGGCTGCGGACACGGTTACAGGAACCCAAAAAGCAGACGGAAGGAAAAAGGAGGAAATAGCTGTGGTATGCAGCAGCGGACTAGGTGAAGATACGAAAAAGGGATCTTATGGAAGAGCCAGGGAGTTGGAGTTTGGGAAACATGTAAACAGGAGATGAACGACAATGCAGACAAGGTGGGCTGAAACGTGGACTGGGACGTGGGAGCATCCTGCACCTAAAAGAGATGGCAGCTCAGCAACATTGTTGATGTAAGGCAGAAGCAACATCCGGATACACCAGATGAGCGACAGCCCTAATCTGGATTTGATGAGTGCTGTGCTTGACTCCTTGCAGCAACTGCCCTTAAGCTGGCGTGGTCTCATTTCAATGGGTGGCATTCTAAAATCGCTGGCAAGGCGACAAGACGGCATGCATAGCCGAATCGGCAAGACATCCTAAAGGGAAAGACACCTTTAACCCGTCGAAATCAACTGTGGTTGAGCAAGCAAAGTACCCAACCTCCGATGCCACATCCGTGCATCCATACATGCAGCCTTAGATGGACAAACGCGCTACAATGGACCAGTTTGCTGGAATGACAAGGTTCCCTTAATGTTGTGTGCGGATAGCACAATGCGTGCGGATACAACGAGGATCGATTACCAAACCCAGAGCTACAATATGAGGATCAGGATCAGACTGGCTATGTGACGCACCCTGTCAGACGGCCAATCACGACAGCACGCACCTGACCACTCCCAAACATTTGGTCACATAAGGGAAACCCCTCCTAATTTTCAAGTGCATGGCCACGGCAGCGTGCAAAACCAGTGCAACCCAGTTGGCACCCAAGCACACCGCGAAACCCCCAAGGCAAACTAGGGTTTACCCAGCTAGGTGCTCATGTTGCGTCATATCTGATTTAGTATGCTCTCTGACAAGCTATGTAACAGGTTCCTACTGATAAAAGTTAAACTTCACTAGATCTATAATTATGTACATGCGCACCTGCAGCTGTGTCGACCCCGGAACTTTTGCAATTGCATCGATGATGCTACGGACTAGTTTTGCTGTTTTGGCTTTGGGAATGGCGTTGAAGAACGTCCGCAAGGAGGTCAGCAGATCTGCGAGACCTTGTGCGTTGCCCTGTTTAATATAAAGCTCGCATAGCTGAGTGATAGCCTGCTCCTTAATACGCACGGCGTCCGCATCAGAGTTGCTGTCCTCTAGTACTAGTCCTTTGAGCTGCTCTAAAGCGGCTGGGACATCCGAAGTCCCCAGTTCAGTGGCGGTCTTGAGCCTTCCCTCTAACTCAGACGCCATTTGTGGAAAGGAGAGCCGGGAATGGCCGGCCTGAAAAGACTACTTATGTACAAGGGCTACCCAACAAGGCAAGACTTCTTAAAACCAAGAGTAACTCTCCTATAACTTCCAAGAATGTAATAACGATGCTCGGTAAAGGGTAGTTTGTCGCAGATCTACATGCCCCCATCATCTAGAATTTGGCATATAGTAATGAAGCCGTACCATGGTTTGGAGCTGGAACTGTCAAAGTGGGAATCCCAAGACTGTCAGACATAGAGAGGTGTGAACCAACTGTTGCCAAGTTTTTATGGTTATGATTTTATTGTTTACTTTCTTATCATAAAACGGATAGTAACCGAAGAACAGCTTTGAGGGACAGCTTTTGGCCTACTATTTCCTTGAATGTGCAAGTTACTCCGTTAGGATTTCCCGAAACAGGCTGACGGCTGATCTTGTTGGGGTCTGACGGCTGATCTTGTTGGGGTCTGTCGCCCTGGATCTGCTGGATGAGCACACCTTTGGAGAGGGGTGCAACATCTACGATCTTCAGCGATACCGCCGTTGAGGAGCTATGTTGAAGTCAAAATTACTATTACTAGGTGCGGTATAGTCGAGTAGCTTTGGTTGAAGTTCAGGGAAACTTCAGTACCGCAATTGTTTTTGAACTTGCGTAGCGCGCTTTCATGCATCGCAGTCTAGCTGCTGCCAATGAATTGCGAAAGTTAACATATGTTTCGTATGTTGTGCATTCCTATCCTATGTATATGTATATTGGCCTCCTTTACGGACTTCGATTCTCGTGCCATTCACGTTATGTAGCTGCTGCAAAGAGTCGCTCCATGTTGCTTTAATGGTATTCATCCTCGATGTGGAGGAACAGCTGTTTGGCAGACTGGATGGTATGTTGTCGGAGTCATAGAGTGACTACTAAGTGTGTACGTAGTTTTGTACGAGCACGATCGAATTATTTTCTTACACCGATTCGCCTAAATTGGTTGATTTCTTACTCCTAATCTGTTCCCATTCCTTTCAGTGCTCCTGCTAGGGACCTCCAGCCCTCCGGATCAGAGCAGGACCCAACAGCATACCGGAGCGCCTGCCACCGAAGCCACAACCTTTGGCAAGGGGGCGAGCTGCACTTCCTGTGCGCATCTGCATCGCTCTCCACATCTGCGCTCACGCCAGCCGTTGTTTGAACATAATTGGCACCAACATCATGGGACTTGGACACCATCACAATGGCTGCGGCCCGGGGTCTCTCGGGGCTCTAGTTTCGGCCACAGCAGCTCCAATGGAGGCTATTGGATCTTCAAATGCAGTAGCGCTGTTAGCAGTAGGTTTATGGGCGCTAGCAGAGGATGGGGTATTCGGGTTGCCACAGCCTCCCTCGTGGACGCCGGCGGCGTCAATGTTGATGGGTCAGGGCTGCGGGGTGACCGCCAGGCCGCCTCAGGAATAAGCAGAAGCGCGTCGGCAAGTGCAGCTGCTGAAAAAGAAAGGCCCAACAGTGCCAGTGGCGGTGGCAATGCAAGCAGCGGCACGGGAGCCGCCGACGGGGCAAGCAACGTGTGTTCAGACTCGTGCCACTTGGTAAGTGCTCTTCACCGTATTTGCGTGTCCAGCAGTGAGTTGGAATGGAACGGTGACAGTTATGCACTGGTGCAGGAGGCTAGAACACACGTCACTGGGGAGACGCAATAGAAGGGGGTATATATGCATATTGTAAACAGGAGGGTGCAGGGCAGAGCTGGATCTACCGGACTTCTTGGATTTGGGTTCGTGATGTGCACCCTAGCGGAAGAAGGGAGTTTCCTGGGAGGACGCAACCTGCGCCCTGGACCTGACAGCAGGTCAGCCGGGTCGGGGAAAGCTGCCCGGAGGGCGCAACCTGGGAGAATGCAAGCAGCCAATAGCTGTAATGGGCTCCGAGGGCAGCGCAATTCGCTGCCTGCTGCCTTGCTGCCTCGCGATTCTGACGCGGCGGGCCCCCAAAGTCCTGAGTATGGCGGTTTACATCTGCAGCAGACCATGAGGGGAATGCAATTCTGGGGTTCAGGGCATTGTCAAGCTCAGCCTCCCTCCTGCGTTTAACAAGGTTCTCGATTCACTAGTTTACTCGTGCATTGGTCCCATCGTACTCGTTTCTTGAGGGGAGTGTAGGTCCCATCGTATTGGAGGTTGAATGAATGATGAATTTACATAATAGACCAAATCAGTGAAACCTCACCTTTCATTGTATAGAGACTTACTGCGTGGCTATCTCGTCGCCCGTTGAATACAATAGGCTCGCAATGGTATTTGTGAGGACGGGTCGAACATTATCAAGCTTGCCAGAGATGGTGGAGTGCAGGTTGCCTGCGACTTTGGCACAGATTGCACAGACTGCGGCCCGTACCGGGGGATCGTCTCCACGTGGGGGTGAGTTACAGGTTATGGTATGTCGACAGATAAAGATGTTGTGGGGTTCAGAGTTTGTGCATTGTCAAGTACGTAGTCTGCTCAGGAGTTGTCGAACGATAGTGCTAGTCGGCGCCAGCGGACCAGCGCGTAGGCACTGAACTTGCTAACTGTCTGTCATGTAAATGCCACACGCATGCCACGGTTTCTGTCCTCATGGACCCGAGGTTTCCATCCTTGCGGAAGTGCCTTTTATAGGGTTATTCCGTTACTTATGTCCTCTTTGAGCTATGTATTCCCCATCCGCCTATCACCGGTCGCCCACTCGCAGCACTGAGGGGGGTTTCAAAGGCCCAATCGACTTCCTGCGTCGTCAGGGTGTCAAGGTGTACGCGAGGCGGGTAACCTTCGAGCCGCGCTTTCTTTTCGCGTACACGGACCCAGCTGTAAGTGATGCTGCGAAAATCTTATGGTCTGGTTGCTGGTAACAGGGACAGAGTCGGATGTGCTGCCTCGGGCATATGCGTGGTTGTTTCCGGACGGTACGCACCATTTCCGCATTCATGATTATGTCGCAAGGCACGCCGTATCCTGATTGATGCGCTGTTTGATGTTTATGTGCTGCGTCCGCAGGTTGATTTGGACGTATCGGAACAAATTGAGCGGGCCGGCTGCATGGAGCTGGGAATAGTTCAGGTGATATGAACGTTTTGGTATATGAACAATGGCATGCGGGTGTTCTAACCCTGCTTGGGGGGGGTTTGAGTTCTGGTTGAGTGCTTTTTCGGTTTCGAGCACCTAGACCAGGGCCGATGCGACAGCCAGCGCGCGCGCGCCAGTGGCTGGCTGCTATGACCGCGACTAGGGCTAACACATCGAAAAGATGGAGAGCTCGGCTATGCAACTGGTTGGGGCGCAGCTGTCAAGTGTAGCAGTCCACTTGAAGTACTGGATGGTTTGGAGCCAGAGTGGGCGATGGGAGGCGTGAACCTGGTTGAAGAGCGCGAACACGATTTCCACGGAGCCGAGGCCACTGCTCCAGTGGGTATGAGTGGGCTGCGTCCAGTCTGGGATCACCGAAGCGTGCGGTTGGGCCGCCTAGCTTGGCCGATTGATTGCGCTTAGTTCTCTAGAAGTCACTCTTGCCCTAAACTGCCAGGTCTTTCGCCATGTGCTATCCGAGCGCTGCGCGCCGTTCAAGGTGCAGACTGCCAGCTCGGAGGCTCAGGGATCGCCCCCTCTGGTGGTGGATGTGGGCGCCAACTTCGGATATTTTGCCTTGTATGCTGCGATGCTGGGCTGCAGGTGCGGGGTGATGCCGGGGCGAGTAGCGGGTGTGTGACCAGGCTAGAGACCTCGAGATAAGAGTGGCAACAACGTGAGTTGGCTTAAGCGAAAAAAAGGGTGATGCCTGTTGCACGCTGTGTTTGCTATGCCATTATTTTAGGGCTCTGCATGTTTGGGTGTGACGTGCGGCCATCAGGAAGCTCGATATGAACTCCCGGGCACCACATCAGAGCCTTCCATTTTCCCTCAGCTTTAATGCTTTTATAGACATAAGAAATGATAAATTATAACCGGCAATTATTGCTACCTGTCACGAATAGATGCAATATGGAGCAAATATGGGCCTCCAGCAGCTCCTTCCAATACTGCTGCATTACTCCGCAGTTTGAACAACGCCTAAACGATACGGCACAGTGTGGTCAGTGCTTGGGCCCCGGTTTCCGGTGTGTACCTTTACCGATGATGGGTTGTGGCTGCGCACGCAGGGTTGTTGCGGTGGAGCCGATTCCCCGCTTCCTGGCTTTCCTGCACTGGAACATGGCTGCAAATGGCATTAAAGTGACAACCCAGGCATGGGCAGGACCGGGGCCCGGCCTATCGGCTAGTCCTGGAGTCATCGTAGTGGAGCGTGTCGTGTCGACCATCTCCAGTCAAAACATCAGCATGGCGGCACCACGCAAGTAAGTTGGGGGTTGTGGTTGGGCTGGAGCTCTAGGATGCAGAACGCTTGAAACCAAACGAATCCGGACAGATGCGAGGTATTAGGAAGGTGTTTAGTTTCAAAGTCCGCCGTCACTGTCCCCTTTGCGATCATGACACAGCTTCAGGATGCAGCGGCTCTGCCAGCTGGGGATTTTAGGAATCGGGGCATCATGGGTGTTTGGGCACACCGACCTGATTTACTCATTGATTGTGTGTGGACGTTGCAATCGCAGCTCTTCCCCGGCCCCCTGACCGCATTCCACAGTCCTGCGCTGCGTCTGATTGCGTGTCATCTCAGGTCTCCCTGTTGTAAATGCGTTTGCGCAGAGGGGTCTGGGGAACAGCAAGCGTCGCCGGTATGGCCAACAACGTCGATCAGGTGGGTCGGTACAGCCGCAGGGGGGAGATAGTTGGCTGGGAAACAGGAGCACTCGGTCAGTAAGATTATGAAATCCGCATCTCAATAAACTCTGATGTGTGCGGGGATAGTTTATCGGCAGAATGTAGTTGTCGCAGTTGCTTCTCCAAGCAAGTGTGACGTCGCATGGCAGTGCGGCTGTCGAACATCGTATGCTTTGCTTGGCCCTAAAGCGGGCAGATGCTGCGTCCCGGTTCCCGGACCCGCACGGTGAATCAGGGACTCTTGGAAAGGTTTCAAGCAGGTGACAGGGATATCATGTGCATCGGCATGCTTGGCTGATCCTGCCGCACAGGACCTGGAGATACTGACTGTTGGATCAACGCATCTGGACGAGATCGTAGGAGCGGAGCAAGTGCTACTGCTTAAGGTGGGCGAGCCAAGCAGACACGTGTTTTATTCCATGCATAGGGTCCATTTGGCGGGATTGAGATTGTGAATGGTTTGGATGGACCGCGTGTGCAATTTGTAAGCCAAGCGTCCAAAATACTTGAAGCAGGGGGTGCGCACAGAACGTCCGTGTGATGGCCATCAGTTGAGTGTCACGGTGGGATTTTTAGGTGCCTGCTGCAGGTGTTGCAGGCGCTTTCTCCCACAGCCGGCGACAAAACATATTAAAAGTACCAGCGCCCTCAGGCCCTGCTGTATCGCATCACCAGTTCCCTTGTGTAGTATCATGATAATTTTTAAGATGTCTAATCCTGTTAACTCCCGAGCTCTTTCTTATAAGAGCATGAGACAACACTTTGTGGCGCCGTCTAAACACAGGTCGACGTGGAGGGCTACGAGCCCGTGGTGTTTCAGTCCGGGCAACGGCTCATTTCGGAGGGACGGCTGGAGAACATCCTGATGGAGTACTCACCGGGTCAGTTTGCTGTAGAGAGGATGGGGGTATGCGACGTGGACGAGCGATATCAGGAGGGCAGAATCGGGGAACTCTACTCTCCTTGGTTGTGGATGGACCTGCAGTATTCAACTCTGACTGCCGATTGCTCGTGCAGGTATGCCCGAGACTCTGCAGCGTTTCTTCCCCACGGTCGGCACCAAGGTATGCTGAGGCGCCTGGCACCCGGGCATGCCAAGGGTGGATGCACAAGGCGAACGCATTCACGGCAGGGGGCAGGAAGCGGCGGCGACAGCGACGGCGTCTCGTGCAGCTGTTTGGCCTATTGTGCCATGGAATCTCACCCAGTGAAGCATGCGACAAAAGGGGGCACCAACACCATCGTGCACGCAATGCCTTTATGCGTTCGCCGGATGTGTTTTGAAACAGCAAAAATTGGCCCCGGACTGACAGAGCCAGCTTTACAACAATTTCTTTGCTTCGTTCGTTGGCTGGTGCATGGATATCCATCAGTTTATGAAGACCTCGCTTATCAAAGCATCGAGGCCCTTGCCTACGATTTTGCAACGCCGATTCACCGTGGGCCTATCACCAGATGCTTGCCATCATACCTTGTCTTTCGCAGACACCGATCACAGTGGAGGACCCGCCGAAGATGCTGTTGGAGATCATGAACAAAGGCTTCACTATCGTACAACTGCCGGATAACTTCGCCAAGAGCGGTGCGTGAGCTATGTCCATTACGGACACTGGGCAACTGGTGCGACCGTCATCCGGGCAGTGTCAACATAGCCTAGGAGCGACTGACGACTGGTAAAAGAGACGACGGGTCCCACAGCGCCCTTCAGCTACCCATTAGCCGTCTTCATTGGCGTTTCGGCCGCCGCGGGCCCCACCCTTCCCCACCCTTTGCAACTGACTCGCTACAAATGGAAGGCACTCGCTTATGCAGCTGGCGCTCAACGATTGGGCGATTTTTGAAGGATGGTGTTCCCAGACCTGAAATGGATGTCCACAGGCACAGGGTTCTACAGCCCAACCCCCCTTGAGTCGTCTCACGTTCCACGTTTGCCCGTACGCTTTTGCAACCCCTCGCTGGCACAGGGGAAATTAGGTGTAACTGATTTCACATTGTCCCTGTGTGCCAGCGAGGGTAGGTTCTGTGTTGACACTTGAGTAACTTTCCATCATAGCCCCTTGCATGTCCCTTACAACTCTGCCCCTATAAGCGGCGCTCGGGGCAGATTCGAGAATTCCATTCACCTTGGATTGTCTACATCATGACCTGGTTTTTAATATCTAATTTCCATTTCAACAAGCACTATGTCCCTTCCCAACCCCATTTATTTACACTAACATTTTATTCTCCTTCCCTGGCGCAGGCTATTCACCGCAGCTGCTGGACCCTATTCCAGAGTTCCAGGAGGTCACGGCGCGTAGCGTGATGTACGATCTGGTGGATGCGGCCTGGTTTCAGAACATCTCAGCGTCAGGCTCCAAGTGCCCCTGGCCGCCAGAACTCCAGTTGGCCAACGCTGCTGTTTGGGGTGAAGGGTGGGTTGTGGGTGGGTGCGACTGCAGCTGAGGAGGGCAGCGGGAGTAGTAGGGGTTGGAGGGCTCAAGCGGGGGACGTGAGCGGATGGGCGGAACGGTTCAGTAGGACAGCAAGGAGGACACGCTGAAAATCGCATACCCGGGTGACATGGGGTTGCTGCAGGAGCAACAAGGCGCGTGAGGCCACCGGCGGCAGTTGCCCATGCCTAGCTTCCTCCAAATGCTACCTTATCCCATTCATACCGTCCCCCCGCGACCCCTTGCAGGTGCTTGAAAGCCCCAGAAGATTCCCATCCGAAGGTCGGTAATGCGCAGACTCCCAGGAACACCTCCATATTCGCCTGCTATGTCAGCCTGCTGGAAATAAGAACAGTTGTTGCTGCCCTGGCTTATGCCGCATACGGATATCTGGGTTCTCCCGACTGCTCACCTTGCCCTGTGCCACCATCTTATGCTGCACTGCTGACCCCGCGAAACCCATTCGTTGCAAGGTACTCAAGGTGAGGTCGCAGCCGCTATCACAACGGCCGCTGCTTTCGCGTTCTTCGTTTCTGCCGTTGTAATATGTGCCGCCAGCTTTGCAGCACTGATGCCGCTAATTCCAATCTTTTGATATCGCCGTAATGTTGTCGTAGGGGTTTCGGGTAACTCATTCATACAATACAAATCTGTGGGCGTCGCGCAACCGGTCCAGCTTCAAGATCAGTGGACCCGTGGGTCTGTTCGCACCTGAACAGGACGAAACCAAGAGCTGGTGGTCGCAGCGTTACCCGGACAAGGTTAGGAAGGGGTGGAACGGTCTGATTCGGGGTATGTGGGTGACGACAGCTGAAGAGAGACGCCTCTACATGGCACTAGAATTAATGCAGAACGACGGGGACGGTTTACGCGAAGTGGTAGCTTGTGCAAGATGTATCCCAATTGACAAAGTTAATGTCACTTGGCCTAAGGGTTGTGAATGCATTCGACCCCCGAACTTTACGAGTTCTGGGTTTGCTCGCGACTATTACAAATTTGTCAAGTCGCTCACAGCGCAGAGCTTGCTGTTGACGACCAGCCCTACCACCGGTGATTTGCCCTTCCTGCAGGGAGTTGGCAACCGCGCGTGCGCCTTCCTGCCCGCTGGTCAGCTACTACGCAGCCGCTGCCGTTGTTCTAAGCCGGATGTTTGCGGCCGTGAGGAGGAGGCCTTGCTCAAGGCGCTGGCGACAGGGCAGATGCCGCGGCCGCCGGCGCCTCCACGGATGTGATATGATCAACAAAAGAAGGGACGGTCAGATTGACCCTTGTCGAGTCTTGGTTGGTGGGTCGGCCTGCTTCTGACGGATGGCACCTCCTGGACACCGACGTCTCTGCTAATGAGGATATATGGGACCTGAACACCCAAGGATGGCTTGAGAGGGGTAAGAATGAGGACGCATTTTCAACTTTACAACTCGCAATGTCGTATAAGCCTTGACCTGTCACAGCCATGCGCCACAGCTGGAAAGTATTATGCCAGTGACACAGCCAAGCTTCCCGTATCGTTGATTTGCATAAATAGTTGTGAGTGGCCGATGAGTAGTGGATTGAGGATTGTGCTTCGTTGCTGGCCAGAGTTCAGCCACCCTGATGACCTTCAGTGAAAGGGGACAGTCGGATACGAGGGACGGAAATGACTGGCGGAGGATTTCCTTCGTTCCGCCGTTGATTGCCGCTTTAACCTCTTACATACAACACAGCGGAAATGTTTGGCTTAGGTCTACGCAAGGAAAGAGAAGAAACGGATGCATTTCCATTGTGGGGGAAATCCATGTGGTTGCAAGGTGGGGCGGGCATGGTTTGCGTGCAATGCTGCTGGTGTGCTTTAATGTGATGTCTGTACGTAGCTGCCTTTGCGCTGCTCGCGGTGTAGGGTGATTGTGAACTGACGTCCAGGTGCTTTCAGGCTTTAAGAGGAATGCGCGGTCAATGTGGGCGCGCTCGTACGGAGGGACTGGGACAGGGACAGGTAGCTATATTTTTCATCTATTTAGGCCATAGGTTCATTAAGCCAACTGTCCGATACTGGGCATGTGGAACGACATCCTACCGCCCAAGGGCTCCTTATCATCATCGCAAACTGTACAGTTCAGCATTGTTAATCACTTCTTTATACCAACGTTTTTTCGCTTTGTACCGTGCGTTTTCGAATGATATGATGTTCCGGCAGCGGTAGGTATAGCGGTAAGGGCGAGTAAATGGGGAAGCCCGAGCTTGTGCCGTTGACATGGGGGATTGGGCTGAAGACGGATTATGTTGAGGTGTTTTGCGGTATTTTTTCATGCCGGCAGGCCGTCCGGGGAGCCACAACATGGTCGCCGTTAAGTAAAGATTCGCAAGCGGCCTTTCCTGCGATAGTAGCAACTTTGTCTGTACGGTGACGTTGCGGCATTTAAATCCAACATTGATTCAAGTTGGATTAACATTAAGCTCTAACTCCTTGAAGCTCGCCAAAGCCTTAATCTGAGGCCTTGCGGGCGCTCTGCAGCTTGTCGCGGTGGTGGGGACAGGCCTAGCTGATGCATCGATGTCGGTGCACTGGCGAGAGAAGATTTGTGTAGTGTGTCTGCAAGCTGAGACTGACGAAACGAACGTGCAATTTTCCTGCATACCGCCGATACGCACGTGTACGCAATGGCTAGTCTGTGGAACCCTTAACGATGCGTTGCTCAGGCGGTGACTGTGAACGGCGTCTGTCTTGAAGGTGAGGGCTCAAGCAGCCGTTTACCCCGCTGCCACACCCCACCTTGCTTTTTCTACTTTACTCCCACGCGCAAACATCTCAAGTTTGAACTGGGCAATACTAGCTGTTGGATATGTGCATCCAACATGTTTGTGCTTCCTAACCTACTCGGATATTCCTTCGCCGACGGTGTGTTCAAAGAGCGGTTTGCACGTGGGCATATGGGGCCGGGGCGAATTGCGCAATCCGGGCCGGGGTGGGAGGAGGAGGGCAGCGATGACTGGTGTCGACTAGGCGGCTGCGAGTAGATGCCAAAATACTGTTACAACCGGAGTTAGCTGTGGTGCAAGCGAACCCGTACGAGGTGAAAACGAAGGGCTTAAGGTGTGGGCTGAAGGACGCTCAGCCTGGTAGGCGTGTGCATGGCCACTATGACGATGACGACGTGCTTGCCCTGGTACGCTCATTTTGTGCAAGCTTATACAAAGTACGAGGAACGATCGTACCGTTAACCGTCGAAGAGCATGTAAGTCTTGCCATTATTTATGCCAACAGGGTTCCTGAACTGGTGTGCCAAGGATAGAGAAACTTATGTTAACGACCAAATGGCCGGCATGCCGAGCCTGAAAAGGATGCCGTCCCGTGGGTCCGAGCTGCACTCTTTTGGCTTGCAGAGCATGTTGAACCTGAAAAGCCTTTTCCCTTATACAAATATAACACATTATCCTTCTCGTCGTGGAAGATCGAATTCAGAATGGCCTCGTAATGTGTTCCACCATGGCCTTTGTCATCTTCATCTTGCCGTTGTATGTGCCCCATGGCTGCAGTCTCTTTCCGGAAATTTGAATTGCAAACTAATATTGACCACGGTTGCAGCCTGTTTGCGTTGCTGGCTTGGACGCTTGGAAGCTGCCCACTTGCTGCTATCATGCAGGGACTAAGTGGTTCTCGTTCCTCGATGGCTCGCACTGTCGAGCGATCTTCTAAGCGCAGTTTTGTTCGGCAGCAATTGCCACTTTTTGCAGCATCGCCTACGCCATGCCCGTCTACGAAGGCTCGTAGCCGTGTGCTTGTTCCGCCCGTTGAGATGGGCCGACGCGCCGCGAAGATTGCATTGCGGAAGGTATAATAATTTCCCGATTAATCACGGCGTCAGAAAACTTTCGACCTTGCTTAAAAGTGCACGATTCTTGGTGCCGCCAGGGCAAGTCGGACGCAAAAAAGTCCAAGATCTATGGTCGCGTGGGCAAGAAAATTATTCAATTGTAGGTAACATGCCAAAGTGTGCGCATTGGCGAAGTGCAGTTGTTCGTTTTCAACGGGAATGCGTTGATGGCGACGGCGTTTCGGTTTGGCGAATCCTGCAGGGCAAAAGCTGGGGGCGCCGACCCCACCACGAATGCGGCGCTTGACACTCTACTGCGCCAAGCGAAGGAACTGGGCGTGCCAAAGGATGTGGTGGAGCGCAACCTGAAACGCGCCACTGATTCAAAGCAGGGTGACTATCAGGTTGGTCCTCGGGGGTCCTTCCGGGGATTCTTACTATTTGACAGATTCTTCAAAGCTTACCGCATACATATCAATTGGCCCTGACCCAAATGGATTAGACTCCCTGCTTTAGCAAATAACGCCCCTATCATTTGATGGATTGGGTTTTGGGTTCTGGATTTTACAGCTTGCTATCTTGTACACGGTTTAATGGGGTATCTAGTCCACGAACCGAGCTGACGACGGGGCTTTGTTAACTGAAGCGTTGCCGCAGGGTGTGGAGGAGGCTCCATGGGCCCCCTGAACAAGTCAGCTGACCTATATCTTATACAGCCATGCCCATATCGGTAGCCTTTCGGCCTGCATCCCGATGCTTCTGATTCTGCCGTGTGGCAAGTTTTGTAGACTCACCTTCTGCAACACCATCATGGACATAATCATTTAACCTAGCCAGTGCACCCACACGTACCATACCTGGGCACAATGCTCGGGGTGGCCAGCACGCCAGCTCAGCCCCCGACTGGCACCTTCCACCACTACGCCTCGCAATATTCCGGCGCAGATTCTTCGGTTTTGTCCAACAGCCCTAAGCTTGGGACTGGAGGGGCTGGCAGGGACTGCTTACCTGCTGCACCCCTGCTGGCCCCTCTGCTTTCCTGCTGCATCGAGCCCCGAAGCTCAAACCCCTTATGCCTCTTGTTCTCGAATTCCCACTCCCTTTACCGCTCAATAGGAAGTGACGTACGAAGCGTACGGCCCGGGAGGTACGGGGCTAATAATTTTTTGCCTCACGGACAACCTGAATCGTACGGCAAGTGAGGTCAAACCCACTGTCACGAAGGCGGGAGCCAAGGTCCGTTATCACACGTTTCGTGTTATTTTTATTCGCCGGCGCATTCGGTTTGTTAAGTATTTTGAGATTACAAAAAGGTCTGAACTTTTTGCTGTTTCAATAGCAATGCTACCCTGGAAATGGAAATGCTTGTGTCCAGACTACCTTGGGGCAGGAGCGCACATGACGTCAGGACGTGCCTCAAAAGGTTATGTAGGCGGTGGTGTTCTCGGGGTTACAGCTCCTCTCACCTCCTCACGCCCACCAGCCTACCGTGATCCAGCCCTGTGGCCAATACCAATATGACTGATATATCCTCCTGGCCTGTTGCTGCCTGCTTTTTGACCTTCCATCTGTTGAAGGTCGTCTCTTACCCCGGTCTGATGTGCCGCAGGTTGCCGAGCCCGGCTCTGTGATGTTTAATTTCACTCGCTGCGGTATGATAGTGGTGGATAACACCACGGAGGATGCCGTGTTTGAGGCCGCCATGGAGGCGGGGGCGGATGATGTGGAGCCGGTGCCGACCGAGGAGGATGGTCAGCCCAGCACCAGCTACAAGGCGAGCTGAAGGGAAGGGGGAAGGGGCAAGGCGAGGAGGGCTGAAGAGGAGAGTGAGGAGGAAGGAGAAAAAGGATATATGTTAAATTGGAGATAGCACGCCAAAAGGGGACGGGGGTAATTCTGCTGGAGCGCATTATGCTGTACTGACGGCCGTTGTGGATCCCTCGTTTTCATCTAGATGGCTTTCCTTTCGTTTTGATGTGGAGCGGCGACAAGGCGTATGTGTTTGCTGGCACTTGCTCCACCTAACTAGCAAGCCTTAGTTCGGGCCCTCATATTGGCCCTCATGATAACATTCGATCGTCGTTGGTTGCATTCGAATTGCTGTCCGCGGGACCTACAGCGCGTATTGACTGCAGCGTCATGAAGCCCTCCTTCCAGTGTTGCCCCCCCCAGTGAGCTCACTTCCCCGCGCAGCGTTGATTCTGCTTGTCAATTCCGCTAGCTTCATTGTACGCATCGAGCTGTCCCCAACTTTCTACAAACCTCGTCCGAAAGGTTTTCGTCCCCGTGGAGGCCTTTGCGGCCGCAAAGGGCACTTTGCGGCAGTTGGGCTATTCTGTGAACGAGGAGGATAGTGACCTGGTTTATAAGGCCGCTGCGCCGGTGGAGGTAGGTGGGTGGGTACAGGGTAGCCCAGGGGGCAGATAGCCCCATGGGTCAACTGACAAGATGGCTTCTTAGGGGATTCGAGTCATGTTGGAAAGGGGAGTACTGGTAGGGCCCGACAAGGCCGCTTGAGACCTCGCAAAAAGGGTCTGTATGTTAACCGCGCAGTCCCCCGTCAGCTTCATTCCACGAGGAAGGGCGGAATGGGCCGTTCTTATGTGTCTTCACTGTACGAAACCCGCGTTCCTCCGTTTATTGCTGAAACCATACCAAAACATCAGAGCACACCTGCGTTACGTGTACGAAGGTCGCACGTGATGATGCTGCGAGGTGCTCCTCTGGAGAAAACATATTTCATATCGTCCCGTGTTTAACAGGGAGCTCGGAATCTTGGTACTCTTCAAAGTGTGGTGCATCCGTGGGTCGTTCAAGTCGGGAGGGGGGTAATAGCGATGGCAGTGAAATGTGCAAAACCCGAATAAACTCGTCATGTTTTACATGTTGCGTTGCATCCCAGGTGGACGACGATTCCTTCAGCCGGTGCGAGGCACTCGTGGAAAAGCTCCTTGAGCTGGACGACGTGGACAACGTGTTCACAAATTGCGATGGCCTCGTTGCGTGAGATCCATGCAGTCCTAGCGCTGCTGTCTGACCTCTTTTTCTTCGCCCGGTGATTGTGATACCACATGCACGCCTGCATACGGCGATGTGGTCTTCCAACTGTGATACGACTGTGACACGACACTGCTGACGCGTAGCAGTCAGTAACACCCGCATAGCATTCGTGCCCCGAAGACGTGGACAGGATAGCGTTAGATTGTTGGGACCCAGCCTTGCAACCAAGAAGGCTCTTGGGCTGGGGATCGAGGTGCCGAGGAGCGATTGTTGAGGATGCAAGGTGGTGCCCTCAACTTGGGAAAGGCGAGGGACTAGAGAATGGAACACGGAGTGAACACTGATGGGGCCACCCTGGGGAAGGTGTTATCACGTCATCCTGATTGTTGACGCCATTTCCCGAGAGCAGATTCTTCTTATTGAAGAACATGGCTTGACAGCCAAGTCAGTGCCGTCCTAAATTAGAAAATTGCTGCCGACAAGAAAAACCCTAAGAAACATCACGATTGAGATCGCCAGCAACGAGCATTTTCTTTCGAGACGAGGATGAGGTACGAGGCGTTGTCTCCTTTAATCTGTTTCACGTAATCATTGTTTACCAGCTGGCAACCTGATGTCGGGGAAATCGGTTATGAAAAACAGGGTGCAGGGGATGCGTGGCATCATTTGTGCTGGTCACGTCTGCGTGCATGAGCTTTCTTTACCTAACGAGCTTCACTTTCAGTAAGTTGGCGCCCGACACACAGCACACCGCGTTGTGAAACTCCTTTCTAGGTCCATTCCATAGCGTTCACAACTAGGCACGAGAACTGACTATGTGCCCAGCTCAAATGCAACATTTTCTCCTGCGTGAAGTCCAAGTATCCAACGGTTGTGGCAATGTCCCCGGCTATCATCTTTACCAGCCGTGGACACGCAAAAGCTGGAGCTTCATTCCAGGAAAGGTTTCTGACACAGCGACAACGTAAATCAACAACACCAGGAAACCATTCGACAGTGCCGATCCTTGCGCCGATGTCAGCGGTATCTGTGCTATGTTCCACAGCCAACCGTCCTCTATTTGTCATTTTCGCCCGAGTTACCCAGCTCCGAACATGTCCGAATGGACATCACGCTTCGCCTACAATCTCCCCTCCTCCACGCACCACCCCACCACTGCCACCTCGTCCGCACCCCTCATAACGCCCGGAGAACTTAGCCAGGCACACAGCCTGCACAAGTCTGCGCATTTCGCGTTTGTGTGAACCTCTGACGGTTAGATTGCCACCAAAAAACGCTCCTTACCACCGGCAAATGGTGACAGCATCCGCTGGGTGTACAAATCGCCACGCTGATGTTATCAGCAACCGCCACGGCCGCTGCTGCCACTACTGGCGCTATAATTCGATAGTCATTCGTCGCTGTAACTAGCCGGCTGGTCATCTACAGATATAAGTACTAATGTGCTGCTGGCATACTCCATTGGGCATACTATCATGCTGCAATCCGACCCATCCGAATCCTCAACGCCCCCGGCGCCGCTCCCCGTTGTCCACTGCCGCCGCCAGCTCTTGCGGCAGCAGTGCGGCCTGTGCAGCCTGCCTTGCCCTTTTGTTGCGGCGGCACAGGTCCGCGAACTCCTGACAGGCCGCTTCCCAACCGTCGTTATAGAAACCGCCTGGAGCTGATACAGAAAGGCAAGCGACAGGATGTTACCAATCAGCAAGATGCTTTCTCCAAAACAACACCAATAGAGACGCAGGGGCACCGGCATGCGTCGCGGCGCCAAGAAGACACATTACTATTCTGTAGCAGTACCGATCGACAGGGTGTGGGGATGGGTTCCAATGGAACGGCACTTCTTCAGTCCACTCACCGCCTTCACCGTTGCCCATCATGTCGCCTTCAACGGAGCCTGATGCGACCGGCCCCGCCCGCAGTGCCGCTGTGGCGGCACCTAGGAAGGCCTGCACAGCACAGGATGAAAAAAATAAAGTCGAATGTAATGGGTCCTGACGTACCGCTCATCCATTACCAATACCTTCTATTCCACGTCCACGCTGGAATCTTAATGCCCTACCCACATCTCCCAATCACATGAACGGAACAACGGACGCACCTGCTTGTCACTTGACGTGGCCGCTACCTCCGGCACCGCCCGCAACGCATCTGTCAACCAACCAAGGCCTTGGCTCGACGCAACATCAGTACTGGCGCCGGCGCACGGTCCTGTCGCCCCGAAGGCCACCACACCAATCAGCGCTGCGCTCACAATGCCCACGCGTCCCGGTGGCAGCGTGCCGGCGATGCATGACAGCAGCAGCCGCACGAAAACGGGTGCGCGGGGAAGCAGGTGCACGCGGAGCACATCGGCAGCGGCGGCCGGGCAACGGGCAAGGGTAACTGGGGCGGTGAGTCGTGCGATGAAGCTCAGCACCGAGCCGTTAGCCTCACGGTGCTGCATTACGCAGCCAATCTGCAGTTGGCCGGGGGAAGAACGGGGAAGGCAAACGAAAGAACCTCAAGAAAGATCGGCAAAGGGGAGAGCAAGGAAGTTTAAAACGATAGCGGACAGATACGACACCCGAGGAAAAAACACAGCAAGCGCCGTGTGATTCGCCCCACGGATCAGGATGGGGCAGCCAAGTACTGACGGAGGACGACGGAGGGACCCAAGCAAGGGAAATTAAAGCCATCAGGGATGTGGCGACCAGCTGTCAGGGAGCTTGAACCCAGCGATCAGGCCTCAGAAATGCACAACACCACAGCTGACCACCTGCGCTCAAGAAGCTGCACAGCATTACCTTGCCATCTCCTCCCCCAACCATGACAACGTTCTCTATGCACGCGTTTGGCCAACTCCATCTCATGCAAGTTTTTCATCCCATTACCCTCGCCATCTACCATCTCCATGCCGTGAGCTCCCTATCATTTCCATCGACTTCTGATGTCGCCTCACGGCTTCCCCATCACTGCTCCGTTCAAACAATGTTAGTCCTTCCCTCACCATGGCCACATCCAGCAGTGTCACCAGCGCCCGGCAGTCGGCTCCCAGAGGCCCGGGCGGCGCCAGCAGCAACCTGGGCGCGTACCCTAGCGCCCGGAGCCCCAACAAGAAAAGATCGTCCACCATGTCGGGACTCGAGGTCAGCGTGGCCAGGCTGGTTAGCGGCCTGAGCAGTAAAGAACGGTGAACTATGGGAGTATGGCCGGGAAGGCGAAGCTTGCTGCTCAACCTCAAACCGCAAGAATGGAGGAAATCGTAACCAAGGAGAGTGTAGGGCGCGTGGTGGGCTAAGTGGTATTACTTAGTGACTACAGCTCTTTTCGGCTCGCGCTTATCTTGATGGCTGTCCACGCTCCCAGACTGCGCTCGCTGCTCATATTCATGTTGACACCCCTACTGCACCATCGGGGCTTCCCGCGAAATCCGCACCCAACCCAATACGTACCTGCCCCCGACGGCTCCGCTCCTGCTCTCATATGACTTCCATTCCATGTGCAAGTGCCCAGCCCCACCTACCCACCCACCTGCCCGCCTCCGTTATAAGGCCCGCCAGGATGAGTGACAGGGTATTATCGTGAGATGCGTCGTCACCGAAGAACTTGACCAGCTCTGATACGATGAAGCTGCAACGAGAATCGGCGTGGGCGTCCCAAACAGGACGTGAGTACTTAAAGAGAAGCACGCCTCGACACGGGCGGTCCCCGAGACCCTTGACGACGAGATGGCAAGCCGGCCAAGCGGCTCCGCGTAACTCTCTACAACCATCTATAAATGGGGGCCTCCTGCTAAAGGCCTTCATTAGTTCGGGTCCTTGCGGCAACAGCAGAGCTCGCAGATTTCTACCCGTAAATCAGCGCACACATCTACTGCAAGACCCTTTCCAAAACTGCATCAGCACTCACAGGAAAGCGGAGTGGCGGGTGGCAGTGAATCGCGCCGGCAGCACTTCCAGCAGTGTGGGCAGCAGCTGAGCGGCTGAGCGCCCCGCACCCTTGACGCCGTACCGCAGCGTACGCAGCACATGCTCTGTGGTCTTTGCGCAGCCGGCACAGCGGAGCATCAGGGCATCCAGCACGGGCCATGAAGCCACTGCGGATGGTTGCGGACGCAGGGGCGGGAGGACGATATTAGGGAGGAAGCGGCGAATCCTGGTTCCACCAGGAACCAAACCGGACGTTGGCGCGTAGGATTGCAGGCGCAAGGTCATCGGGGAGATCGTAACCTAGGGGAAATAGGAAGGGTTAGAAACCTGTATTTTGGGCCACGCACACACACACACGCGCGCGCACACACACACACATGGGGGGCGTCTCAAACGCGCGTTCCAACCCTTCCAGCCGTGCAAGTTGCTCCGCCCACGCGCCGCTGCACTACCTTTGGATCGCCGCCGGTTCCCGCTGGACCGCATTCCTGAACGCATCGCCCACCTACCGTGGCTTCAGCCTGTACCCCTTCCATCGATCCCCAATCCTCATGGCCCATCACCGAATCCGAAGCTGCACTCACTCAACATCTGCGCCACCATGTCACTGTCCGCCGTGCGACCAAACACCTCCGACAGCCGATCAACCATCGGGTTAAGATGCGGGTTTGACGATGCGACCGGCGCCGGCAGCAGGACGCCGGGTCCCGGTGGCGGCGGAGGCGGTCCCAATGCTGCCAGCGCGTCCCGCAGCTGCTGCAGCACGGGCATCAGCAACGCGACGCCGGCCTGTGAGCGCTGGTCAGGCGGCGCGGCCTGCGAGACGGCCTGGCACACTGCTGCAATGATCAACTCCACGTCCTCCTCTTGCTGGGGGATTTGAATGGGGTCAGGGCAGGTTGCCAGGGAACAGGCAAGTTTGATTGGATGAACGAAAGTGGCAGCGTCCTGTGAATCAGAGCGGGGGTCAGGGGTCAGTCGGAGAAACGATGGTACAGCTGTGCAAGTCAGACCTGAATGGTTCGCATGCTAGTCGCATGCTATGACTTCACGGGTGGAGAGCGGGAGAGCGGCAATGGTTGAATGGAGAAGGAGAATAACGTGGTGGCGGAAAGGCGTATCAGAGGACCTGGAGGGGGACGTGGGGCTCCTGTTGGTGCTGATTAGGATTTCAACTCCGGCCGGTTTGCTGATGAAAGATGCCCCGAAAGGAACTAAATTGGACGTTTCGAAAATAAATTCCGGATTGATCTAGAAGTGCATTTTGCGCGCACGTCCGCGCCCTTTCCTAGTGATACATGCATCCAAGAACTAGCATATCTAGCATATCTAGCAGATCATTTGCACACCTGGCGCGCAGGTGCCACGTGGCGACGCGACAAACCCATTCCCTGCACTCCCATTCCCCTCCCTGCCCTCACCATCAGCAGCGACTGCTCGGCGATGGATAACGTCCCGTTGGCTCCCGAGGGCGCCCCGGCAGCAGCCCCCATTCGAAGGACCTTGTTATATAGCCCTAACAAGTCCTGCGTTGGAGGGCATCAGGTGTGATTCCGTGAGATTGGCACCTAGTGCGAGCCGCGCCAGTCTCATGTGGGCACCCCGCGCCAATGCAGGGCCGGCTCATACACCCACACCCAGCTCTCCCTTCTGTATTTTTAAATCTTGCTCTATGTCCGCACCGTATACATGCAACTCAATGATAAACCGCTCCGAGACCGCTTCTTCGACCCGACTTTGGTGGAAGGCTTGGGATATTCAACAGGCACTGCTTTCTCCGTCTGTATCTCCTGCCCACCTGCAGACACGATCCCATGAAGGCTCCGCACTCCTCACAAAGATGACGTATAGCCGACGCAGCTGCGGGCTGGCAGTGGCCACTTGGGAGCTCTAGATCTGCTACGGCCAATCCCAGGAGCCGCTGCAGTAACGGCCGGCAGTAGCCCGCCTGCAGGCAGGAAAACCGAGATCAGGATCGGGCGGGCAAGGACGCTCACGGAAGGAAAATGCCCCAGGGTGCGCAATGGATATCATGTACTGTCAAGTCATGTACTGTTTCGGCAATCCACTCCCTTACCATCTTCCCGGTACAATCACGGGGGTTATTACCCCTGCTTGATATTTAACCCACTCTCATCCACCCTCGTGCCCTCCATACCCAAGTCCGCACCTGCATTGACCGCTCCAGCCACTTTGCGTACCGGGCAATGGTACTGCAAACGGTGGCCTGCAGCTGAGGGAACTCCCGGGGCAAGCCTGGGAGAACCTCCAGCAGCTGCTGCAGGGAAGCGTCGCCGGGGCTAGTAGCATGGCGGTGGATGGACCTATAAAAACGCCGGCGTGCCAGTATTTTGGGGGAGTAGGTTGTGTGCGACAAATTCGGAATCCAGAGGAGCGCGGAGTGAAACTGTCACAACAGATCTCCGATGGAGGGGTCGTAGTATCAAGGCCAACAGCTTCGGTGGCATAGGTCATGGGCGTCGTGGGAGGCAGGTGCATGCGTCGTTTTCGGGGGCCGAGCTCTCAATCGGAGCCCTAACGTTCCCCCGAGTTACAGAGTACTGTTCCGAAAGCACTGGTGTATAGCGTCATGCGCCTAACTCACACACGTCCCCCTCCCTCCCGCAACACCCCCCCTATCAGAAACACACAGCGGCCACTCTTATGGGTGAAACCCAACATATGAAAGCGGCAGCTGCACGTCTCGACAAGCTAACGTACCACAGGCCATTACTGCCCCGATCTGCAAACGTGCGCACCGCGTCGCTGCCCCTTGCGTTCCGCAATACCGTACTTGATGCAGAAAAGAGCCGCTTCTGCTGTACGCCAGTCATAGCCTCGCCCGCTGGCGTCGCCGGATGGGTTCCCTCCATTCGCAGCTGCCCGCCCTTGCTGTGGCGGCGGCGGTGGCGGCGGCGGCGGAGGAGGAGGAGCGCCTAGCGCCGCCAGCGGCTCGACCAGTAGCGACAGACAGCGGCTGAAGCCAAGGACAGCCGCCGCATCATCCAGCGTGTCGCCCACCTACGCTCGCGGAATTTTGAAGCCCAAGGGCCGAGCGGATATCAGATACTTGGCGGACAAGGCTAATTCATCAGGGACGTGGCCCCTTCTTCGGTTGGCTTTATTTTATATACGCTAATGCAAAATCAGGGGTTAGAAGGTTCGAGCAATTCGTAGTCGGCGACAATCCACACTGGAGAAGACAACAAAGGATGCGTGAGCGCCCGGGAACACAAGGACTTCAGTACAAGTACCCTTCTTCCCCCTTCCCCTGCGATCATTACCAGCGTTTCGATGTTCGTCTTTCCCCTTCCCCTGCACAAAGAGGCGGTCTCACTAGACCGGCTGATGGCCACTTCTTAACTTCCGAGTTCATCTCTGGCCGAAAGCAACGCTGGCTACTTCAACACCCCGCATCCGTCTGCCCACCTCATCTCTCGACGACCGAAACTCGTGCTTTTCGTCCTTTGACAGTGTAGCGTAGGATTCATTCTCCCTGCACGGCCCAGACAAAAAAGTGGAGTCCGTCGCAAAGCAGGTGTGGAATCCCAGGGAGTTGTGGTGTCAGTTGTGGCTAAATTGGATCGATGCCGCGTGCACTTCGGGAGAGGGAGAGAACGTTCTGATCTCTTCGAAGCGGGTCGTACCCACCTAACCCTCCCGCGAATGAGCTGGACCAGGCGCTCGAACGCCGGCTGGAAGAATTGCCGCCGGCGTTCCCGTTCCGCGGCTTCATCTGCGCTACTGTTGGTGCCGCCGGAAGAAAGACCGTTGACAAGCTGTCGGGAGAGCCTGGGCGGCAATGAAGAAATAAGATGCAAAGTCACGTAACGCTATGGAAACCCACACGTAACGGACACACCAAATAGTTACAAGTCCGTTTGTTTTGTGAGGAACGTAATTCCACAGCTCCACCAGTACCTGTGCCAGAAGATGAAGCTCATGGAGCATATTCCGAAGTCGGGATATGCAACCACCTCCAGAAGGGCCTCTACCGGAGCTCGCACCTGCAAAGCAAAGAGGAGAGGGGAGGGGAGTGAAAGCAGGAGAGCGAGATGCGAAGACCACCTTTTAAACGCAACGACTTCAGATATTTAGGAGTCTATTCGCAAGATGGAAATCATCTGATCCCTACATGCATGCAAACAAGAAGCGCATGCAGGAAAGGTTACCTGCTTCTTCAGTTATCTTTACAAATAAAAAGATAAATGAATGCGCTTGGAGCTCCATCCGCTTCCATTTGATATATTATTTGTTGCAACTCTTCGCCTGGAATATATACCTTTTTGCTGCTAATAGTTCTGCGTCCTCCACCCCTCTACTCTTCTGCTCGTTCGCTCCACCAGCAAACCCCCTCTGGTTACCCTGGAACATTCTTCCGTGCCCAACAGGATCCACCGAGGGAGATTGCCCCGAGATAGCAACCCACTCGCAAACACCACGCGCCAGGCCTTCTTCCCGCACTACTCACGGCTGGCACCGCTTCAATTATGAGGGACATGTAGGCCTCCCCGACTTCGCAGAACAAGCGGGCCATGCCCTTGGCGCTGTCTTCGTCGTCATCATATTCACCCTCGCGAGCACCAGAGCCGCCCCGGCCCGCCGCCACGGAGAACCTCCCCCTCAGCCCCATGATGGCGGGGACGATGGCCTGCACCAGCGGCAGCGCCGCTCGTGACAGGGCGGGGGGCCCGTTGCCGCTGCCCCCCCCGTTCGGGCTTCCGCTGCCGGGGTCGCCGGATGCCCCCGAACTGGGGATGTTAAAGTCCACGGTCGTCCAGATGACCTCGCAAATCTGTTGGTCACGGTTCGTCATAGTAGCACGGTGCAAAGTCAGGTAGAGCATACAGTCTCAGGTGGGGTATAGCGCCGTTCCATAAAGCACAACTGGCGTATTGCAAGGTATAAAGCGCGTGAAAGAGTGTGTGCGTGTGTGTGACCTCTGTCGCACTTTGATTATTTAGGTTAAATAACGAAGAGATATCAAAATATTTACATTTTAGCTTACAAGGTTATATGGTACCAACTATATTCAGATTCCTTCGCGAAGATAAATCATCCATGCTTATGTAATACTTCGGTTTTGGCCATGTGTACGATGGATGTTATACGTGGGAAGAGCCCTATCGGCTCTCTGGCAATCTTCGGCCGCTCCAACCAGCTCCTCCATCTGAATCAGCCACCATGCCTTCTTCCCTTTCCTTCTCTATTAGTTACAGACTGTAGATAAAGCATCCGTGGGTTACAGCCTTTTGAAAAGTACAAAGCACTCGTGGCTTCCTGTTTGCCCAGGTCCGTCGTTTATCATAACCCTTCCCAATGCTTACAACGCCCGTCGGTCATAATTGCGTTCCGCACCCTTTCAACCACCCCAAGACCGGCTTCCACGAAACATTCATGATTCATCATTCCCACCAACCCACCGCATCCACGGCAGCATGGAACGTCTCCCCAGTGCTGTGAAGACCTTCTAGCGAAGCCTCCACCAGCCGATGCCGAGCCAGCACAGCCGCCGCGTCCTCACCGGTGCCAGCACCGCCACTGGCCGCTGCCGCTGCAATGCTGGGCAGTGGACGCCCCTCATTCAATTTGAGCCATGAACCGAACGCTTCCAGTACCTGCGTGCGGGTGCGTTCTCCCGGCTGGGAGAGACAGCTGCGACACGGGTAACGAATTCGGCAGTCAAGATATACTCAGCATGCAAGAGGATTGAAAAGGAGTCATCGAGGATGGCAACTGCAGCAGTCCAGAAAAAATCGGTTAGAATGCCAGGTCGCACAGAGCATGGGGTTTAGGACTCTTGGAATACCCATGCAGATCGTCAGCCGCATTTGGTTTCCTACAGTTGGGGCCGGAGCGCGATCCAGTGCCATGACCGGGAAAAAGTAGGTCTACTTAAAAGCTTTCTGTACGTTTTGGTCCCACAACGCCACCGTCTAACCCATCACTCGGTTCTCATCACTGTGGAGACCCAGCGCTACAACCCACAGGTCCATCTCTGCCCCAGCCCATCCACGTGGCTGTTCGACCTGCTTGCCACCCGGAAGGACCCTGGCCCCATCGCAGGCACCCAGCTTAGCTAGTGCCCCCACTGCCAACTCATCACAGGCCTTGTTAACCCTCCACTTCCTCCGGGTTGCGGCCCTCCCCCCAACCTTGTGAGAATCTCGAAGGCTGCCCCGGTGTTCGCCTGAAGCTCCCCGGAAAACGCCCTCCGCCGCTCCGGCCGCACGGCGATCTTATAGCTGTGGACCTCCTGCGGTGCATCCAAGAGCGCACAATACAGATAGGTTTCTGGCGCTGTATGCGTGCTGGCATGAAGCATAATCCACCCAGGGCCGCGCGCGCGTTTGTGTGTGTGCGCGTGCGCGCAGGTGAATCAGGAGGGGGCTCATGCCACGGAGGAGGAAGTATCCCACGATGCCTCACACCTCATTAAGACACAACCCGAAAGGGATCAGCCTCCTAGATAGCAAGGACGCGACCTTTACCCAACCGTCCCGGCCTAATGCCCCTGCTGCAATCATGTTGTGGGTAGCCAGCGAAGTGCGGCCCGCGCACATGGCCCGAAAAAGCTTGCTAGTGGGCCATACTCCAGACACCGAACGATCCCTCTGCTTGTATTTATGCCGCGTAAATATTGTCCTCAAGGTTTGGAATTGACGGTTTAGATGCCTAAGCCCTACCTCCTCAGCACCCCTCCTAATCGACTACCTGTGGCAGCACTGTCAGCAGCTCCAGCATGCACGGCAGCGCCAGGTCCGGTGGCAGCGGGGAAAACTTGACCGCGAACCAGCGCACCACGCCGCCCTCACCCCAACGCTCCGCCGGCACGTGCACCGCCAGTGCAGCAAGTGCAAGACACAGCTGTGTACGAACGGGTGGGGCACCTCTGAAGGACGGAAACGGGGACGGGTATGGGTTTTAAGGGCTGAGTTAACCGCGTGGGGGCCGGTCGATGTGTGTTCGTTGGAGCGTTCGTGTGTCTTCAGGAATGCCGGATTTGGCCTCTCGAGGCATCGAAAAACCACTTCATACAATGGCATAGCTTCATATGAAACCGTACAGGTCTGCATACGGCGCATGACAGAACGATGAGGATTGCACCTCACATATTAATGTTTGCGCCAGGAAATCCATGTGGGCGCGACGCGCAGGGAGAGGCCGGAATAAGAAAAAAATCACAAACCGACAGTCGGGCTGCAAACACATTCCATCATCATTATGACAGGACACTACCAATAGCACCCCAGATATGAGGTCCCCAGTACCCCCATGCAGCTTACTTGCTAAAATGGATGAGCAGCTGCAGCAGGCTATCCCGGAGGCTGTCTACAGCTTCCTGTGGCAGCTCCTCAAAGTCGCGCTGGACCTGCGGACCGCGATATCCACAACGTATGGTGTTGAAACGATTGAGCATGGGTAAAAGAAGCAGTGCCGCAAGCGGAATTGAATTTGCGATGCAGGAATTCAGCCGCGCTGGAACCGTAGCGCGCGTCATTAACGTAACCTAAAGTGAATCTGAAACATGGCAGGCGTGTCCACGAAGCGAGCCTTGTCAGGGGCTGCAACCTCTTCCGGGTGCTTGACGTATGCGGATATGCAGGTTCGAATCTAGGGAATACGACCATGCCGCAGTGCGTGTTAGGATATACACGGCAAGACACGGCTTGAGGACTCACCCAAACGGGACGACATGGGCCCTTGAGCTAGCCGCTGGCAAAGACAAAACATTGCCACTACGTGGATCCATATGCCCTCCGTGGCCTCCCCCTTGGCCAACAGGTTGCAAACCAACATGGAACGCAACAAGGTACGTGCAATGCGTGCTTACACTAGACACCAGCCCAGGGGAGAAGGGTCGAAGGCGCATCTCAGCGCATTCCACCGCCTCATCCACACGATCATTAGCCAAAAACTAGGATTATGCTTACCTTCGTGCGCAATGTCTGGGCACAGAAGTATTGCGCCTCCATACTGCTGTTGGGGTCATGCAGAACTCCGTCTGCCACGGACCAGGCCTCCACGCTCTGTTGCCATTGCTCAAGCCACCGATCTGCTTCATCTTTCATTTTAAGGTTGTCATGGTGATAGAGCGCGTTTAGCGCAGCGAGCAGCTGGCTTGCCGCCATAACTGTGACTCCCGCCGCAATGGCTTGAGAACCCGGATGACAAAGGTCAGAAGAAAATCTATATCCTTCTCGCTCTCATTACCCAAAGCAGCCCAGCGGTTGTAAGGCCGGCGCGGAAGGCCCGATCGCAGATATTCAATTCAGACTTGAAGCACTGCAATTCACCTTAAGTAGTATGTTAAATTATTTGTTAAAGTGGTTCAAAAATAGAAGAGGCTAACGCTGTTCGGTAATAATAACGAACTGCTTTGTACAGTTACAATCTTCCATCGGGCAAAGAGCCTTCAACCTTGGAGCAATGTCTTCATGCTTGTGTCGATAACAAATGACAACAATCGAATATACATTTGGGTTTTTAAATTGATCGGTGTTGAACCTATGTTCCTTGTTGAGGCTCTCTTATTATGGAACCAATAACAACGTTGCAAGAAGACATTTCTTGTATAGAATAACTTATGTCATTGACCTTATCCAACCTCCTCAGCCGGTGCGCGGCCCAACTTTAGTCTCTACCTTAGGTTACCAGGACGCCGGTGGTCCCAAGACAAGTACTCAACTTTATACATCATAATTGCAATTATTGTTTGTCATGGCTGCTGGTGGGGGTGTTCAGTTCCTCCAGTCGAATGTGGAGGATGGGGCCAAGGGAGTGGCCGCATACAAGCCGCAGAATACTGAGGTCATCCGGAAAATGCTCCGTGAGCAGCAGCGTGAGTGCCAGGCGCTACACGCAAACCCTCTCTTCAAGGAATTCCGCACTCCGGGCAGCGTCCGGGCAAAGAAATTTGGCAAGGGCTACGCAGTGATAGAGGACGCGGGAATGCCACAGCCTTTTGCGGACCCAAAATCAATTGAGTACGAGGGCCAGGCGCGCATGTTCGAACTCATTAAGAACACTGCCGTCAAAGAGGAAAAAGTTCGACAAGGCGTATGGGCGTCTTTTGGCGCTCCTTATGTGCCACTCGGAGATCCCAAAGAGGTGCGGAACTCAGGACACTTAACTGCGACCGCGACCGCGACCGGACATATCGTGGCCGACTGTTCAGTTCAAGGCGGCCTTGGGAAGGCGGGCCACGGACTTCGACTGTCATCCGAGCCAGGGCAAGCAGCTTATCTGACCAAAGATTAGATAGTGATACCCTTCAGACGGGGAATGGTAGTTTTATAGCTCTTTGAAAGGATGCTGCTAAAACCCACGGCCAGCGAGTTACCGTGGCACGGGAAGCTCAGTAAGTGTGGCGCAGCTGAGGTCTGACCAGGCATACGGCTCAGAACGGAATGCTCGGAGGTTCCTAGCACTCAAGGGGCATGCTGTACTGCACCTCTTTGGTTGCTCACGATTGCCTTACACGGTCAATTGCAACCCCGTGACCGAGGTCTGACGATATCATGAGCTCATTGTTAAACCTCTTTCCCTGCCCCCTCCTGCCGCAGCTCGAAAAATCCTTACCAGAACTAAACCGAGATAAGATGGGAAGCCGCGACGGACAGCGCAAGTACGTGTGCACCAGACTGGGCCAGGGAGTAAGGATTAAGCTCGGGCTTGAAAGCGTCGATTAACAGCCAACCTTAAATGGGTTCGATTGGCATGAGTAGGCCCCGGAACTATTGAGCATTCGTTTGGATTACAAGGCGCTTCTTAGGCCGCAGTGCTGCTTGGGTTCGATGGCCTGAGTACTCGGGTGCTCGTAAATTGGGTGCTACCTGCATGAGGATTGAAGGGGAGGTCGACGTGGCTGTCAATTGTGGTATGCAAGTGTAGCGGGTCTACTGCCAAAGGGACGATTGACGCCGGACGGGGGCCTGCACTGTGCACCGCTGGATGCCTCCACAGTGATGGCTTTGCTTGTCCTTCCTTGCATTATGCTCTCTTAGAGCAAGACACTGACTTGGGCGCTGACTGAGCACCTACCGCTCGTTACGGAATTGCACCCCCCTATGACTACCCTATCGCTGACGTCCTGTATGCCGTGCCATGCCTTCCCTTCCCCACAATTGTCCCCAGCGGACCTCGGCGCAAGAACTCCAAACAGTCCTCCCAGCATCAACAGGCCGCTGCCACCGTGACGACAGCCCCCGGGGGCGGGCAACCTGCTGCCGCCGGCGGTAGCACCAGCATTGGCGGCGGCGGCAGCCGCCGCCGCCGTGCGGGTAGCAGCGCCAATGCCGCGGCCGACGCGCGCCCGGGTTCCCCAGGTTCCGCTGGCTACGACTCGGATAGCTTGCCGGGGTACGGCAGTAGTGCCGATGCCGACTCGCATCTGTCTCCGGCAGAGGCTGCCATAAGGGCAGCAACGCGCGAGGCAGAAGATACTGTCAACAAGCAAAAGTCCGTCATGCGCTTCTCTGTTAATGATAGAATAGAGGCGTCCTTCCCAGCGTCTGTGCTGACGTCAGCAAATGTACGGGCGGGGCGTGCCCGCGCCTCAGTCGGCGCCTTCGTGAACCGGCGAGAAGCAGAGGATGAGGTGACAGACCCGCATCGCGCGTACGGCCAGCCACTGACAGTGCGTCGTCAGCTGAT
Source organism: Volvox africanus (assembly GCA_030268105.1). NCBI lineage: Eukaryota > Viridiplantae > Chlorophyta > Chlorophyceae > Chlamydomonadales > Volvocaceae > Volvox > Volvox africanus. The sequence continues at coordinate 4,391,282 of BSDZ01000079.1, forward strand.
GCCTCTGCCGCCCGCAGCTCGGCGGATTATCAACGGCGGTGGCGGTGGGGTTGAAGAGAGCGTCGGCGTCGGCGAGGGTTCAACATTTTTCCTTACACAACAGGGCGGGCAAGCGGCTCAGGACGAGGAGCGCCGGTAGGTTCGGGTGTTGTGCTTATAGAGCACTCGCACCCCTAATCCGTATGGGCCAGTGCCAAAAGCCTTTAGGTCCATGGGCATACTTGCCTAAGTCTATAAGTTTCCCGGTCCCTCATTGCAGAATTCGCACGGACTATAATAGCGTTAGCTTCATAAGAACACCCTTCTGCACTCACGTGCCTGGCCGAACACCGCAGGCGCACATCGCTCGAAAACGGCGCCATTGCGTCCACGTCAGCGCCGTACGACGGGACGGCAGGGGTGTCCAACGGAGGCTCGGGGCTGGTGCCCGGCGGACAGCCGCCAGGTAAGACTGTGTGCTACTGCCGGTGCCACCTCCAGAGGCTTAGGGGGCACAGCAATCCTTATGCGTGGCGTGAGACTATATGCATGGGAGGGGGCGGATGATTTCGGCAAGCTTGGGCCGGGCGATGGTAGCTAGGGAAGAATAAATATCTTCGGGGGTATGACCGCGGCTGACTTGTAGAGCTGTGGGATGGCTGCTTGAACACACAGCACACGATTGCAATAACCCACGGGCGCTAAGAAGTTATCCCGAGGACGTGACATACCAGAATGACCTGGAGTCAGGGTTAAGTTTCGCATTAGGATTATGTAGGTATGTAACAAAGCGCAGGACACGGAGCGCAGGACGGACGGCGCGGGTGCCGGGATGAGAGGGGGTCCAGAGAGCAGAATGCAAGCTCGGGCAGTTTCTTATCGGCTCGTTTGAGGTGAGGACTGGCACCTTGTATGGATTCCGGAAGGAATTCAGCGGCAGCGATGAGGTCCAGCCTAATTTCGCGGACGAAGCAGATGCCTTTACGGGCATGGCCCAAGAAGCCACTGTAGGCGAAAATGCTGCGAGCGAGGGGACAGATGCGGCGGCGGTGGGTTGAGCAGTCCTGAAATAGTGACCAAGAGGATGCAACTGCAGCAAGAGACTTGAATTTTGCAGCAAGGGAAGCAACAACGTTTATTATGTCATCGGCGGCAGTAGCAGAAGTGGCTGCAATGGGCGCCATGGCTGGGCAGAAAGCGAGAGAAGAAGGGAGCGAGCGAGCAGCATTATAGTTCCTTCACTCATCTTGGAGGCGGGTTGTTACAGCCGCAGCTGCTATTGCCGTCCATGCCATGAAGTCCATCCCCGCTGCCGCCCTCTGCGTCTGCTATCACCGTCACCACTGCATTTGTCGCCTGTCTAATCTGCGATCGCGTCCCCGACAATTTGCGACTCTCTGCGACTTTTGGCGCCTGTGTTGCTGACAATGCCATGATGTTGCAGGCCCTGGCGTGGGCCTTTGTCGCGGCTGCTGCTGTACTGTATTGTGGGCCTTATTGCGGGCCGTCCATCCCATCCACTGTCGTATATGCGAACTGGCATTTTTGCGCATGCTTCCTTTGCGTCTGCTGCATCCTTTTTCTGCGTCCTCTTCCGTCAGGTGGAGCCGACGGCACTTTCATGCCGCTGGTAGAGCCGGTAGTGGCACTCCGCGGCGACGAGTCCAACCCAGTCTATAAGTGGCACAATGACTTTATGGCGGTGCGGCAGTCGGGGCGCGCACAGCTTCAGGCGTCGTTGTTTGCGCGCGCGCAGGGTCGCGCCAGCGTGCGCACCGAGCCCTCCAACGCCGCTGGGCTGTCCACGACATTGTTCGGCGTGCTCAACCTGACACAGGGACGCATGCCCACCTTTGCGTCTGGTAAGTGGAAGGGGTCCGTGGAGGAGGCGACGGGTCTGAGTTTGAGTCCTTCAGACTTTTCCTTGACATACCCATTCGAGTTGGTTTTTAGTAACGATGTGGGCCTCCGCAAGGAGGTTGCCTGGCCGTGACACTGGCACCGGCAGCGCTGGCTCAAGCCGCGCTGTCGTTGTCAGTTGGTTTGTTCGGAAGTCAAAACCGTAACAGAAAATCAGTTAATTCCTCCCTGACCGTACCTCCTGCCTGCGTGCGAACAGGCGGCAAGGTGGTCAGCCCCTACGCGCGACTGGAGGCGTACCAGGCGGCGCAAGAGGCGGCTCGTCGCAATACCAAGCAGAAGGCGGTGCAGGCATTGGACCCCAGCGAAATCCGCATCTTGCAGCGTTTTTATGACCAGTTATGTGCGCTGGTAGAGGTGCAGCGCATGAGCGACCCGCTGTGCCTCATGGTAGTCTCTAAGGTGGGCAGGGAACGGGGCTGGAGGCGAGTGGTCGGGGGCAGGAAACGCCAGGAGGGCTGGAAGAAAGAACACAGCTAGTGTTTTATTATACCATTCGGGCAGGAATCCGGATGCGGCGCAGCGTGAGTTTAGACTGACGCCGTTGAGAAGGGGATCCTACCAATAATACCAATAATACGCACGGCGACAGATGGGCTGGAGGCAGGAATTGGGAGAGACTTTGGGGCGGCGTCAGCGCATCACGCTGAAAGAGTACACATTCAGGAGGAACGGACAAAGCATGTGCTTGGCTGTGCCACCGCGATGTAGTTGAGATGCATGCCCTCAACACGTCGACAGACCGAATTTCTGCTCATCAAACAGCTCTATATCGGGAAAGGCCTTTTAGCGGGGTTTGGTATCAGGCAATTAAAATCCCGTTTTGACCTCGTCGCTGCCTGGTCCGTTTTTTTACCACTACGTGGGTTGCAGGTAAAGTCGCTTCTCGAGGCAGGTGTGTACCTACACAAGCCCATGCTTGTGGCGGTTCTGGAGCACGTTGCGTCATTTGCGAAGGGAGCAGGCATGGTGGGTGGCTAAGGGGAGTCCGAACTTGATGGATTATCGTCAGGGGCGTCAGGGGCATGAATGACTTCGCTCGCGGGGTCTTGTACGTTGTGGGTTGATGGACACGGGTTAATTAGTGACTGCATTGTTGCTGGATGGGGTGCTGGGATGACGGTTGCGGGGTTGGGCGGTGAGTTTTAAGGGTTAAATGAGCATGCACCTAGGCCCTGCTGGCGGGACGGTCTCCAATTTTTTTGTTTGTTGTACTTGTCGCTGCCATTACATCTCCCGCTTATGCTATACCCGCCTCCTAGTTGCATCGTTATTTGTTTTGTTTACACGTTGCAATCTCTCTGCTGATTTTCGCCAAATCGCCTGACGCGCTCATATGAAAAGCTTACACTGCAACATGCAGATGCGATACAACAAGTACCTGCTTGCTGTACTGACGTTCATCACGAAATGCGTTGGCTTAGACGTGGCGGACTTGGAGGACGCCGTGGAACAGCAGGGAGTCTCAATGGTGGTGTATGGCACCCCCGTCGTACCATCCAAGGTCACATCAGATATAGTTGCCGCACTAGGTGGTCCCGATGATGAGGGGACTGGGTCAAGCACAGCAAGTGGGGCCAAGGCGTCAGGCGGCGGTGCACCGGGTCGGACACGAAGTGCCCGCGCACATGTGAAACACGGCGGCAGTGGAGGCACGGTTCAGGCGCCAATCAGCATCCCCGTCGGGACTACTGGAGAGGGAACGAATGGTGAGGGCACACAGGGAGATGCGGCGCCAAAAACGCCAGAGCCACTAATGCCTGCAGAGATGTTGGACTCTTTGGCAGCCGCCCTGACTAATGGCGGCGATGTAGTGGGGAGTGGATAAGGGATTCGACGCTTAGTATACGTGTGGGGCGGAAGGCCGTCATGTTGGACTTCTGGCGGGCTGTATTGTCGCAACTGCGAGGGTTTTTATGTGGAACTGGGAGACGCATGTGTTTGGCTATTATTTGGTTGCTGTCTTACACGGGCGATATCGCTGTGGAAGGTGGTTGCAGAGTGCAAGGTAGGCTTTTCGGCATGGATATCTGGGTATGTAGTCGATGAGGGACAGAGAAGGCGTATAGGAACGAAATATAGTTCGCCACATGCCTTTTCCACGCGCTTGTCCAAGAACACGATCAAGCAATCCCTTGAGGAAAGGCGTCGGGTACCGCGTGATTTAGAGAGTGCGCTTGGACGCATCCAATTCACAAATCCATACCGTGGTTTGAGAAATGCCTACAGAGTCGCAAAAGACCAGTTCATGTGGACGCAACTTGTGTTTCTAGTTAGCTGAGCTAACGTCGTTCTATAGAAATGGACCGATGCCATGTTCAACCTTACAGCCATCCTATATAGCATACATTACAGGAAGTGCCCTACAGGTAGTTGGAAGAGGACAATTTCTCTAAGACGTCATTGATTAAAGAAGGCACGAATATTTGAATTGCCGTTCATGTGCAGGGGTGTGTTGTCCAACGGCTATGCTTATCTGTTCATGAAGAATCAATGATGATACATGACTATATGTGATAACCAAAAAATGCGTGAGCTGTTTAACCTAAGTTTCGCGTACGGAGGTCAACGACCTGGTCAACCAGCTGTTTTGCGAAGGCAGGCGGTCATTACTTCGGCTAGATAATAATGTTAAAATCACAAATCCTTTGCTTACCTCGTTGCCATGCTGTTAACTCCCTGATTTTGACAATAACTTGAGTGAACTCCATAAAGAACGCTTATTTCAGTCGCTGGACCACAAAGTCTCACAGGCAGCCATGTCATCATTTGGAAATGTAGGCTCTATGGCATCAGGATTACCTGCCGAGGTCCGTATTTCAGCGCCTTTCATGCTTAGCAACCAAGCACCGACTTGACAGCCGTGCGCGCTGTCGTAGGTCATTTCCGTCCTACCTGTGGATCCCTTCTCTCAGCTGGAATTAGCATCTAAAATAGCGCAGCATGCGCTAGCGGCAAAGGCCGCTCAGCTGGAGGCGGAGGGTCAACAGCTACGGGATGCCCTAGTACAGAAGGCGAATCACATAAAGATGCTTGAGCGGCGAGTTTCCACTCTTGAGCTGGAGGTTCAGGATATGGCTGCGAAGGTCAGGGGGGTGATCAAGGGAAAGCCATACCCACCCCCCTAAACGTTCCGATATCCCCACCCCCCTAAATGTTTTTCATATGTACGGCGATATGCTCATGCGTGACTGCCCACCCTGGCCTGCTAATGCCTTAAAGAGCAAACAAGCAGTAGAAGAAGCACACCGGCTGCAAAACGAGAAGGCCCTTCTGGCGGAGACGGTTAAAAGGTTGCACAAGGACGTCGCACGGTTGGAGGCCTTTAAGAAGAACTTGTTGAACACCCTCAACAACGAGGATGAGGTACGTCGATGCGACGCCGATGTAGCCGAATTCGGTGTTTCGGTCTGGGGCTACATTGTCCTTACTAAATTGCCAAATTAGATCAGCTGTTGTGGGTACTAGAGCGTGGAAAGACCGGCAGCTGAGCGTAGGTCTTTATAGAGGAAACCACACCATATGGATAGTGCAGATTGGTGGCAAGCTTACGGAAGCACAGTAGCCGCACAGCTTCGCCTTCTGCCCCGCTGCTGGGGATGACTAAGGTGTTGCTAAGATGAAAGATTGAATGCGTCGATCCCGGCATTTGCTTAAATAGTCTTGTCAAGGTATGGCAGAAGGCCAGCTCACGGTTCTCCGATTTTTTAACTATCCTCGAACCGTCCTGTTGATCAATCTCCAGCCCGGGTTGGAGCCAAGTGTTACGGCCGCGGACGTGGCTGGCGAGCGGCTAGTTTCGGAGGTGCTCAGCAGCATCAGCAAAACCTCGGGGATGCCGCCCCCTAGCAACTACGCTGTTCGTAAGTTGGCGTCCTGCGTATCCCACGTCATGGTCACGGTTTACATTACAAATGTCAATGCCGCTGAACGGTACCCTAGAAAGATACTCGGCGGATAACTGATGCCCAGCATGATGGACATCAACCTAGCATTATATTGGTGGTATGGGTCGATCGACGTGACAACATGTCTTGACTATCCAACATTGGGACTCTTTGCCGCTTGCCGTTTGGCACCCACCCAGGTATGGCTCCGGTGGCGACTCCAGCTTACCCAAGCACGTCTGGCAGGTCTATGTATGGTGCAGCCACGCCACAGCCTACGAGCGCGGCACAATACGCCGGGCCGCCCCCATCCATGTCACATGCACAGTTCGGCTCCAATGGGTCGCCACCGCGAATCGACGGGAAAGAATTCTTCAAGCAAGCCAGGTGCGGTATATCATTGGGTCGTGTTTAGGCTGAGAGGATTGGGAGGGACGGCTTAGCTCGACTTTTAATGAGCGAACGTTTGACACACTGGCTACACAATTGCGGTTGGAACCCATCTGCATGCGTGACTTTACCTGGATAGATTATCAAACAGCGTGAGGACACACCCAAGGCCAATACTTGAAGGAAATGATACAAATTCAATGGGGCCAGTTCAGTGATAATTTTCCTTTGGTCGTTTGGCAAACCGGTTCTGGAACCCAAACTAACATGAATATGAACGAGGTTTTGAACATCGGGGCAGGATACCGGCCACCTCCCGTGGTGAGGAGTTATCCCAGGAAGAAGCCGTACTAGTCGTATGCCAGCTTAGAAGAGATCAGTTCTGAACGAGGAGCTGTGCATCCTCTTTGGGAATTGATATTACCGCAGCATTTGTCTTGGCGCAACTCGGGTAGGATTTGAAGCATAGCTCTCGGGACGCTACAAACATTCAAATATCGCGTTTTCATCCCTGCCGCTGTCGCAGAGCCCAGCTATCGTACGAGCAATTCAGTCAGGTGAGCAACAGGTGCATGCAAAGGATGCGGTGAAATTGTATGCTGCTGATGAGCTAAAATATATTGGTCCGTTATAATAAAATATATTAGTTCGTTAGATTACATACAGACAAAGTATTCATTTCACAATTTTTGTTGTTTGCTGTCACGATTTTCCTGACTAGTCGACATGCACAGCCATGTCTGGTCGTGAATCTACCATGCGAATTCTTAGAATCTAGCATCGATACACTTAAGCCTCACAGAGCCAAACCGACCCTCAACGTCCGCCAGTTCTTGCACAACATCAAGGAGCTCAATGCAGGGCGACAAAGCCGCGAGGAGACGTTACGGCGGTCAAGAGACATCTTCGGTCCTATGCATCAAGACATGTACGGTAGGTCCATTAAGGTGCATGCCTTGCCAATGATGCGGCGTGACTGCCCTCATAGATTTCGATGCACCTTTCGAGGAGCGCCGCTAATTCGTCTCCACGTTGGGATCCCTTCCACGGTATCTCCCCAGGGATGTTCGAGGCGCTGCTGAGCAGGCACAGTGGTACTATGCTTTAGAGCAACTGCTGAAGGTCTGCCGGCGTGCTGTCGCAGCACCTTTTGCACGACGCCTGGAGATGTACCATGAGGTTGAGCAGCGAGTTGCACGGCACGTTACTTGTACTTTTCCGCCAGTTAAAGATTAACCAAACGGCGAATCAACACATCCGAAACAAATAAAGATTGAGTCCGTAGCAATTCCCTTCTGCTGTGGACACGTCTTCGTCTTCAACTCATCAGCGGCCATAGCTGCCGTCACGGGGTCCGGAGGCAGATTTGCCCGAGTAAATCTGTCTGTCTTGTATTTGCCTTTTTTGAAGCCTTGTCTCTTCCGGTCTGATCCAGAGGACGTCTGCCATTGTTCAGGATCCCGCGCTTCTTAATCACACGCTGGAATGCGGATGTGCTCAGATGTGTTTGTAATATTTGTCCTCAAGGAGGTTGAATATCACGTACACATGGATGCATCAGAAATCCACTTTGGAAGAGCTCATGTTTAGTGGGCAAAACATTCACCCTACACGATCAGGGTTCAAGTGCTTAGGGGCACGTTACGACTGCTGATTTATGATGTGACTCAGTGAAAGGTGTCTTAATTTATTCCAGGCGAAAATCTCAATCTCTCCATGCAGTTACAATGGAGGAAAAAAACCAGCTGTCCAATGCAGCTCACCGTGTCTTCAACCTTCCGGATGCAAATTCATGCGTCCAACCCGCACACGCCAGTAATTTCGATAACCGGTCTCAGGTAATTTCTCTACCATACAGTTGTACGGATAAAGCCTGCAAAAGGAGGCTTACGGTCAATAGTACCAGTCACATTTCATTTACACGCCCTATCCAGTCCTGCCTCGCTAGCCATAGGAACACAAAGCGCAATCCTCGTGAGAGTAGACCACATGGTTCAGAGCAGTTGACGGTGCTGCGCCACGACCACCACCACGTCTGAGCTGCTGCTTCGAGTGCACCGCAGACCACTAGCCAGAAGTCCAAAGAAGCAAGGCCCATCACTGAGGACACGAAGCTACAAGCCGCATATGCTGAAGCGCTCACTTAGCGGTCTCATTGATAACCTGAACAGGGAGAGCGTTGGGGGGTAATCGATTAGAAGCACAAGAGAATTGCCACAGCAGCATAACTGTTAAGTATCACAAGATAAAAAAACTGCTTAGCTGGTCCGGCATGTCAAACACATGACGCCATTCCGCTTTGGATAATAAACTCGTGGAGATGCTGTCAGTTGTAATGAATTGCCTCCTCACCTTCACGGACGAAATTGTCTCCTCCCCCATTGACTGGAAGGGAAGAAGATATGAAGGAGGGCAGGGCGGGAGGGCTCGTCAGCTAAGAACGAAACATAGCTTGGGAATACAATGTGGGTTTTGCGGTGGGAGAAGGGTGCCCACAGTCCGTGACAGCATGAGCTGTCAAGGGTCTGGAAAGATGGAGAACATGTGCACAAAAAGGATAACCCAACAGAACGATAACCTGCCAACAACACAGCTTCATGCATCGAAGGGTAATTCCTCCACACCTTGATGACCGTTACAGCCATCTCCTTGTCAGAGGACCAGTTCTCCTTGATAATCTCAGCGAGCTTCTCGGCTTCCTCCGTTCCCTTGGGCAAAAAAAGATCATCGCGAGTGTTGCCCGCCTCATCCATCAAGGACACCTGAAAAAATACCAAACCGATGCACCTCATGATCTACATCTAACGCGGCGGCCGCGGTTGCAGACAGTTTGCGAGAAAAGTTTCAACTCTAACCTATCGAAACTGCGTCATGTCTTAAGCCGAAGGCCAACTGCACAGTTTCTAACTCACAATGCCCTCGTCGGTGATGTCAATGACCGTGTACTCCTTCCTGGAGATGATAGGAACCTGCAGATCGTCGAAAAAATAATTACAACCATCCGCTTCAAAATACTATACAACAAAGAGGTTTGGCGACCCCGTCAACGGAAATTGCGCCGCCTATGGCAATGTGCACCCACCTCGACGTTATGAGATGATGGCGCCATCTCCTCATACTTCTTGTTGGTGAAAATATCAATGGCAACAAAGTTGCACTTAGCATGACCGTGCTTGCCCGTCTTGGAGGTCGAGACGTCCACCACCTGCCAGAGCAAACGCGCGCGTTCAAGTCCTGCTCCAGTTCACTGCCCAGCCATGCCTCCCAATTGGCTGCAATTTCAACATACCTTGCAAGGCTTGCCTGCGATAACAATGTATCCGTTCTTACGAACAGTACCGGCCTGCTGAGGGTAGGTCTGAGAAGCGCCGGCGTCGGCGCTCTCAAAGGTCTCAACCTCGTGATCAGACATTCTTCAACTTGTACAGAGAAACAGAGGAGAAGGCGGTGGCTACAAGGCGCAGCGAAAGGGAAGCAGAGGTGTATAGTGACCGAAGGAATAGACGAACTGCTACTCGCCGTACGCGGGCCTTGCTTCCCCCTTTAAGAACTGTCACTGAAATCCTTTGTGCTTTGTAAGATAGTTAATATAATTAATTTTAAAGTACTACGCTGAATTTAGGTGTTTGTGTTTCCAATAGTTTAAAGTATAGTTAAATGAATATGAGCAAGTGGTTTGTAAATCTTGCAAAATGTGCAGTAGGCCGTCTTCCAAGTGGCGCGCTGCTGGCTTGCGCACAAACCCCAGATTTAGTTGATAACGCATTTCTATGGGCATCAGCCGTAGGACATATTGCGTTGAATCGTTACAGCACAGCGCCTCCTACTTGTACCGGCGACTGGATCCACATAAACGGCATGCGCTTTCACGGGCGTCACGGCGTACTCCCCGAGGTAAACGGAACATGGAAACCACCACCTTCCCATGACAACTTGCCTTGGTTAACAACGTTCAGCTCAAAGCTCTATGGCGTTCTCCAAGCTGCCTCTCTCTGCCTCTGCTAAGCGCCTGGCATAGATTCTTTTCGAATTATCTCATGGAACAACTTGTCTCCTTGTACAAGCTGCCTCGGATACTCTTCCATCCCGTGCTTTTCCAAAATACACGCCTGCTGACCTCGGGGTATCGCAGGAAACCCGCCTCGGTCAGAACTTCCTGGTGGATATCAAACTCCAGGTAGACGCCACCCGGGCTGGCGCCAGCGACGCACTGGAGGACACTGTCAACTATGCTGCCGTATATGAGTGGGTTTCTTCGTGTGGCATCGACCTCAACTGAGGGTTCTCTTTTGGAGGCTGTGTGCAGCGGGAAGGTGGCGGTGGCTGGCTGATTGGCCGCCGGACGCCCTTCCCAAACTGTCCTGAGAGCCCAAACCTCAGCCTTCCGCGCCTTTCTGTCTCTCTTAACGCGAAGTAGTTGCTTCACGCGCTATAAATCAGCATATCTGCAGCTAGACCTAGTCACGATCGCGAACTCCGCCAGTAAGACCGCACGGCAGAGGAAGTCCGCCGGGTTGTTTGATGTAATGCAAGCGCATCTGGCTCCTGGGCTTACGTGTGTCTGGCTGCGTTAGGGACGTCAAAGAGATTGTGGAGGGCCCGCCGTGCAAACTGATCGAGGCCGTGGCGCAACGGGCCGTGAACAAGGTAATGCTACGGCACCCGGAGGTGCGACAGGTGGACTTCACCATTCGGAAGCTGGCCATCCCTGGATTGCCAAGCGTGGTGGACAGCGTTGGTGGGTCCGAGGGCGGCTAGGGACCTCGGCGCCTGGATAGGAAACGTCCCGCCGCGCGCGCAACGGGGAAGGGTTGATGTTGGGTTAGGGAATGAACTCGGCAATATGTCTGAACGTAAGGAGCAGTTGGGTTAGGGCTACTGGGGTGGCAGAGCGGGTAGTGTGCGATGCGTTGAGTGGGCTGGGTGGGCTACGTCCGAGAATGCGGACATCAAGAGTCACCAAATTCATCTTGAATGCGTGCAAAAGCGACATGTATATACCTATATGTATACATATGCATATATAGGGTTTCAGTGTTTTCCATCGCACAATGGTGCTCTTTCTGGTTCGGGTTTTCCACATGAGTGTCTTCATGGAAATGGCCCGACTTTAGAAGGCACGTCAATTTTTCATCCAGATATTACATAGAGCCCGGTGAGACAGTCACATGACGTCGATGAAACCTGTCCCCTCTCGTTACATGCTCGCAGGAGTGCAAATCCGACGGTTTCGCCAGAGGCCCTGCTCAGCACCGCAGCTGGAGCCCTCAGCCGGTGGAAATGTCCCTTCCGTTTGATGGTCCAGCCGTATGGGTGTGCAGCCGCAGCTGTCGCAGTTCCTGCCGTCACGGCATCTCGTATCATTTAACAAATCTGCATGGGAAGCATAGTTGTCAAAGGAGCTGACAACTAGACTTGCTCCGCCGGGTTGAAACGTTGTGCTGTGCCCGGTATGGACTGCACTTTGAAAGCTGGCGCTGACGCTGACGAAGTGGAGTTATCGTTGTTTGGCGCCTACAAGGGTCTATCAACGCATATCAAGCTACGCATACAATGCAGCACTGCGTAGTTTAAGGGGCGTCGGCAGATCCTGTGCACCGCAGCTTGTCATAAGCCCCTGTCGTTGCAGGATGGCGGGAGTGGAGGTTCCCAGTACCGTTGGCTGATGTGTGTCTTTCAACGGACTGCTACTCGCAGTCGTATCGGGCGGTGCCGTGGCGGCACCCTTGGCGCCAGCAGAGGCCTCCTCGCCAAGCCGGAGCAGCGGCGTGAAAGGGAACTCGGCAAGGAAGGGGAGAAGGTGCAGCCGGCCACGACGGCGCCAGACGGGGAGGCCCTTAGTACTGTAGTGGTGGTAGCAAGCAATGCGTGTGGCACTGTCACTGAGTCGTTGGGGGGCGACATGCAGGGTCAACAGATATGCAGCGGTGACGTTGCCGCAGTCGTTGGGGGGCACCGGAGGAGGTGGTGGGGACCACGCATGATGGCGCTGGAAAGCCACAAAATGCGAGGGATGGTACGGCTGCAACGGGTACAGGGTTTTAGATGACATTCTACCTATGCACGCTGTCCACACGATGGCGGCCGTGGTGGTGGGGTCTTGCTGGCGGTGACGAGGTGCTCCCAACCCACCAGCAGCAGTGAGCCCGATTCGGCCACCGCCAAGCGACTGTGGCTGTTAGCGGGTGCGGCAATCTCTCCGACACTTAGATCCGAAGCGCTGGCAACGACGTTCGTCAATCATATAGCGTTACCGCTGGCACGTGACGACAGAACTCCGGGCTTGATGGCATCAGAGTTACAGGTTAGCCAGCATGTGTGTGAAAGCACCAAGTGACCACCAGAATTGGCGATTGCCTTCATGTGAATCATAGACTACTTGGCGGGGCAGCCCAGGCCACAACACTGCTTGTGACACCTGCCTGTGGCATTGGTGCCGTGCAATGTTGGTGGTGCAGTGCGATGGCAGCGATGGAAGTGCATGGCCACCGGTCCTACGGCACTGGTGCCTGCTGGGCGGCGCCAAATCCCATGGTGACATGGCAGTGGCGCCACGGCAGGCATTGATGGTGTATCAGCGGTCTCCACTGCAGCAGCATTAATGGCGGTGCAAGCTGGGCTTTTGAGAGTACCCGCCAGCATTGCCAGAGGTGTCGGATGACTTGGTAGATACCGGCGCCAAGGTGGTGGCATCACAAGTGATCCGCCTTGGGATGACACGCAGCGCGTACGTCAACTTTTAATTTCCTGGACACGATGTAATCAATTGCCGTCAGGAAGCAGGGTCCTGCAAGCTGTTGTTCCGTGGTTCCCTGGAACAAGCCCCATAAGCAAGGTCTTTCCGGGAGCACCCCTGGAACTTAAATTGCGGCCTATTGTAGGCCTAAAAATGTTCCGGAATCTGGGAGGTGTAAGCTGTGTAGGTTCTGGAGCACAAATATGTGTTTCTATGATCCTATGGATTTTATTATTCGACTCTAAATTCTGTGGCCTGGATATAGTGAATTTAATGGGACTATGGAGACTTTGAAACTGCTCTGCCTCATTTGAACTTCAGCCTCCAACCTCAACCTCTCGCACTTTAAGCTCTACGTGGATTATGTTTTCCAAAGCCACGGCTTTCCAGAATAGGTAGTATCCGATCGAGGGCCCCAATTTGTAAGCTATACCGGGAAGAGCTTATGTGCCTAACTGGCTGACTGCCAACAGCTTATCATCCCCAAACAGATGGGCAGACAGAACTGATAAACTGCCTATTGCAAGAGATCTTACGCAATCATGTGGGCCCAGCACAAGATGATTGGGACGCAAAGCTTTCTATGAGTTTGCTATGAATAACTCATACCAAGAGTCCATCAAGGCCCTTTCAGCTGAATTATTGCCGAACACCACTACTTCCCAATTTATTGGGCGTGAATGAGACAAATCTTCCTGCAGCTGCAAGATTCTGGAGTGATGGACACATCTGCAGTGATGGACAGGAATGTGTCGACCAAGCCAAAATGTTCTTTCAAAATGCTCAAGATAACTTCAAGAAATATGCTGATATGAGATGAAAGGGATTCTGGGGATTCGACAGACTTCTGGATCATAGAAACAAATCATATGGTCGAGGAAAAACACGACAGGGGTACATGGTGTCGTGGGAAGGCTACGGCCCCGAGCATAACAGTTGGAAGCCAGAGACCAATATTACAGAAGCAGCTATTGATGAATATTGGGCTACCCAAGAAACACGTAAGAGGCAGAAACAAGAATCACAACCCAAGCCTAAGGCTAAGCATGCCCAGGAAAAGTGAAGCTCATGCACCCTCGAGGGGATAATTTGAACACTCTGTTGGGCCAATATGCTCGCAGGTACTCTTGCTGCCGGTGGTGAGGAATGTGTTGTATAGGGAACCCAATGAAGGGTGGTATCAAAAGAAATCGGTTGTGGTACCATAGCCCGACCATAGCCCGACTATAGCATCACAGACCAAGTCGTACTTGGGATGCTATAGGGCCTTGAACTGGGCGTGACCTTCAGAAGTCACCACTACAACCGGAGATTCAGTGAACCAGGAACCGGGTGATCCACCTTTTACCATTCAGTCGGTAAAAGGCCCAGTTCATACAGGTTATGGACTACTGACAGGTTCGGCATTTCGGGAGGGTGGTTAGTAATGGCGGCTGGCGGCTGCCGCCAAATCCGTAATCCTGATTTGCGATGGGATTATGAATTGGTTACAAACGGTTAGACTGGTAGTTCGTTAAATGATTATTGTTAATAATTAATAATAAATAGATTATTATGTTCCCTTAAGCACGCCTGTTACCTACCACTTCGTGGAGTTCGCTGGAGTTGCGGGGACGCAACCCTTCGCGGAGGGGGGATGATGTAACAGGGCGAATGGCGCAGAAGCGCCAGAACGAGTGAAACTGACTTGTCGCATTTCTGGCTTGTATGACAATAACTTAATTGCGTAATAATAGATTAGTTATTATAAATCTAACGCATAGAACATGGACAAGTCGCATGGGACTACTTGCATGCGAGCATTAGTACAACGGTGTCAGTTGTAGAATTCGCGCCAGTTTTGAATAGACGTAAGGCCCCCTTAGGTGCCAGGCAGCGCTACTTAAGGCGCCCGGATTATCTGAGACAGACACTTCCAATTACATTCTTCTTCTATTATAAGATATTACTATAATGTAATCTACACGGAGTCACCTTTACATCTCGTGCCCTACGGCACTATGACTCGGAGCTCGCCGTTATAGCTATCCCTAACAGCTAGGCGACCCCTCTGTTACAAACAAATTACTTTTTCGTAACCAAAAGCATATTTTTGACTTCAGATGCAGTAACCAGGAAAATTGGTCCGGACTTGGGATGGTTACGTGTGATGGATGGTAAGTAATGGTCCAAGATGACCAAATATTTGAAAATCTTCACATGGGGAACATCTGCAGGTGGATTAAATAGGGTATAGCAAATGTTTTGAGGGGATTTTAAGATATTAGCCCTGGTTTAAGGTTCCCCTCCCACTGCTGGGGCACCAAGCCCAAAGGCCTGCTGGTGGATTTCACAAAATGTTATATCTCTGTTTTGTCTGCCTAAGGAGGCCCAATTGGAAGATGATACACGGTCTATTCTGGACACTACCCATAGATACTCAAGGATACTACACAAAAGAGGCATTTTTGCCTGGAGAACTTATGAATGTATGTATGCAAATGATGATATGAATGTTGCATCACGGCTCGATCGTCAATGTGTTGGTCTATGCAAACTGACAAAGATCACCGACCCATAATTGAATGCATTGTGACCACTAAATATATCTGTATATATATCTGCATCATCACGCATTAATAAATATGTGAGATCGGTATGATACACATGGCGCTGCCAACATTACCAATACTGCAACAAACTGATGGATACACAGATTGAGTCAGCATACATATTTCATTGGAAATAATTGGTGTAATTTAATAAATAATATTAGTTGCTATATTATTACATCAATGCGCGCATCATGGATGCACAAGTGTGAGAAGTGCGACCTGAGGTATGGTTATCATGATAAAGCAAGTTCATATATACATCACAGAGTAATTATATAGAAGTGCACTTAGACTCACATTGATTAACTTTCACATCTTCACCATGGTTATGAAGGTATAAGTGTAATGTTTGAGATATGATTGTAGCGACCACCATGGCAGTTAAACTACACAACTGACTATTATATTTGGCCATTCGCACTGCATAAATGCCGGGAAAGCTTGATATTGACAATATACTGCGTGTGAATTTAAGTGTGAATCACACTTGCTAGGGTTTATCACACTTGCAGATCAGGATCTGGTGTGATATGTACCACATACCAATACCACGAGTATGAGACATGCGAGGACGGCCGGATAAGCTTGGAGAATCATCAAGATTATTATACTTAGCTAAACTACGCTACATTTGGCCCAAGCCAAGCCTGAGCATTGATAGCCGGTTACATGATGATCACTTGGAATCAGTTCTGATAGCCAACATGCCCGCATATCATATTCTGGACCGGAAGTTGTAATCCTTTCCCTCTTGAAGTCTTCCGCTGTCCCTGAATGTCATCCTGATGCGTCTGGCTTATTGTGTGGCACGTCAGCACTTGGCACTTAACGTTGAGATGTGCAGATAAGGACCATGTATGGTCATCTTCCAATTGGGCCTTTGTAGGCGGACACAACAGAGATAAAACAATTGGTATCAAGACAGCCAAGTACTGATCCGGATTTGATACAGGATGGTAGATGCAGGAAGCCAGGCCGCTTGGAAAGGGAATATGCCGCAAAGGGATCTTTCCTTCAATGGTGGTGATTCACCCTGCCCATCGCACATCCATGAGATGGGGGATAATAGTAGTATCCTGAGGTAACTATGAGTAGTGTCCAGGATGGACCATGTATTGTATGGTCATCTTCCGATTGGGCATTTGTAGGTGGACACAACAGAGATACAACACATGGGCAGCGAAGAGGGATACAACAATAAAACCTCCAAAGCTGTTGCTCTTCCAAAGGCAAAAGGGCAATTTGCTAAGCTAGTTCATAGTCAATGGCAAGCAGTTCCACCAGGTCAGTGGAGTTCTCCAGCCTAAAGGTCCTCTGCATGTGTGTTATATCCTTAATGCTTTGCTGTAAATCATTAAGAGATAATAATAATCCATTTATCAATAATAATTACAATTTAATTAATTATCAGTATAACCGTTTTGTGTTATTCGATTTCCGAATTTGATCCCGCACCGCCGGGCGTTACTAACCACTTTCCCGAATCATACGAACTTGTCGGTTAGTCCATAAACTGTATGGACTGGGCCATGTACCGCCTGAATGGTAAATGGTGGAACACCCGGTTCCCGGTTCACTGATCCTCCGGTTGTAGTGGTGACTTCTAAAGGTCACGCCCGGTTTGAGGTCTTATGGCCTCTCAAGTATGACCTGGTCGGCGATTCTACATAATCGGGCTCTGGGACCACAACCAGTATCTTTTGATACCACCCTTCTTTGGGTACCATATACAACAATGTGCATGCATGCCCAGGACTTATTGAAGTTCGGCACATTTCCATACACAGAGACCATTTCCAGTTTTCCACCTGGTGACATGGTGAGCCGCAACGACGAGTGGATAAATGCAGAGCAATAGTGAGAGGGAGCCATCCATTAAGTGTGTAAGGGGGGTGTTGTATCCCTCATCACTGCTCATGCACTTATCTGTGCGTCTTAGTGTTAAATGCCAAGTGTCAAACGCTCACAAGACAGACATAAGCATCGGGACGTGATCTCAGAGGCAGCAGAAGACTTCAGGAGCGAAAAGGTTACAACTTACAATCAATCAGACATTCGGCCATCAGAACTGACGCCAGGCGACCATCATCTGACCATCTATAAATGCTCAGGCTTGGCTTGGGCCAATCACAGCGTAATATAGTTCAATATGATGATATTGATGATAATCCTATTAGAGCTCGGTAAAAGTGTAGGCTAGTCTGCCGTCCTCACACATATTATACTCGTAATACCCATACACAGCTGTCATGCACCGTTGACGGCGTGACAATACTGGTAAAAGAGCAGTTAGGAAACGACAGTTGCAACAGCTGCTGATTCGCGTGAATGACAGTTGGCCGTTGCTGGATCCAACAGCTGTATGTTTCGGTGATCTCTTGCTGTTACCTAAGGCGAAGACTTCCTGTTGGAAGCGCTTCACCTGGTCGATATAGGCTGTTTGGAATTGAGCTATTGTAACAATATTATACAGACTCTTACAGTAGTTCACATTCCGCGCATCTGCCCAGGCCGCCAATAGATCAGCCTTATAAAGGCGCTATCAGGACCGATCACCCTGATAAGCTGCCAATAGAGCTCCGCGACGGAGCTTGGAGGAGTAGGTGACTGCGCGGCGTGACGCCCCATTACCGACAGAGCTAGGAACAGGTAGCGTAGTCTCACCTCAGGGCCGGGCTGTGAGGCCAGTGTCTAGTGTAGTTGCCTGAGCTACAGCTAGCACATTGCTGCGCCAGCCTCACATACACACACTACCAGGCGAAGCCAAGCCATCGTGTCCTCACGTGAACGGGCTCGGGCTTCAGGCGTTTGTGTGAACCTGCAGATCTACACATTCCGCTTTATTTCTTCAGACAGCATCTACACCGCGATGGTAGGAGTGCGTGACGCCTCCGGGTGCTTCCGATATCAAGGAACTTGGCCAGTTTCATCACCGCAACGGCAAGCACGCCTCAACGGTGTCGCTGCCCTCGGGTCATCATCCCGATGAATTCTTTTCTTCCAATTCTTTTCTCCAACATCTAGTAACGAAGTTACCCGCACATGGACACAAGACTGACATCTGCGCGGACGAGCGAGGATGGTTTCGACTCCACACGCATGGAGTGTGAGCCGTCACCCACGGACCCACGACAGTGGCGTCTCACACAAGGACATTGGCGCAGCAACACCCTAGCCGCCGGGGCCTGTCTGGAAGCCGGCCGCTACACATCCTGCGGGACGGCATCGACTGGAGCCCCAACGGCCTCGGGGGGATCCATCTCTTTTCGGCGCCCTGGCTCCGACACGGAGGCCTCGCCCAGCCCACGCCTGGATGGCCTGCTGGCGTGCCTTTTCCTCTCAGGGCTGCGGGGAGCTGGCATCCTCGGTAGCTGTGCCCCGTCCTTGGGCAGATCTGTCTCTCCCGTGCTCTCTGAAGGTGGGTGGCGAGGCGTGTCTACAAGCGCTGGTCGGGATGCTCGCTCCGGGCCGCAGGGGCCGCCTTCCCTCCCCAGGGGGGGCGACCGTGCCGTCGCCGCGGGCGGTCATGGCAGTGGTGGCGGTGACGGCGCAGAAGCAGCGCTTAGCGGCGGGCAACTGGCGCCCCAGCGGCCATGGGCCCGCACTTGCCCGTGGCTGCAGACCCCGACACACCTGTGGCCGCTACACCAGCAGCCACTGCACCGGCTACGGCACACGAGCATATGCGGCCGTCTGACCCAGGCGGCGGTGATGCCAGGAACCCGCACGGCGCTGACGCCCCAAGCTGGGTCCCATGGGGCGGTTTCTGGGGTGCTACCCCTGCGGAGCACCCCGCCTGGGACTATGATGGACGCCGAGGCCGCCGTTTTGTACCATTGTACGGTGGAGATGATGGAGTGCTGACGCCCGCCACTGAGTATCACTCCGCGTTAGGGGATGGACCGGGAGGGTCTGGGCCACCAACGCGCTCACTTAGGCGGGGTGTGTGAACCGAGGGGGGCCCTGAGGAGGTTCTTCCTGGCGGGCCTGTTGCGGCGTCCCACCCGCTTCACTCGCCATGGGAGGGGGACGTAGGCCGTCGCCCGCGGGCTGCAGCGCCCCGCCGGGAGGGGGTCCTATCAGGGAGACAAGGCTTAGGGGGTGCTTCGCAGATGGGAGCTGTCCCACCGCCAGCCGAGGCGGCGGATCAGCGCCAGCCTAGGGCGCCTGCACCACTAGAGGCCCCGTGCTTGGAATCCATGCACTTCACCACTGACGCATTTGCCCCGCCAGACCCACCTCCGCCCCGTGTGCTTTGGTCGCTCGCACAAGTGGACTACGTCGCTATGGCTGTTGAGTGCAGGTACCCCCTCCGTGGCATACTAGCGCACTCTCTCCTGTCTCAGATAGGGGAGACACCAGACTGGGGCACGCTGCGGTGCGCTCCCAGCAGCTCCGACGCAGACCCGCCTGTCTGGACCGCAACCCATCTCATGTCGTTCCTCCCCGCTGTTGCCCGCTTCCTTGGCTGCCCCGTGCAGATGGTCCGCTGGGAGGAGCTATATGCAAGCCTGGAGGACAGGCTGCAGCCGCGGCCGCCGCCTGCCCCACTGCAGCACGACAGGCTGCCACTGCAGCTGCGACCGCCCCGCTACCCGGCCCCTGCACCGCCCTCAGCGGGTCCAGCGGCGGTCACTCCTGCCGCGCCGGCGGCCTCCACCTCATATGCCCCAGGCACGCCCCCGCCCGATCTTCCTCAGCCTCCACGCGGGCCGCCTGGGTACCCGCCGGGCGAGCTGCCCGCTCCACCGCCGCCCCACTCCACTCCACCACCTCCGATCCACCCGGCTCTGGGCTCGCCTGATGAGTGCTCCGCGCCCCGTGCCACTGGCGTCGTGGACCCTGCGGGCGACCCGCAGCCCTGCCAGCCTGGCTGCATCGTGGCGCCCATCTCGCCACAGTGGACACCCATGAAAGGCGCTAGGGACTACGCACGGGCCTACGATGGGGCATCCGATGGTTTCACGGCCTTTAAGTCCCACGCACTGAGCTATGCCTAATGCGCCCTGTACCCGCTGACCCACGAGAAGCGAAAGGGTGCTGACTACTCGGAGGTCTTGCGCAAGTTGGTCTCTGACTTTCTTCCTGTCAACACGCCCCTCCGGAGCACATACACGCCCAAGGAGCTGGGCCGCGTGGTGGGTCGTCACTACGCGCACTACATCGCACATGGTGGGGTGCATGCGGACTACCGGGGGCAACAGGCTGCCAGCGGCGGCCAAGACCTCATCGCGTTCTGGCTTAAGGAGGTGCAGGTGCGAGTTCTTCCGAATGCGCAACGCCTGCAAAAGGACTTCGACCAGTGGGCCTACCCCACCGGCATGGAGCCCAACCTTGAGGTCCAGGGCTTCAATAACAAGTTTGATCAGCTGGACGCCCAGCTGTACCCGGAGGTCCGCAAGGCCCAACGGTTCTTCGACGCTGCGATTGCAGCACTCGCGGGGCATGACTTCCTGGTCCGGCGCAAGGAGGACATTCTTGCGGAGGACAAATGGAACATGCTGACGATGGAGCAAGCTCTGCGGTTCCTAAACGCCATGGTCAACGCCAAGGGTTCGGAGGGCCTGCTGCCACGCAGCACAGGCGGCACTGGCAGCGGGGTATCGTGGGGAAGTGCTGGCGGTGGAGCCGCCGGCAGTGCTGGTGGCACCACCGCCGGTGGCAGTGGCGGCGGTGGCGGCGGCCGCAACAAGATCATCACGGTGCCTGTGCATGTGCTAGCGCCCGCCAAGGGCAAGGGCGGAAAAGCAGGCGGTGGCGGCGGCAGCCCGCCCACCCCGCCTGAGGGGAGCGGTGTCAGCACTGAGGCTGCTGCCAAAGCCGACTTGGTCTGCCACGAAGGTCAGTGGCAGGCGCACCAGCACAAGACTTGTCGTATGCATGTCCTTGCGCGGACGCCGCACATCCAGGCGGCGTGCAAGGTCTCGGCATCACGGATCTCCACAGACCCCCAGGGGTTGCTCCGTGACATGTGCCGCAAGTTACAGGAGGCGCAGCAACCGGGACAGGTGCCGCATGATCTCTCCGGCAGTGTCGTGCAGGCGCAGCAGTTCCTGGCTTGGGCGGCGGCGCCCTCCATGACAGTCACGATCAAACAGGCGCAGCTCCAGCGCATTGAGGACACACTCCAGAGCGTCCTCGCCATGCAGCAGCTCCCATCCTCGGCCATCTCAGAGTTCGCCACTCCCGTGCAACCCGCAGCCCTGGCTTGGCGCTCCCCTGCGCCACCTGCCCCTCTGGTCGCCCCCTCCATCGCCCCCTCCCACGTCACGGCCACAGGGGTCCATGCCGGCCCGCCAGCCACTGTCTACCGGGCCCCCCACACACCAGTACAGCCATGGGCGACGGCAGCGCCACCACTGGTGCCGCCCCCACCTCCACACACGCACCCGCCCTGGCAACCGGGCACTTGGCCACTCAATGCCGTCGCCTCTGCCGTCTCCTCTACGCCCGGCGACGCTGCAGTGATGCCATCCCTGGCCATCCCAATGCCTTTTGCCAGATACTCCGTCTTCCCCATCGGCGCCACAGTCGGGGAACGCATGCCCATGGGATTTCCTCAACTCCCCCGGGCTGCCGTGGCGGGGGCAGCGGAGGTGGCTCATGCTCTTCACCCGCCCACGGCCCCAGGCGCTGGCGATGCAACGGCTGTGGCGACGATTCCAGACCCCAGGTCCGACCTAAGTCCCGACGATTCCAGACTGGATGACATCCAAAGTTGGCTGTTGGCGGCCCTTGCTGGCCTGCACTCCCTTCGCCGCAGGGGGCTGCCCTCAGCCGTGCTGCCGCCGCCATATGCCTCACCGGTGGCCGCAGTGGTCTCACACTCAAGTGCAGCGGCCCCCCTGTGTGTGGCTGCCCCATTGCCGTACCTTCAGCAGAACTCAGCCGCGGAGGGACTGCTGGTGGAAGGGCAGCTACCATCGGAGGTGTTGGTGGACACTGGCAGCGCAGTGGTCCTTGTTGCGCAGCGGCTGGCAGATCGTCTCAAGCTGCAGCTTGACCCAGACGGTGCGTTTGCGGTTACCACCGCCGCTGGCCGTTCACACCTGAAGGGCTTGGTCGCTGGGGGGCTCCATGTGGTGTTTTGCGCAGGCACGCCTGACGCATTTGCTGCCAACGTCCCAGCACTAGTGGTGGCCGATGCGGGCGCGGAGGCGTTTGAACTGCTGCTGGGTATGCCTGCGCTGGGCCCACATCAGTGCTACCTGGATATGGAGGAAGGACGTGAGCATTTGCGGCTGCGGCCACCGGGCCGCACCCCCATCAACCTCCCGGTCGTCGTACGGTGGCCCGCGTTAGTGGAACCCCCGTCGTCTGCTTATCTACAGCCGCCCCCAACTGGCGAGGGCGGCCGGTCATCATGAGTGCCCCGGCACTTGTGGCGGGGCGCTACTACCCCGTCGCTGACCCGCTGCCGCCGCTCATCGACGACAGCGACCATGAGGGCAACGACTCTGACAATGACAACGATGGTTTTCTGGAGCCGGCGGATTTTACATCAGAAGGGCGGCGCACACTCCCGCCCGAGGCCAAGTTCTCGGTCACCGTTGGCAGGTGGTTGCTGTGCGACCGCCCTGACATGCCGCCAGAGCTGGCCACGTGGTTCAAGGAATTGGTGGATCGGTATAACGGCGTTTCCGCCCGCAGCATGGCGGATCTCGGAGAGTATTGCAGTGACGTGGGCCCTGCCCGCATCAAGCTTGCTCATCAACGCCCCATCTACCAGCGGCCCCGTTCCCACAGTCAGGAGGAGTACGCCACCATGGACGCGGCTTGCCGGGAGCTGCTGGATGCCGGGATCATCGAAAAGAGCCGCTCCAGCCAGCACGCCATGAACTCCACCCTGCCGTCCAAGCGGTCGGTGGATGGTACCTGGACGCAGCGGCGGTTTTGTCAGGACGCACGGGAGCTCAACGCTGCCACTCTGCCCGACCTGCACCTGTCACCGCTGCCGGAGCAGCTGTTTCAGCAAGTGGGGGACTCGCTGTGGCTTACCAAGATAGACTGCCGGGCTGCCTTCCTGCAGATTCTGCTGGCGCCTGAGAATCGGGAGCGCACTAGCTTCTGGTGGCGCCAGCGGCTGATGCATTACAGGCGTCTGGTGTACGGCCTGCGGAACGCCACAGCGCACTTCCAGCGTGTCCTGGACACGCCATTCGCCAATACGGTTTGGAGCAATTTGTCGCCTGCTACGTCGATGACCTGCTTGTCTTCAGTCGCACGGCGGAGGAGCACCTGAAGCACCTGGAGCGTGTGTTTGCCATGCTGCGGGACATCGGCATCAAGTTACACCCGGAGAAAACCCTCATCACGGGCGACTCGGTTGAATTCCTGGGTTTTATGGTCTCGGCGTGTGGCCTGTCCCCTACCCGCGCCAAGGTGGAGGCACTGCTGGCGTTGGAGCCTCCTACGTCCTCTGCTGGTGTGCGGCGGCTGCTGGGCATGTTCTCGTACTACCGGGGGCTTGTCCCGCATTTCGCCCACATCACCGCGCCCCTCAACCCACTCACCAGTACCAAGTACGTGTGGCATGCGGAGTCGTGGGGTCCGGAACAGCAGGCGGCACTTGACGAGCTTAAGCGCATCTACACGCAGATGGACGGTCCTGTGCTGCGGCGGGTTCATCCTGACCGGCCGCTCATACTGCACACGGACTTCTCTGGCGTGGGCATGAGCGGGATCCTGGGGCAGCTCGATGATGCCGGGTGTGAGTACCTCTGCGCGGCTGTCTCTCGTTCACTCAACGTGCACGAGCGGCGGTATGACAGCTACAAGGGGGAACTTTTGGCGGTGGTGTGGGCCACCAAACTCTTTTACCCGTACCTCGCCATGCGTCACATCATCGTCGTCACCGACCATGCACCGCTGCTGTGGCTCATGTCTCAGCAGGACGGCCTGCCTGCGCAGTACACGTGGTGGGCCCTACAGCTGCAGGCGTTTGCTTTCGATGTGGCGCATCGGCCTGGCAAGCTGCATCAGAACGCCGACGCCCTGAGTCGGCACCCGCGAGACTCAGCGCATGATGGGTCTGGAGCTCGAGTGGACGAAGACGGCGATCCTCTGTGTTCGCCGCCTGTGCTGGTGCCGTACCCGGGCGTCCAGTGGCCGCTCTACGCCTTCTCTCGTGCACCTTCGGCTGCTGGAGCCCCTGCGGCGGTCGCAGCCCACCTCACGGTGGTTGCGGCTTGCTCGGTGGCGCTGGCACAACGGTTTTTGGATGGTCAGGATTTGACGGATCCGGCCAGTGGGCTGGCCGCCGCCCCAGATGCCGTTGGCCCGCTCGCTGGCCTTGCACACTTCGCTGGCCCGGTCCCTCGTGCGCGTGCCGCGACCTGGTGCGTGCACGCGGTGTGTCTCGTGGCCAGCACGGGGTTGCCCGTCTCGGCGGCCTCAGAGCTGGACTACGACAACAAGCTGGAGACCTTGGCGGCGGGGCAACTCGCCGCCGGGGGGCTGGAGGCCCCGGGGGCGGGGCAACCTGCCCTCGGGGAACTGGAGACCTCGGTGCGGGGTGTGCTGCCTTCCGCCGGACCACACGTGCCTTGCAGCCTTTCTGGGCCGCCGGTCACTGGCACCTTCACAACACAGACGGCGGCCCTGCTCATCAGCAGGGAGGCCGCAGCCTTGCGTCGGTTGCGGCCCTCCAAGGTGCTGCCCCTGCGCCTCAGGGTAGGGACTGGGGAGGTTTTAGGAGTGAATACTGCGCTTGTTCAGCATGTCTTCTTTCCGGCAGCAGCAGGGGGTGAGGGGATATGTGTCTTGGAGCTGCCGGGCGGCCTTGCATCGGGCCTGCTTGCGTGTTTGGGTTTGGGGTTTCGTGTGCAGCGTTACGTTCATTTGTCCTGCGATGCCTGCGAGCGGCTCGCAGTGTCCCGGCTGGTGCCAATCTGGGCGCTCCATTTCGCTGGTCAGCTCGCCGCAGGTGCCTGGGACTCACAGCTGGTCCCGGCCTTCAGCATTCCTGCTGACCTGCTGTACTGGGCGGCCTCGGCTGCAGCTGCCGAGGCCTTGGGTTTTGGGGACGAGTCTGTGTGGATCGTTGTCGGTAGCTGGGCTGGGAACAGTATGTGGAGTGCTGCGCAAATTGTCGGATTTTTGGGGGGGTTTCGTCGTGAGTGGCGCCTTTCGCCGCCGGCCTTCCTCTTGGAGGGTCCCTTCGTCAATGTCGACACGGCGCCGGATGCTGGGTGGCTCTTTGGGCTGCCTGTGCTCCTGGATGCCGCCGTCACTGGTGCGGCAGTTCACCGTTTGAGCTGCCTCTACACCAACCTTGCCAATGCGGTGCACTTGCAGCACTGCGTCACAGAGTTGCGCCCGCCTGATGGGCGTGATCTAGCCGCGCTGCTGCCGGCCGGTCGTGTGCCGGCAGCGGCGTGCACGGTCCTCGCCCCGCCGTATGTGGCGTGTGATTTACCAGGGCGGCCGTGTGTGGCCTTGCCACCGCCTGCGGTCACCGGCACACCACTGTGCACGGGCCCCATCTGCGCGCCCTGCCAGGTCACCGCCGCTGACTACACAGTGGCGGCGGGCTTCTGGCTACGGACGTCGCGGGACTTAATGCTGGAGCTGGATCTGGAGCTGCTTGAGCGGTCGTCTCCGCCGCCGGTCTTCCAGATCGCGCTTTCCCTCTGCATGGTGCTGCATCACGCTTTCATCACGCCCCATGACATGCAGTATCCTGCGACGAAGCACCTCACGGCCTTGCCGCAAGGGGGGGGATCCGACCTGACCCCGCTGGCTCCTGTAGCTGCACTCGCGGCTGTGGGATCGGTGACGAGACTGGCGGCTGGGATGACATACAACTCAGTCATGGTGGATGCGGACAACCTGCTCACGCCATGGGCCTGCGCCCTGCTCTCACAGCGCGCCTTGGCTCCCTGTGGTGATGGCCACTGCTGCAGTAGCGGCGGCCGCTGAGGTACAGGAAAATGCCTTGGCGGAGGGCCAAGACCCTGACGTCTGGCGTGATGCGTCAACGCTGGCGTTCCTTCGTGGGGCGCCGGCGGGGGTCAAGGAGGACGGGCGGCCGGCGCGACGCGTGCTTCGACGGGCCGCGTTGTACCGGTGGGCGGGGGATCAACTGCTTAGAGCTCTCAGTGACGGCTCGACGCGGGTCTGCCCGCCGCCTCAAGACCGGGAGGCCATTGTGCGGCGAGTCCATGCGGTGGCCCATCTTGGCATTCGGCGGACACTGGCGTTGGTGCAGCTGGGCTACTGGTGGTACCGGATGCGTCAAACCGTGCAGGAGGTTGTGCGCGGCTGCAAGCTGTGCGATATGACCAATAGGATTGGTACAGCGCGCCCGGTGCAACTGCAGCCCCTGGCGATCAGGGGCATGTTCTACCACTGGGGCGTGGACCTAGCGGGGCCTCTGCCGCCCACCGAGCCGTTTGGCTTCACCTTCGTCATGGTCTGCATCGAACACTTTACCAAGCACGCGGAGTTCTACCCGCTGCACAGCAAGCAACCTGAGGAGACCTCCCGTGGTCTGTTAGAGCTCATCACTCACTTCTCAGCTCCTGCCGAGGTGCTCACGGATCGTGGGGGAGAATTCCAGGGGTCCTTTCATCAACTTCTACACCAGTGTTTTGTCGACCATCGCTTCACCTCTGCCAGTCACCCGCAAGCAGAAGGGGCGGCCAAGCGGATGGTGTGAGTGGTGAAGGCGGCACTACACAAGTATCGTGCGGACGTCAAGAGGAGCGATACCTGGGACCAACACCTCCCCTGGCTGGCACTCGCCTACCGCTGCTTTCTGCAGGCTTCGACTCGGTACTCACCGTACGAACTCATGAACAGTGTGAAGCCGATCGTTCCTCCTGCCGTGCGGGAGCGGATGGCAGAGCTGCTGGGGTTCACGGGCAAGGGATCTGAGGAGAGCTATGTGGCCGCACTCCACGAGCGCGCCGCGCTGCTGTGGCGGCACATGCCCATCGCAGCAGCCAACCTGCTCATCACGCAACACCGGGACACGCAGCGCTATGCCCACGTGCGGTCGGGCCGGTACCGGCCTCCGTCATTGGAACTTGCCCCCGGTGACTACGTCTACGTGCGGCGCACTGCGGTGCACAACACACTGCAGCTGCCAGTCCACGACGAGGTGCTGCGCATTGAGCGGGTGGGGCCCATGGGTGTTGTAGTTCTGGTGGGGAAGAATGGGGAGCGAATGAGGCTGCGCATGGAACAGTTGAGGCTGGTTGACATCGATCCAATAGTGGACCTGCGGCTGCAACGGCCATTAGCGGATCTTGCTTGTGAGGTCTGCCACTCGCCACACGATGAGGCGCACATGCTGCTGTGTGATGCATGCGGGACGGGTTGGCACCTCCAGTGCCTCTCCCTGCCGCTCAGCGGCGTGCCGCCCGGCCAGTGGGTCTGCCCGGAGTGTGTCAGGCTCAAGCGTGAAGCCCCGACAGGGCCAAAGATGGCCCTGCCGGAGGCGGAGGTGGTTCTTTTCCCCGACGCCAATACGCGGCGTCAGGATGCAGAGGCCGCCGCCCTCATTGGGAAGCGAGTCAAGCGTGTTGTACATGCGAGCCAGGGCGGGCGACGGCAGAAGGTGGTGACGTGGGGTACGTTACGTTTTCGTGGAGCGTTGGCGCGGCCACACTACTATTTCATAGAGTGGGACGGTGGGTCGGCCGACGAGGTTAATCTCAAATTCCAAGTTGCTCGCTTAATGCAAAGCCTATTGGAGCAATTGTGGCAATAGTACCCATGGAAGTACCAATGCTTGTGTGTGGCCAAGTGCCTGATCGTGGCTGGATGAGGTGGGGCTAGGATCTGGGGGGGAGGGAGAGGTTAGTAGGCCGGAGATGCCCCGCGACGGGGGCTCTGGCGTTGACGGAGCTAGGGTTGTAGACCCTGGGCCGACGTGTTGGGGGTCACAGAGTTGCAGGCTGTGATGATGGGATTTCGTTAGGGTGGTCTCCGTGATGGGGTGCCGTCCTCAGCTAGGGGCGCCGTTGGAGGCGTGAGGCGGCTTCAGTTCCCTGGTCCCCCGTGATGGGTGCCCAGCGGAGGGCTGAATTACTGACAACAGCTCAGGGGTGCGCGACGCTCCCTCTCTGGGTGGGTATGTAGTGCCAGTTAGGTTGCCATCGGCTCTGGTTTAGGTACAGTGGTCTTCCACGCCAAGTGAGACTGTTTGATGGTCGCAGGGTTGTACAAGGCCCCTGGGCTATTTGGAGACACCAGAGCAATTAGGATTCCGGTGGTCATTCTTTGAAGTTTGCTGCGGGGCTCGTTCCGCTAGGAGCCTTCACTGTAGGGTCAGTGTCACAGAGAACAGCAAGGTTGTGGTGATGGGTGATTGTTGTCTGCACAGCGAGTGGCGTGCGGTCAGTCGGTGGTTCATCTCTAGGGCCCTTAGCAGCGTGCGTCAACTTCGTTTTCATGTCGAGGTTAAGGCAGGACAAGCCAGTCAGGACAAGCATGGATTGCTGGCTCTCAGGAGACCCCATGCACATGGATATTGCCGTCACCTTCCTCGCCAGTTTTGGTAGCTGCGTTCGACACCCCCAGTGTCGTGGACGCAGCGATGCCGCTCGCTGCACATGACAGCTGTCATGCACCGTTGACGGCGTGACAATACTGGCACGAGCGGTTAGGAAACGACAATTGCAACAGCTGCTGATTCGCGTGAATGACAGTTGGCCGTTGCTGGATCCAACAGCTGTATGTTTCAGTCATCTCTTGCTGTTACCTAAGGCGAAGACTTCCCGTTGGAAGCGCTTCACCTGGTCGATATAGGCTGTTTGGAATTGAGCTATTGTAACAATATTATACAGACTCTTACAGTAGTTCACATTCCGCACATCTGCCCAGGCCGCCAATAGATCAGCCTAATAAAGGCACTATCAGGACTGATCACCCTGATTAGCTGCCAATAGAGCTCCGCGACGGAGCTTGGAGGAGTAGGTGACTGCGCGGCGTGACGCCCCATCACCGACAGAGTTAGGAACAGGTAGCGCAGTCTCGCGTCAGGGCCGGGCTGTGAGGCCAGTGACTAGTGTAGTTGCCTGAGCTACAGCTAGCGCACTGCTGCGCCAGCCTCACATACACACACTCAGTGTCGTGGACGCAGCAATGCCGTTCGCTGCACATGACAAGGCACTTTGCATGCATTCCTAAGCGCAACTTTGCGGCACTCGATGCATTATGATAAATGCAGTATTATGATAGATGCAGTATTGGGAACTGAATTACGATGCATAGTATATGCATGAACATGATGCTTATTGACATTTTTGCCGTATCCTGTTCACAACCGAGCGACAAAGGTCGTCAGTCACCACACAGCACCCCTCCGTCCCTCTGCCCTTCCGTCCCTATGTTCGGCTACCCCTCCACCCCTGCAATCCTCCACCCGTACACCCCTCTGCCAGTCCGCCCCTTCGCCCCTCCACGTATCCGCCAATCCCACCCTACTGTCCCTCCGCCCCTTTCTCTCTCCGCCCTTCCTCTACGTCACCCCTCCGAATGTCCATCATCGCGACCGTACACCCCTCTGCTCGTTTGCCCCTCTGCCCGTCCCCTCGCTCCTGTACCCCTCGGCCCATCTGCCCAACTGCCCCTACCGCCACTCCGCTGCTTTGTCTCTTTGCCCTTCCTTTCCTTCACCCTCTGACCGTCCGCCTATCCGTCCCTTCGCCCATCCGCCCCGCCATTCCTTTGCCCTTCATCCATGTCACCCCTCCGCCAACTACTTCTCGGCCCTTCCTCCCCTCCGCTCCTCCGGGTATGAAAGAAGTGAGTTCATCATAAGTGTTGTGTGTCATTCCTTTTCATTTACGCCTTGGTACATGTGTCATTTCCTCGCGTTACAAGTTCTGCAAAAGCTTTGTGACGCGAAGCATTGAACATGCATCAGAAAGTCGTGACGGGCGACGCACGAGTAGTAAAACCTTTTAAAGATATTCAAAGTTAGTACTAGAAAATTATAACAATGGATCAGAAAAATATGGAAAAATGAAATGAAAAATGAAATGAAATGAATGAATGAATGAAACGAATTACAAGGAAGTAAAAGCAATGAACTCTAATGACGTGGAAAATCAAACGTTTCGATCCATGAAACTGAATTAAAATCTTGATGGCATCCTAAGTTAGTATATTTCATGAGTATTTACCATGAACATCATTTTGAAGATAAGTCGACAAGCAGGTGAGGATGACAAGTTCCTGTGAACCCGTTAGACTCGGAACGAGCTAGGCTCACGGATCGCAGAGTAATCTAGACCATAAAACAAGCATTAATTCAGAGAGGAAAACATTCTGATAAGACTTGAACAAAACAATTTCAAAGCGGTTTTACGAGACGTGCTTTATACCGTCTCGCGCGCCTGCCCCGCTGTCCGTGTCGTCCGTGTCCCTCTCACACGCCGAATTCGATGAAGCGCCTTGACCAGACTATGCTAATTACCCAAGCTATGTCCCCCTCAGTGGATTCTTATTTCATCACTTATGTTACGCCTCCTACTTTGAGCATTATTCCTTATAGACATGACGAGCCGCTCCCTTCAGACCTCACGAATAAGAGGTCATAATACAATAAAAAAACTGACATATGTTTGCCTGTTTAGTTACCCACCGAATTTATATGTTAGGTATGCACTATTTATTCAGCTGACTGGTCGTAATGAGACGGGAACAGGAGAGCTACGTATTATTTCCATGATCGTTACATCAATGGTGTTGCAAGTAATATCTGTAATATTCTACGCTATGATCCACTAATACAATGACAAGATTATAAAACCGGGCCTAACAAAATCCGTTCAAATTTATACATTTGACGCCTTGTGCCTGGTTAGCTGTTGGAAACAAAACCAGAGCTCCAAGAACAAGATCACGGCGCCAAGAAACGAGAACAATGTACACACCGCGAGCAGCAAACGTGGATATTTCTTCATGCCAACACGACAATCGGAGGACTCACAACTCCACAGTTCACCAAGCAAATGACACTCATGACCGCTCCATAGTCACTGCCCCTCCGTAGTCACGAAAGATCACTACGCGGATACTCACGCGGTGACAAAATCTTTCCTGAGCAAAAAAACTCAAGCAAAAATAGAAAAAACTTATCAACAGGTATGCTCACATTTCCACGCATCTGCAACTCATGTTTGCATTCACACAACATCGGCAAACTTCCTGCTTCGATCACAATTGAACATATTTTATCTCAGCTCGCAATTTCGTTGAAACTGGCTTCAAAATGCGCCGATCATCAGCTGCATATCTCACAAGGATGGCTTTACCTGTAGACGGGAAATCCCTGGAAAGCCAAGACGCACCACATCATTGGCTTCATAGCACGATGTCTTGACAGAATCCCTCGTCGTAAGCCGGCGAATAGCAATATCGCTGGCATGTCCAAATCCTCCCCTATCCTGGTACTAGGTACCCCACCTACCGTCGTCACACACCCAGGTGGCAACCCTCATTAACTCTACTAACGGAAAAAACCACACTTGAGTCTCGACCCTACAAGATCTCAAAACATGTTTAATGGTGCGCAGAACGAGCCTGCGACTTGGAAAAGTGCTCGTCTGCCATCTTGCGCAGCGCTGCCGCAGCAGCAACGCCGGTCTTGTCAACCAGCTTCGAGAACATGGTCTCGCGGTTCGCGAGAAGCTGTGCCGGGGGCGCAAACTCCTTCAGCTCTCCGGCTTCCATTACGAGCACCTTGTCGGACTCAATGATGGTGTCCAGGCGGTGAGCGATGGTGATGGTGGTGCGGTCATCGAAGACCTTCCTGATGGTCTCCTGCACCACCTGCTCCGTGTGCGGGTCCATGGCAGCAGTGGCCTCATCCAGACATAGGATGGGCACTGCCCGCAGGGCAGCACGTGCCAGGCACACCAGCTGCATCTGCCCCAGCGACCAGGCCTTGCCACCGGTACCGTCAACACGTCCATCCAAGCCGCCGGCGTGCTGTGCCTGGGCCTCCAGGCCGACCTTCTGCAGCACTTCCCAGAGAACCGAGTCGTCCTGAAGGGAGGAGAATACCAAGAGGAATATGATACGGACAGTTACGGGTACTATCCGTGCTTCTGCGCCAACATCAGCGAACATCAAGGACATAGCCTACCACAGCATAGATAAGGACATAGCCTACCTTGAACTCGCCGAAAGGATCCAAGTTCGAGCGGACGGTGCCGGTGAACATGACAGGTTCTTGCGGAATGATGGACAGGCCTGCACGTTTGGAAACCAGATGGAGAGGAGGGTCAGGAAATAGTGTGCTAGGCAATCGAAGACGACTGGGCAAGACAGTCAGGGGAATGAACGCCTACCTGTGCGGAGGCGCTTCAGGCTCAGGGTAGCAATGTCCACGCCGTCAATCAGGATACGACCCTTGCCAAGCTCAAACATGCGGTATAGGGCCAGTAGGGTGGTTGACTTGCCGGAGCCAGTGCGACCCACTGCTCCGACCTTCTCGCCGTCGTTGATTTTGAATGTTACACCCTTGAGTGCCCAAGCGGCATCCAGGCGGTACTGCATCCACACGTCCTCGAAGCGGATGTTTCCGGTTGCCGGCCAGCGAGCAAGAGCTGCATCATCCACGACGACTTGGACCTTGGTGATCGCTGTAGGGGGTCGTGAACAGAAGTTTCATCAGTGGCTTCCAGAAGGGTCGCAACAAGGTAGGTTTCCAGAAAGGACTGCGCAAAACAATTCAGAACATCTGACCTACGTACCAGGAACGATCTGTCCGTCAGGCAGGGTAATGGACTTGGCGACACCATCCAGCTGCTTCTGGTCATAGAAAACGCCATCGTGTGGCACGTAGTCGGCGAGCCAGGCCATCTGCAATTCAAGACGAGTCAGTGTCATGACCCAGAACGGTTCCAGCAAGGATCAGTAAAAACTTCCTATGATGACTCACCCCCTCCACACTATTGAACAACGAGATGGATTCGGCAATGAAGCGCACAACCCAGGTGTAGAACACAAGCATCTGGATGATGTTGGAGAAGGCCAGACCGACAGTCGCCGCACCCAAGGTGTCTGTTGAATGGGATGGGGGGCCGAGAAAAAAGAAATTCCTTAGTCAAAAATTTAGCAAAAGACATAGCAAGCAACTCGAAAGCCTTACCTTTCATGCCGACGGCGAATGCGCTCACGACGCCCACCAAAGCGGCACCGATGAGATCGCACCAGAAGGCGAGCCAAAGGTTGAGAGCCTCAGCGTTGAACACTGCGGCGTTAGTCACATCGGTGCGACGAGCAGCCTCCTCAATGAAGTACTCCTGCTTAGAGAAGGCCTGCACAACGTTCAGACCCTCCAACACTTCCGCGACCAGGCCGACCAGCACACCACCACTGACAGCGCGAGCCTTCTTCAAGGCGGTGGCGGCGGGAAGGTAGATGGAGAGCATGATTAAGGTCATGATGATGAGGAAGCCTGTAAAAGCACCGAAGAAGTTGATCGTGACGGAGACGGTGATCGTGGTAGCCAGCAAAATCAGACCGTAGATGCCCATGAAGTGGATAGCATCTGGCAAATTCTCGTCCATGATATCCTGCGTTAGCAAGCAATCAAATACAGAAGACACTATGCTCAACAGGAACGAATTTTCCGTCAGCACTGGCAGCGGCGTCCTACATCCACAGCAACATGTCAACAGCATTTTCACCGAGATTACTCAGCATGCACGCTTCAAATGCTCTCCGCAGCTCACCTGATCCTTAGTGAAGTTGAGCAAGAGGTCACCGACCGGGGTCACCAAGAAAAAGCCCATCGGCGCGTTGAGCACGTTGCGAAGAGCGCGGCGGCGGATATTCTCAGAGGAGCGCAGGACCCACCACAGGAAGGTCGCACCACGGCAGAGCATGGTCAGGTAGAACAGGCCGATGAGCAGCAGGTAAATCAGGCAGTAGAACTTCGTTGCGGACTCGTCCTGAACGCCCTTGGGCTTGGGGAAATGCTTGTACTCGTCCCTGACCCACCATCGGACCCAGAAATCGGACATCTGGCGACAAGTCTGAGCAGCCAGGAAAAAGAGGAAGCAGATGGCAACTGCGAGACGGGGAGGATGGGGAAATAGGGATAGATGCCGCCGGGTTAGAAACTGGCGAACAAGGTTGTCGGTGTCCGCGGTAGTGCACGGGAACTCAATGATCTCATGGAACAGGTCACGTACCAAGCCCAAGGTTGCCATAGTAGGTGTAGATCAGAGCAGACTTGAACGCGGTCAGCTTAGGGATATTTCTCGTTTCCTTTTGGGTGGGCTTGCCAATCGAGGTAGGCGCCAGAGTCAGCTGCAGCGATTGCCTGCAGGGCCGGCAAACAAATTTCGAATCATTAAAATCAACAAGTCTCTGCGGACCTCCTTAAGCAGCCACCCAATTTGGGCTGCAGTTGGTTATCATTTTATCGTGTACCCCACTTACGACTTCTGAGGAGTTGCCTTGTCATCCTTCTTCTTCGGTGCTGTAGGGGGTGCCTCCTGAGAGCCAGCGGCGTGCAGAAGGTGGGTAATGGGCAGCAGCTTGCCAAGCAGCTGCTGAGACTCCTCATTCCACTTGCCTATGGGTTTGGCAGGGAAGCATTGCGGGTCTTAGGCATCGCATCTTACTGAGAGACCGTACGTAAAGACGACTCCGCATGTTACACATAATTTGCTATCAAGAGATTTCATAACATATCAATATATTGCCCTAGATGGCCATCCTACACATCACCACACTCACCGAAATAAAGGCAGCGACCCTCGTCCATGATTGCGACGGCATCGCAGCGTGGCATGAACTCGATCTGATGAGTAATCAGGACAACGGCCTTTTCCGCAAACAGGCCCTTGATGCACGTGTCGAAGATGTGGTGAGCGGTGTGGTGGTCAACAGCAGACAGCGCATTATCCAACAAGACGAGGTCGGCGTCAGCGTAGGCGCAGCGGGCAAGGTTAACACGTTGGCGCTGGCCACCAGAGAAGTTGACGCCGCGGATACCCGCCCTGTCAAGTGGAAGGGGGTTCAAAGTTTAGGAAGTGGGGTTTTAGGGTGTGGGATAGCCCCACACCAGACTTAGTACATCGAACTTTTCCTCACTTGCTCTGATCGCCCTGCGGCAAAATCTGTAGGTCCATGGTGAGGGCACAGGCATCAATGACAGCCTCGTACTTGTTCTCATCCCAGGCCTCGCCAAAGGTGACGTTGTCACGAATGGACAGGTTCTGAAGCCAGGGATTCTGTGGGACGTAAGAGATGCGGCCGCCAACCTGCTGCGATCCGTGCTCCTTGACCATGTTGCCGAGAATAGCCTGAATCAGGGAAGTTTTGCCAGCACCGATACGACCCACAACAGCCACCACTTGGCCGGGGCGAACATCGAAGCGTGGAATGTGTAGGTGCCTGCAATATTACGGAATTCAAATTCATGTCTATCCGAAGTGGCAAACGGCAAGTGTCGAGGTATTTGGAAACAGCATGCATCCTCCTTACCAGTTGGGGTTGCTCGGGTGGTGGTACACAGCATTGTCCTGCGTCAGTGGGGGGGCGGGCCGAATCTCCTGAATGTCCTTGTAGGCGTTTCTATATGTACTTCACCCTACATATAGCACGCTACCTACGAACAAACAGGTTCAGGTAGGCTTTTGCTTAGGTAGCCGAATTAGGTATCACTTACGATGTGGACACCAGGTACGGAAGACTTGGTGCTCTTGACGGCCGCAGTGCCCTGCTGCACGTCCTCGAGCAGGTAGGCCTCTAGGCGCTGGAGAGAAGCATGGGCCTCTGAAACGCATCACAGATACCAGCGGGGCGGGGCAGGTAGCCAGGATGAAAAGGCGAAGGGACAAGGCGCTAAAACGATCCGACGAGCACCGCTCCAAAACCATATCAAGGTAACCCAAAATTATCAAGATGGGGCCAGGAGGAATTGTCGCCATCCCCTGCACATCCGCTGCTTACCCTCACGCCTCACACGCCAGCCGCACCTGACACAGCGCGCAGCGCCTTGGGCAATACCACCAGGGGGAAGCGCAGAATGTTGAAGAGCGACAGAGTAGTGAAGGCAACCGACGACACAAGGCGGGCCTTCTGGAACTCGTAGGTGGTGAAGATGACAAAAGCGGTCATCGGCGGCACGCAGAATACGCAGGCCACGTTGATAACCTTCATCAAAGCGTTCCAGAATGACAGGCGCAGCTCCTCCCGGCGAATCTGTCGGGAAGAAGTTACGCGAGTACCATTTTGGAAGGCCGACATGAAAGGGTAAATGCTTAAGGGAGAAGCGGCTTCTGAGCGTCCAGCAAAATAAAGGACGCGGATATACATACAGCATACGGTTTGGGGCCATTTGGAGCATGTCCCATCATAAACCAAGCTAATTACCTTGGAAATTTCGTTCTCAAAGAACTGCTCCCAAGCGTAGTACTTGACCAACTTGATCGCAGGGAGAACCTCCTGGAGGATAGAACTGCGGAGAGCGACGTGCTTAGCGTTCTGCAGCTTGATTTGGATGATCTTGTAGCCGAAGAAGTACTGGAGGGGAAGCACCAGAAGGATGACGCCCAAGCCTGGCAGCATAGAATCGTTAGTAAGATAACCCAGCAGCGCCAGGATGGCAGCTGCTTCGAATGGCGCGGTCCATAGGTAGTGAAACTCCTGCAAGTTAGGCCAGCAAGAGAAATTAAAATTCACAAGTCATGTAGTTACGACTCAATCGCCGTCCACAGGTGTTTAAAACACAAGCAGGCCGGATGGAAATATAAATAAAATTTGCATCCCAGCTGTATCCAAGCTTCATGTGTGTATCGACAGCGCACATGCAGCCATAAATGGACTTCACATTCGCAAATGAACATCCCCTCATCGAGTATCATCCCTTACCAGTGCGCCGTCGTAAATCTTTTGGATATCAGAAGACACGAAGT
The DNA here is from genome assembly GCA_030268105.1 of Volvox africanus. Classification (NCBI taxonomy): domain Eukaryota; kingdom Viridiplantae; phylum Chlorophyta; class Chlorophyceae; order Chlamydomonadales; family Volvocaceae; genus Volvox; species Volvox africanus. Next base: position 4,428,678 of record BSDZ01000079.1, read on the forward strand.
TCACAATTGCAGCGGACTGGTCTGCGCGAACTGAGTTGAGGCGGAAGGACTTGTGTGTTACGGCTTGTACAAGTGCGGCACGGGCTCGGATACCGACAGACATGCAGATGTAGCCCATGCGCTGCAGACTCAGACCTAGGAGCCACGCATCCAAGGTGAAGCCCGCCATCAGGCACCAGCCCGCCACAGTGGTTGAATACAGGCGGCCATCAGTTATTCCGTTGACATGCGCCAGAAGACTGTGATCACGCAGTCACAAGGTCGAGGAACGCACATACAAACTGGATTAAATGAGCGGCGGTATGGAGGCATAGCTGCAACCGGTTTGGTGGGAGTATGGCATATAATTAAGCAAATTTCCGCATGAGAAACCCCAAGAGCAGAAAGGGTTAGGGGGCCAATGGCGGAAATGAAAGGGGCAAACGCTAACAGAGGTATGGGCAGCAGACCACACGCGAAAAGGAATACTTAATTTTGCTCTATGGTGCTCATCTTTGCTTAATGATGCAATAGAGGCAATATTGTCATGCAGACAGCAATAGCAGAAAAGTGTGCATTAAATACTGGGGACGGAAAATTGTCATATAACCAGATTAAACGCATTCGCAAAATTCATAACGGATTAAAACGGATTATATGATACCTGCGAACGAAGTAGAACGCGCCCGTAATCACGAATGTAGACCATCCACACTTGCAGACACCGCCTAGCATGTAGTACCAGCCGAATGACTTCCGAAGCGCACGCACAAGCGAAGGCTTTTCAGTGCCGCCTGCCTCCTTGAGCTTCATCTCCGCAGCCCAGTTCGAAGCAAATTGATCATAGGCCTGCATCCAAGGCACAACACGTGACGATATGCGAGGTGTGCTGTAGTAGACATACAAGCCTTTCCGCGTCAATGCGACCACACTGTTATCTAGATACGCTTACCTCATGGGCATGATTTTCATGAGGCATGCCCATAGAATCCGGGTCCAAGTCGCCATTCTTGCCTGCGAAATGTAGGGATAGAGGTTCAGTAACTTGACGATGCAGTGTTGGAGAACTCGACCCGGCGCGTAGATTGAAATTGACTTACGGGCATCGGAGACATGCTTGAACATCCATCCGAAGGTGAACTTATTAAAGAACCCCGCAGTGGGATCGTCGCCCCTCGCCGGGGTGGTTGTTCCGCCCATAGTGCGTTTTGTCTATCCGCAAGACAACCAAAATGATTAAGAATTCAAATAAGGTAATTCTAAAATCAGTTATGATTGAAGTCTAAATGGAAAGCATGAAGATGAGCGTGCACGCACTATTGTTACTTCCTGGGACCCTGGCCAAACAGGATCTTATCCAATTGGCTGTGGTCGAATGTGTCGACCTGAGCTAGAATACTAATAATTGCTGCCGGTCCCCATCATATACAGCTGGTGTCGGCGGTTGCGGATGCCGTACGTATGATGGAATGTTAGAGGTTGTTCGATGCCGTACGTTACCTTTTCGACTACCCTACTACTTGCGATTTGGTACCTTATCCCATCCATCGATTACCGAGAATAAATACAGTGAATTCCAGGCATGATATTGATATGAAACTGTTGGCAAAAGGTGTGCTGCATGCACGAACATGAAGCATCGGCGCGCTAATGTCATAGTGCCACTACTATCGTAATGGGACCTAAGGACTGTGCTTTCAACAGGTTTAAGAGGATTATATTATGTGATGTAACTCTTGCAGTGCGTATTACGTCTTGCTTAAAAAATGTATTCATTTCGTTGGTTGCTGCATGCCGGTCGAACATTCTAAGTTATGCTCAGGCAAGGTTAGATTCTTACCTAATCAAAACGACATAGGTCACAAAATGCAGGTAAAAATAATAGTATACATGCCTCTGTTGAATTGTAGACTAATATGTCAACGCAGCTCTGGAAAAACTGTAGTGTGGGATAGAGTATTTAACGTGATACATACCCTATGAAATGTGATGACTTGTTGAGAGACCTAATTCCACGCCATGTCGCTATCCACGCATCCGCGCGCGCTATGCTGTTTCTGTGTATATATTGCGTTGGCTAGCTTGCTCTACTTTTTTCTTACACTTTGGGCAGAAAGGTTTAAGGTCATAGAGAACATGTTTTAGCAATCGATCGGATTATACTGACTCTTCCTATTGTAATTTGTATGCGGATTTCACGCCTTGATTATGACTGCGTCCATAGATTAGGATATGTACGTTTCTCCCAAGATCAGAGAGAAGCTTTCGGGGCATTGCCCAATGAACAGCGCTCACGGCATTTACTCCGTCCCCAAAACCGGAACTCTGTAAACGTAACAGCTGAGCAAGCTAGGTAAGAAACGTAATTTCAATTTTACTCTTTATAATCGTGTTACGCGGTTATTCACCGACGTGCTGCTCGTAACGGCTTGAGTGGCCGTGTTGCTCGTTGAAGATCGACCGAGGGCTTGCAATCGTTTCGGGACTGTAAGCCGCAAACGGACGAATGAACTTAAGGTAGCAGTGTTGAGCTAAAATCATATTGATATTTATTGATCTTTATCTTCATACTAGCCAAGGACGAAGGTATGCGACGTTGCTCTGGATTCTCCCTGTGGCGCATGGTTCCGCCTATTACGCCCCTCCCCAGCTGGTCCGTCGGTTCTGACCGGGTCCGACCCTGCCCAAACGGTTGCCGCCCCCACGGGATCCGGGGGAAGCATTCAATATGAGGTCAATCATAGAACGGTTTGTGCCTTTACACACTTTCAATGTGTGCAAGAAGTTGGAATCCATTCTCCTATCAAGCCTACATTTAGTCTGCCTGCTGAGAAATCTCAAAAAGGAACGCACAAGAGAGGTGCGAGATGACAACGAGCTTTAGCATTTACTGCACAGGCGTCCCTACACCCAGCTGATGCATCATATCCGCTGATCGCCCCCATCTAATCGCCTCCTTTGCATATCAACCCCACCCGTCACCAACCAACCTCAACCACAGCCACCAACAGCCGCTCCGCTCTTCCCACCCATCCCCACAGCCTTACCATGAGAACCAACAATACAGCACCCAAGTTCAGAAGCCATACCAGGATTATAACCATCATCAGCAGTGGCCATGTGAGGGCGACCAAATGGCACTCCTCTTGCAGTGCAAATGTCGTACATGCAGACGATAAGATCCGTCTGTTTACACGCCTTGCCAATCTAATAATCACGCACGCACATGCACACGGCTCTGAAACCTCAGTAAAAAAAGTTCAATAGCAGCACTATCCCGTGCAAGTTACAGCCGCCGATGATACGAAGCCGCAGCCTCTCTCTCTCCCGCTCTACGAGCATTCTTATCCCCCAAAAACGAGGACAAAGGCACCGGCAAAGGCCCACACCAATGTGCTTCATCAGTGTTACATGTTATGCCTTCTTAGTGCACTAGTACTGCAATAACGAAGGTGAGGTAACGGTGGGCAGCCTAATACACCACCTTCGCTACCAAAGTTTAAAATGCTTTCACATGCTTGCTCACACATGGGCGTCACCATCTAAAATGGACAAAAGATAGTTTGACTGTTGAGTGACACTAAGTTCGGTAGTCCATGCAAATTATGCTTACCTTGTTGCAAAGGTCACTTCGTAAATATGTGGTGATGAAGAGGGTTAAATGATGGACGGTTGCATGCAAACAGATGATGAAACCCTCCCCGAAAACACAAAGTGGCACAGCGATACCAAATGGGACGTGGACAACGACAGGACACAATACTAGCCCGGGGCCTCTGCTTACCCTGGATTGCTGCCGTGTTATCCAAGTCGGGCTTTCACTCCCGCACGTGGAACCATGCGCCATTGCAGCCAAGACCCCAAGTACGCGACGACCAGGTGGCCGCAACGGATGGAGCGCACGGTAAACAACACACAACAACGTGAGCAGCTTAACACCCCCTCGGGATGGCCAATCATAACATAACATAACCGCAAAGAACATCCTGCGCACATAAAAGCAAACTCGCACAAAGGCACAGATTTCCTATGACAAAAAAAATGGATCCAGACGGCAAGGCAGCAAGGGAAGGACGGTAACGCGTCCGTGCTGTTAGATAACCAATCGCGTGACTATCTAGGAATCAAGAGGCAGTCACAGGGTAACAGATCTTCCGCGAAGCAGTAGAGGCAGATGAATGCCATGCGCCGCAGTTGCTTTAGCCCCTGCAGGAGTAGAAGACACCCGGGCGCCTTAGGATGTGTTGGCACACCAGGTCAGGGTTCGGTTAGAGAAGTGCTGCGCCCCAGGCCCCACGGCGCTTGGGGCGCAGCCCGAGAACTTCCAACATCGAAGCATAGCCACACCGGGACACCCCCCCTCTCAATACACACGTCGAGAAACCCGCAGCTTGGACCTGGCCACGAACCCACCATGTAGATGTTTGTCAGCGCTAGGCATCTTGACGTCGCTTTTTGGCATTGACCGTTGGCAGCGTGCCTGGTTGCTCGACGTGCATGCATCGTGGCGCAAATGAACTTTTAACATGCAAAGTGTGGCGCGGCATTACGCAATAAGACAGGCATGAAGGCGGCGGCAGACGGGCTCTGATTACGGTGCTGTCACCAGCACACGCCACTATCCAGCGCCCAGGCGTGACTTAACACGCTGCGGCAGCAGGTTGCGAGAGGGGAAACTGGTTTCAAACGATGGATGCAAAGGCGTTTCTGCACGTCCTCCACCATGCGCAAGGGCACCACTTCAAATCGCCGTTACCTGAGGTGTATATGTACTGCCTTATTTATTAAGTAATTAGAGAAAGAGAGAACATCTCAGACCGCTCGCAAGGCACAACCGGGGGCAACGAAACGCAGTGGTCACAACCCTGGCTACCTCGTCATCCAGTAACAAGTACAACGCGATGAAGGTAAGGAGCGTCGGAAGAAGACCCAAGACATCGCCGTATGGATGAGAATGAGCAAAGGGAATTTAACCAGCAAAGACCTCCCGCGGGAAGAGCTAGTCCTGCAGGAGCTAGTTCTTTTTGTAACACGGCACACATCTTCATCCACATGCATTTACCACCAACACGAGTAGGAATATCAGCGAATGCAATGCCGACGTCGATGAGTGCAGCACTTGTCATGATCACCAGTAGTCCAGCTTGCCTCTTTCCTGTACTGTGGTTCCAGACTTTGCGTCCTCTAACAATTGAATGAAACACTTAAAGTTGTGATAATCATGCCAGAGTGTCGGAAGTACTTGTTTACTTGGTTTGCACCAACAGCCTCTACGTATACAAGGGATCGTTATATGAGGTATCTAGGACATTCCTCACCCAAGGAATATCACCCAAGGAATAGGTCACACTGGACCGAGAAACCTTAGGTACCGAACGTGCCCCAATCATATCACGCAAAGCATATCTTGCCAGCCAGATCAACAACGCGGATGACCCCAGGCCCCTTAGCCCGACCTATGCATACTCCATGCAGCATGCCAAAACACCACGATAATAAATCGAATGGCCCTTATAAGGGGCGCTTGTGGCCACATATGCCCCAAACCTAAGATTCCCATCTCATTACCCCGTGATCTAAGCCACCTTCGCACCTCTAGAGTAGCAAGTCAAACATTCGCCATTCTTTGATTCATATAAGGGTTTCTTGCTCGAAACGAAACACAATGGCCCGAGGTGTCGGGGATATGGTCTCGAGTATGTTGTCCATTCGTTACCTTGAGCTCCAAGCCCCAAAGCCAAGCCAGCGCATACAATCCCCAATTTAAGCATTGTTTCCCTATATGCGTAGTGTTCGCCGACCACAGTGTGTTTGTTGCCCCATAGGCAAGGTTCCAAACCTTTACTTGCTCCCAAGAAAATTGTAACCTCCATACACGTTCCTCTTTTGCATTTATAAGGGACCACCACCGCCCTCGTTTACATCCTGTAGCTATGCTTCGTCACATCCGCCCAAAGTCGGTATTGCCGCACCCCTGTCCGCAACGGTCACCGGAAGCCGTGTAATCCGCGGGTGTTTCATTGTCGAAGTACACCTTAACGAAATCCACAGGAGCAGGTGGCGTTCTTCAAGCGTACGGCAGTAACTTAAAATATAATCAGTCTCCCCGTCCCTTCCTTTCCCTTGCTGGCCCTTCGTTCTCCCTAAGCTGGGCTGACGACGGCTGCACACATTCCCTTCAACCGCAACTTTACTTCAATAAAGCGGGGCGGTCATCGAGGGGGATAGTTTAATGAGGGTCTGCGGGTCTTTCACAGCACGAGGTTTATTGAACCTCTGTGCTGCCGGGCCATCATCATGCCGGAGCAAAACACGCAGCGCTTCACACCGTACCGGGGACGTCTGTCTGGTGTTGCAAAGCCAAGGTAACTCCGGCAGCCCGGTGTTTACAGCCCTCGTTAATATTAGGGACTGCTACACGGTGAATGCGACATGGCTTATTCCTGCTGCGGCTGATGCGCGCCATTCGTCTCCAGAATAGGAGGCATGGGGGGCGGCAGGCGGGTCAGCAAGGTGCCACCCGGGGCCTGGCCTACACCAGTGCTGAAGGGAGGCAGCGCGCCGATGGTAAAAGCTCCGGGCGAGGCGTTGAGACCGTCCTACGTTAAGAAGGGCATCACCAGTGATGTAGAGATGGTGTACATGAGGAGTCGGCGCAGGGAGGAATACGGTTGGTTCGCAGATGGGGCATATAGCTGAAAGCTTTGGCCGTGGGAAGGCGACTGCTAATCTGGAACCAGCACGAGCCGCGTTCATGGGGCACCACCCTTGCAACCCGGGTCAAAAGCCACGGCATTAAGACCCATGGGTCGGTGGACCTCGATACAAGCCAGGTATGCCATTCCATACCAGTCCATATCACTAATAGTACCCACTTCTTTGCGCACGGTCATAACTGTCTCAGCCCTGGCTATAACTTGTCCGCCTCCCAACCTACCGCCGTCTGCGAAGCCATGGTGCTTCCGTCCACTCCTCGCACGTAAAACAGTCCGTGGTCGCCCTGGGCGCTGTCTGTAAATGTGTTGCCTAAACAAGTTGGACATATGGTCAACGCAACAGGGTTGACGCGGTCAGTGCTGCCAGAATAGGACCCAACGGGACGGGTCAGGAACATATGCCATATGCCAGACAACCATTTATTCGTGTCAACGCGGAGCACTTACATACAAACGTTATTTTACAGACAGCGAAAACGGGAGGGGGAGACCTAGGGGCGGGTGGAACCACGCAAAAACGACACCAATGGAACATGGCATATCTGCGTACCTCAGTTTCGGAGCAGCGGAATCACGCTGCACCATGCTAGGCCAGGCAATGAACAATTGTTACGCACCGGCAGCGCAGTAGAACCCAATTCAAGAGGACAATAAACACTTTTGCGTGACCTCACCAACGCACGGGTTGCTGCGTTGCTGCGTTGCTTACCCCTATCCCTTTTCCTTCGCACATAAACCCGTCTCACTGTTCAATGTGACGGATTGTTGGATTCCTTCGCCAATATCGCGACCAAACTGCATGACGCCGCCCATGGGCATCATCGGCAGAGCAGCCGTTGACGCCGTCTTGAGGCTGTCGCCTCCTGGCGGTACCGAGGCCACCGCAGCTGCACCGGCGGTAGCAGCAGAGGTCACAGCCTCTGTCCGCAGGGAGCCACTGAGAGGTGGGCCCATGGGCGCTGCCAGGCGGGACCCGGCATCCTTCGCCAGCTTAGTGCGCATGCGGGTCAGCTCGCCGATAATCTGCTCGAACGTGGGCCGGATCGAGGGGTCGCTCTCCCAGCAGCGGCATGCCAACAACTGGAATTCGAAGGGGGTATCCAGCGGAAACGGCGGCCTGTGCGGATAAGCCAATGTGAGGAAGGCGGAACGGGAAACCAAAAACAAGGTCGGGCTTTTAGAAGCGGGACCTTCTCGAGCCAGGGGATAGGAGTCCGTATCCGCATTAGTTCGCAACGTGGTAGGCGGTAGGAGGAGTGGGCCGTACCTTCCGGTTCCGCGCGATGGATGGCGACAGAACGAAAGCGATGCTGCGGGTATGTGTTGGCCAATGAGCATTCCCTCGCCTCACTTACGCACTTCATCTCCGGAATGGCCCCACCTGGCGGATAGTGCCCCCGGTGCGCACTCACCGGCGGTTCATCTTGGTAACTTCGTGGCCGAGGAGGGCTCGAGGAGTGCCTTTGAACGCCTGTCCCGCGGTGTAGGTCTCCCTTGAGGTGGAAAGAACAGGGATCGAGACAGAAGGTTGAGGGCGTGCAAAGAAAAGGGCGTCGCCACCGGAGCGGCAGCCCTGCCTAAAGCCCACGTACACGCCATTTCCAGCCATCTGGCAACATGAGAAATTACAGACGGCGTGGGATTCATCCACGGCCGAACAATTCACAATCATGTGGACAGCGCGGCTTTCTCCCACCCCTAGGGCAGTACTTGCCACATAAGTATGGCGAAGGCGTACACGTCGCTCATTTTGGACACCTTGCCGTGAAGCAGCACCTACAGGGCGGAAACCAATACCCCGGTGAGAGAGAAGTCCAAGAACCCAGGAAATCCTCGGCCACCGCATTGTGTCAAAGTGAAGGCGGTGACATGGGTACGCATCAAAGAAAAAGTGGAGAAAGCGGGCCTGGTTAGGGCCCGGCACATCTACGCGCGAGTCCTTGCCTTCGCGTTGGAATTTTGGACATGCCATAAACCGCTCATGTCACATGAAAACCACAGCGATAAGCAAGACCATACCGGGCTGTTGGGTAATTTGCTGTATGCCGTATGTCTAAGGTAAGGGTACCACATTTGGGCTTTGGACAACACACGTCAATGCACAGCGCTCTGGCAGCTGCCGCGAGTCCGGTCCTGTCGATGCCCACCGTGATCCGCTGCTGGTATGTCAGACGAGTACGTGCGGAAAGCCCTCACACCATCTTTGGGGCTTTCATGACAATTCCCTTCCCGAAAATGCTCTCACCTCAGGAGCCATGTGGGTGATAGTGCCTGGCGGGGCAGGGCGGGGCGGGGCGGAGCAGGGCGGGGCGGGACGGGGTGTATGCAGCAGGGATTGGATTGAGGATTAGGGACGCATACCGCCATGGACAAGCCCAGATCTGGTCAAGCATCCGGGTACGCGAGGACGGAGTAAAGGAAGAGCTGTTCCACAGGGTAAGAAAGAGTCCAACCATAGGGCGCGGGCTTCGTTGCTGTAGTTGTGCCACCTCCCAGGGATCCGCTTCAGCAGGGGTGTGTAGATGTCGGTGTGGCGCACAGAATACATGTACATGCGTTTGTACAACATGCGAGTGTCTTTGGCTGCGAAAAGCTCATAAAACATATCCTTCTTTATTTTCGCAATTATCGCAAGGAATAGTGACATATAGCTACTGCGTTGAGCCGGATGTACGGTGGCACCAACCCCTAGCAGGCAAACCTTGTTAGTCGGAGAAAGACGGCTCAACTTGAGTATGACTCAAAGAAAGGCTGGACACTCACCTTGGTACACATTGGACACATGCGTCTCGTGGGGATCAATCCGGAGACTTAATCCAAAATCCGCGACCTGAACAAAACACGGGATGCGACAAAGAATCAAATAATTACCTTAATATGTGCATAATGCGTCACATCCGACACAGTTCTTGCTGTAAGTACAGCGGCCCTGCGGCTGGATCAGACCACTGGCTCTGAGGCAGGCTCCGTATGTCATAAGAAGCTGTTCCCAAATCCGTTCTTCACTCACTATGAAAGAGACACCGTGCCTTTCATGTTCCCCATTCCCCACCTTCGCCACGTAGGAACGCCCGTCTCCGACACCTCCGGTTTTGAGGAGGATGTTGCGAGCCTTAAGATCTGGTGGGTCAGGCAGGGTTATTTTATCGTGCCAGCAGAAGCACGATAAAAGGGAAAATGTTTCGGCATCACTCAGCAACGTTCGTTTCATTTCGTTTCGTTTCGTTTTGGATTGCATCGGTTCGTCTCGGGAAATAAGCGTGTCTCCGACTCCGTGTGAGTACTGTTCTACCCCACATGCGGAGCCCCACCCCGGGATATCTAGCACTGCGCCAGCGCAGTGGCATCTTTCCTTCAGATCTGTTCCAAATGCTCCCTCACGTCTTTCCTGCCGTTTTGTACCCTTCCTCGTCATGCAAGACGCGGCAGAGACATACACAGGCATATATCACCACGCAACCCAAGCCCCCCTCTTCGCTCACTGACTCCGCGGTGCCTGTTGTTAATAACCCCCTTTCTCACCTCCGTGCACAATGTTTTCACTATGCATGTGCAGCATCGCCCTCGCCACGTCCAGGCAGTTATCCAGCACCTCCGCATAGCCCAATGGACAGCTTTCCCCACTGGCAGCAGCCGCCGTCGCACCGCCACCACCACCTCCAACCACACCTGCGGCTACCAACCCTTGCTGCAGTTGTGCTAACGGCTGCACCCGTTGGCCGGCGTCCCCCTCCGGATCAGCGGCGCCGTCGCCACCTACGCCGCCGCCGCCACCAGTAGCAGCTCCGGCATCACTACGACCTTTGGCGTGGAGAGCAGCAACGACGGCCTCATTCAGGACGTCTCTCAGGGAGCCGCGGTCGCAATACTCCAGTACCAGGCGTACCTGCACGGTGGTTAGGATTCCGCGAGGGGGCCCCTCCTGGCACAGCTGCGGTACGAGCGCTATTGGTGGGATACTTGGGTGTTTGGTTGCGGTGCCCAGCTTTGAATCTCCAGCAGTTTATGAGGCATATTCGTACTAATGGTGGCGCGATAGCAGTCACCACCCAGATGGAGACTCGCGTGTGATAGGAGTAGCGCCGTCGGGCTCGCTGCTGCTGCCAAAATGCAGTCTTCGGCACCGTATAGTACATTATCATTACCTTTTCTAGCCTAAGTCTAGCTCATACGATTATCTAGAACACAGTCCCATTCCACCGACCAACGGCGGAACCACGAGACATCAAGTGCAGTGCACCGCGCGCTGGCAACGATTCGGGGCACACGTGGATCTGGAATCGGGAAAGAACGTTTGAAGAAGCTGCGTGCATTTTGCGAAACATGCACCGCGCGCCTGCCAGGATTTCATACGCGGCGAAATTGAATGGCGTACTAAGACGGCATCCTTCGGCGATTTGCAGTAAATCTTCTCTTGCTGCGCGCTGACCTGGGATTGCCCCGATCGTCGCAGCAATCCAGCTTTTTCCCCATCAAGACCTCTCTCCCAACCCGAACAGTGCAGACTCACCTCCCAGCTGTGTACATTTTGCGCATCAACACTGGACATAGCAGCGAGGGGGCTGGTGCTGTCCACTGTCATGCTGGTCCTGGGGTGAGGTTGGACGTGTAGAAGGAAATTTTTGTACGTTATTTAAGTTTACTTTAATTACGTACAAATATTTTAACAAAATTTAAGGGTCATGTGGCTAGGCTTCAGAGCACCATATTACTATTTCCTCAGCACCACCCTGTACTCCCTCCGTAACTATACCCGCAATCCACGTCAAACCAAGTGGCTCACCCGGCTCCAAGCTTAGTGTCCATCTGGTTGCCGTCACCTTTCACCGGTAGCACGGCATAAGTGTACGTCTGCAAGGAGCAAGGCGATGTTGGGGTGCGGTATGTCCGTGTTAAGGACAGACCCTGACAGGTTCTAGCGGCTCTGGGAGTCGGGCTCGAGACGGGGCTTGGGGTAGATGAGAATATGCATTCCTTTTATAGGGTCCACAGATGGGGGACATCATCTACGTGGCATGGGCGACATTTGGGGCCAATTGCCCGAAATATCCAGGTGCTGATATGCATGGTACTGATATATACGCATCTATACCTGCATCCATACACGCCTCTACTGCCTCTTCACGCCTTTTGGGATCCCTGTACCATTCCATAAACAGCTACCTGCACAATATTGGGGTGTGACAGGGAAGAGCTGATGGCCGTCTCCATGACCGCCATCTTCTCGCGCTTCTCTTTACCGCTCATGTTGGTGGGCAGCACCATGGTCTTGACCGCTACTGTCGTGCCGCGCCACGTGCCTACGGAAGACGCAACGTTTTAAGTTCAGCACACGCAACACAGGGAGCAGCCAGCAGGGCGCAGGCAGGCAAGCCAATGATGGACGCAGACCATCCGTCGGGGGACATGAAAAGTTACGTGGTGAGATGGAGGGCTTCCTTCCGTAAAGGATATGCAAAAAGTAAAAAACAGAAAATTGCAAGATGGGCAATTGTTATAGCCCTTTTTCAAGGTTCCAGCAGCAGCAGCTCGGTAATTCCAACTTAATGATAGTGACTGCTCCCCGGTGTACATGATCGCCATACAGCCCAAGTCAAGCCGCCAAGGCACCAGACGCTCAGGAGGTCGGCCCCACATGCACCTACCGCGATAAACCTTGCCGAAGGTGCCCTCCCCTAACAGCTCTGTTAGTGTAATCTGCTCGTTGCGATGGGTGCCCGTCAGTATATTGTGAGCGGTGAGGACGCGTTTCATGTCCTCGATGCGGGCTGGGCGGGGACGGACAGAGGAAGGGGAAGGGTTCGGGATGTCATGTTGTCTTGGGTTGTTGGGGTTGTCCATCACGCTTAGCGTTTCCAACGCCGTTTCCTAGGACCCAAATGTTTCCCCGGGCCCGAATGGTAGAACATCGCTAAGAGATAGAACTAGGCTGGCCTAAGGAATGAAGGTAACGGATCAGGAATAAGTACCGAAATGCGGATGACATCCTGTTAGGAAGGGACTCGTGCCCTTCCAGAGTCTAGTGCAATTAGCTTACGGACGTGACAAGAGGCACGTGAGTAAATGCAAGTAAAAGTGGTCGAAAATGGGCGCAAGTTGGCGGCAGTTAGCAAAACACCCTGACGCGCAGCGTCTGAGACACACGCAGCGCCTATCCCCCACATGCAAGCAGTCAAAGGAGCACGGATGCCTTACCAGATCAAACATCCGATGATGTGATGCAACTAAGGGGTGATTTCCATCAACACATGCATACGTATACTTGCACACAAGACACGGACCTTCCGTAGGCGCGCTGGCCGATAGCATGGACGTTCCCTGACTGGTGGTGGAGTTAGGGCCCACCATTAGCTGGTTGCCGACTGCGTTAGTGGAGGAGCCCTGGGGCGGCGTGAAGCCCCCCTTGTTGGGATCCTGTGGATCAAGCTGGGATCTGGATGACAAATGGTCACGGCTGCGTCTGTAGGACTCCTCCCTGCTTGGCGTAGCACGCGCAGCAGCGGCGGCTTTGGATCGGCGTTTGCGCCAGAAGACCAGACCGGCAACACCTAAGCAGGGCGAGCAACGGGCCTTAAGAGGGAAGGCGAATAAACGAATGCTATCAGGTACTGCTGATGAGGCGTGCAATCACTCACCGTGATGGGGTGCAATCATCATGATGGGAATACGAGGGGATTGATTCTACACGTCTATAACATCTCATGCGGATACGTTCCCGAACAATTCCCTAACCTCGTCATGTAACTGTCAGAATGCGGATGGCGACCTTTGGCCGCTTCCCAGTATATTACTTAGCCATTTAGTGCATATATTACTTAGTGCACACACACACACACATATACATACATATATCAGGGTATATATACCATGATCTACATGTATGAATCAACGGGTGTTACGCTGTGGGCAACTTTCCCTGAAAGGACTGGGCCCTGACCGGGCCGAACCACAGCGCAGAGGGGAACACACGGCTTAGTCTGTTCGTCCTGCCATGCACTCCTCCCCTCCCTCGAGCAAGCAAGCGCACACAGGCCTCACGAGCCTCAAGCCTGGCTACTCACAGGAACAGAGCCTCAGTCCATCATATCCGAGGACCCTCCTTACCCACAAGCAGTAGGGATCCGCCGACAGCCACCGGCACCGCTATCGCAGCCACCGGTGTCAATGCCGTATCCTGTCCTACGACCTCATGATCCGGACGCCAAGTGAGCGCCACATCCGTGTAGCCCCAGAAACCAGTGCCGTTGATGTTACGAGTCTGAGAAACGGCGACCCACTCAGTTTTGTTAAAGCGATATTGGAAGATGAAGGCGTCATAGTAGGAGATATTGATGTAAGACCCCTTCGGCGGGATGAATCCGGCGCAATAGGAGCTGCAGCTGTTTATGTAAGTCCAAAAAGGGTCGATAGCATTGGTGAAGGGCGAGGAGGTGTTGCCGCGAATCTCGACGCCCTGCATGTGGCGGTTGCGGTCAGGCCAAAGGCGGAGTCTGGGTTCAAAGGAGCTTCCTGGAAGAAGCAGTCAGGGCAGTGAGCAGTGAGGGTGCGGGGCGGAGAAAGCGCGCACTTATGGAACAGGACCGTAAGGCCTGGTTTGAGAGTACCCACAACCAATGGAAGGAAAACTCTCTTCCCTTTACATTTCACCCAACTCCCGTGACCCTTCCGTGTGAAGTTCCTCACGCATACAACGCCAACCCCTTCTGCAAGCCATCCCCGCCTTCTCTATCATAATGCCAAACGTCTGCGTGGCCTTCACAAAGCCAGGTGTCCTGTTCCAGCTCATCCCGCTCTGTCTGTTCATTTAACTGCACTTCACAGCCTTCCTTGGGATCGGCCGGATTCTCTCCCCTTTTCCGCAGCTGCTTCTGATCCAAAATGTGAAACGCTGAATCACTCCCATGCAGGCCCACTGACGGCATGTCGTAAAAGCGGTCCATCCAAGCGGTGTACATGAGAGAACTCTTGGGGCCCTCTCAATCGACATCCGCCTGCCCTAGATTGTCGTCCCTTGACCCTTCTTCAAATCCACCATTCCCCCATCTCCTCCACCTGCTGCAGCACCCCCCCACAGTGGCGACTCACATTAAATTGGATGATTCCGTCCGTTTCCACCGAGAGCGCTCCAATAAGGAGGTAGAGCCAGGAACGACGCGGGGACGGCTTTGGATGGGTTAGCAGCAAGCTGCCGCGGAAATGCATCTTGCCAAACACAAACACAACCTTCAGATACAAGAACACCGGAGCCAGTCCAGCGGGGAGGGGAGATGTTTATGTTTACGTGTATGTTTATGGGGTCATGGAGAAATTCAGAGGCTCAAGAGATAGGAGAAGATACAGAGCAAGAAGGTTCCGTAGTACTGAACGTGAGATACTTCCTTCATGTATATTGATGTGTAATTCTTTATCTTCTTCACTACCATATCCCCCCCCTTCTCTGCAATAAATCCAATCCATCCCAAGCATCCGTGCCTAGCCCTGGTTACCCATCCCAGGGTCCTAGTAGTTTCATACAAAGCGAATGCAGTACATACTGACGTCACTATGTCACCCGAAAAACATCCGAATCCTTGTGCTGGCGCCGGCGCTCATTATCTATTTCCACCCCGCCCCATCCGCCCAGCCCACAGGACACGGACCCTTGGGGCCCGCGGCAAGACCAGTATACGTGCCATCCACACCGCAACCTAACCTGGTTGGGCCCCGGTCCCCGTTTCACGCCGGTCATCTCTTTAACTCCCGTTACCGTCATTCTGTCTCACTTGCCTGCCCTAAGTTACCGAAGTCAATAGTGTACCTCTCCCCTGGCACTGGGTGGCACGCAAACACCTCCTTGTACCCGGTGACGTTAATTTGTCCCTGCGCGGGGCCGCTGGCCTCTGGGGGCCACTCCGACGCGACTAACTTTATGTCCCCAACAATCCGAATCGCGGGAATGGCGGTGTCATTAATAAGCTCTTTGAACCCGCGTCCGGTGTCAACATTTATCCCCGGGGTACCATTCAATGACAGGCATGTCCCCGGCGGGTTCGTCAGAACGGCCACATTCCTTAGGCGCCAAAAGCTAGCGGAGGCTGTGGCACGCGTCACACCCGGCGAGGGGCTCCACACGTCACCTCCGGTGACGTTCCAGGAGGATATCACCGCGGAGTTTGAGCTACTTGATGAGTAGACCGGTCGAGCCGCAGCAGTGAGGTTTGAAAATGTGCTTAAATATGCTTGCAGATCGCTCCCGTCGGGAGAATTGATAGTAGAATCCGTGATGCTGCAGCCGCCGCCCATGCCAACGTATACCAGGCCTAGCAGGGGCGCTAGGAAGCTCGGCCAAAAGAGCTGGTTGATCAGGGGTGAATCGTCAAAGATTAGGCCGCTGAGTGAGAGCGTCCCGCTTGCACTAATCTGGATTCCGAAGCGGGTGTAGTTATAGTTTGTGTTGATCCTCGTCCCAGGGCAGCCGTAAATGCTAATGGATCGGTTACCCGTAATGTTGACCGGATGACTGTAGTTGAAGTCCATCGGCATCAGCGTGACGTTCTGTGGTCGCGAATCGGTGTATGCGTTGGGCAATGGTTACGGGGCAATGAGGAATGTGTATCTTGATACTTCGGGGCCCGCGATACAGAAGTGCATGGGATAATGTAAGAAAACGTAGAAGGATACTTGGGTGGCGTGTTAAGGCTGGAGCATAAACAACGCGACACGGAAAGGATCAGTTGATGTTAAGGATGATGCCAATGATCTTTAGCCTCAAACTCCCCACTACCAACGCCTTCTGTTCGCTTTCCACCAAATAAACGTTCACTTTGGGCTCTAGCCCTTGTACGGCATGCGATTCTGGCCACCTAGTCCTCCTCCTCCTCCGCCAACAAGACATGCAGTCTTGAGATTTGGGTGCACAACTGCACCCGCTGGAGCTTTCCCTGCCAATGGGACAGCTGCCAAGCACAAGTACGACCCCAACGATTTTGCCATCAGCTCTTCCCCCCCAAGACATCCGGACGAGAACATCCCACAATACATATCCATATAAATGCCTACTGCTGGCTTAAACTTCATGAAATGGCCAGCCAGAATCCCTGAAACCCTTGCTTTGAACAGACGTGCGGACATGTTCATTGATATCTGACAGGATCACCAATAACAGGATCACAACCAGTAGGATTACAACCAGCAAGCGTATCCGTACCTTATAGACGAAGATCGAGGACACGTCCGTTTGGTCCATCGCTTCCCTTAGGGACAACGAATCCGAAACCAGGACTCCGCCCGAGAAGCATTCAAATGCAGCGTTACTGGGAAGCAGCAGCATGTTGGTCATGTTGATGCCTGCCAGGCTGTAGGACTCCAGCCGCTGCGGGCCCTGCAGGTAGTTGCGGAGCGTTTACCGTGACCGGCAAGGTCTGCGAGTTGGAGACATATGGCGTGTTTGGGGAGATGTGCTGCAACTCCTTTAGCACTGACTGCCAATTACGACCTTACTACTTGAATTTCCAGCCATTGCTGTACGGCCGCTTTACCCCATATAGGGTTCGTACAGGGGTCCAGGAATCGGGCGTCCGGACGTATGTTAAGGGAGGACGCGGCATATAGGACTGTAATGCGGCGGCAGAAACACCACCGAATTCGGGGTGCTGTGCTGTGCTGTGCACATCCAAGTATATTGTCCATCACCTGGTTCGCGAGCGCCTGGCATGCGATGAACTGAAGCTGGAGTGGTTTAGGGCATGGTAAGAGGCGTGCTCCCTTACGTGTTCAGGGAGATAAAGTTCCATAAGCTCTAGTGTGTCTAGGGGGTAGCCTGGAAAGGCTATGGGCATGTGGTCTCCGTTGTTTTTGGTGCTGGACCGTTGAGAGGTTAGAGCCTAATTAGTACTCAACCCGACACGAGTTGCGGCCCCCGGAAGCGTTAGAGAAGACGTTTCGCAACTGGTTGTAATTCTGAGTGTTTTGGGTTCATGTCTTGCTCATACGCCGTTTGTTTGTTCGTTATGCTGGAGGTACTTCATCGGGAGCTGCAGAAAGGAAGGAGGATTCATATTACTCCGCCCCTCGCAATGAACCCGAAGTACTTCGTTTTGCCTAGGTTGCACTAAACCTTGGTCAGTAGCTGTCCCACCAAAAGCCAGGTGGAACGTGCAGGAAGAGAAGGAATGGACCTGAACTATTGACTCGGAAGGGGGGCTACGGGTATGAATTGGATCGAACGGGATAGGGGGACTACTGGGATCGACACTTTATGTGGGGCTCGACAAATGTTATGGCGTTAAGCCTGCGATGCGCCTTTGTGAAGGCATCACAGGATAAGGCGGAAGGATTTCAGTTGCATTAGCACCCGTCGTGGCTTCGACAGGTGAGCGGAAACAATCCTCGGGTTCGCACGGGCTCACTTACCAACTCCTGGACACCAGTATATTGAGGTTGAAGTGCCGCTAACAAGCCTGGCGCTGACCAGAAGCCTGATATGTCGCTTAAAGTCCCATGCTGTGCCATGACAGTTACATTTACGAACGTGAGTTTCAAGCTGCTGCCATTAAACGCTGGGAAAGGGCCATAGCTCGCAGGAAACATGTTGATTCTGAGAACGCTGGTATTGTAAAAAAGCGTGATATCGCGAAGGGTAAGCGATGCCTGGTCTCCAGACCCAGTGATGACGCTGTTGAGGGTTTCGATTATAAGTGACCCAGGCCCAGCTATGATAACGCTGGTATTCAGCGTAACCGATACGTTGCCGAGCCATCTCCATGGCGAACCCCCAAGGGAAATAATCTCTGTCTGAGACTTCAGCTGTTGCCAGAAGTCAGGTTCAGGTATTGTTTGTGCTAAGACGATGTTGCAACGCAGCACCGACAGCAACAGGGCACACGCCCAGAGCCAGCCTAGCCTATTGGCAGGCAAGGCGAAACAGCCCGCTTCATCATACATCTTAGCCAATATCCTGGCCTTCTCAACCTAGATAATGCTCGCTACAGTTAATGCATAATTTTCGGCAACGTGTCCGAAACCGAGTTTCTCTGTGGTACCCCATACACAAGATCGAACTGTGTAGTCTGGATAGAACCACGTAGTAGCCTGGATGTTGGGGAATGAAGATAGTTGGCTTGTTCACTTGCAAGCACAATACAGGCTGTGTACCGCACTTCAGAAAACGAATACGGACAAACATATGGTATATTGTAACTCAGGCGCACATTGTGTCTCTATTCCCCTAATTGAGAGATTGAACAGTCAGGGCAGCGGTAAGCTGGCCCAGCCGCACCTGCCCTAACTACACAAATCGTTGCCTAGTAAAGTTCCGGGTTTTTATTCCAGGTAACATCTATACTGTTATAAACCACTTGATTTGCTAAAGGGTTTAATAACCGAAGCAAGCCTAAAATTCATTACAGTTCAACGACCTTATCAGTTCGCTTATACATGGTAATGAAGTTTCTTTCTCAGAAGCTACCCTCGCAATGCAAAGACTTTAAGTGATTCCACGAGAAATGCATAAAGAATGTATGAGGCCAGTCAATAAGGCCCCAAACGATTTTTATGCATTTCGGGGGGTATCACCTCCGTACGGTCGGAAGACGGGAAGGCGATTCGGTAGCTTATTCATGCTGCGATGTGCAGCAATCTGCAACTGTACTAATACGTACTTCAAGGCTTTTGACGGGCTCTGCGTGTGCAGTCGCCCTTAGGCGCTGGTGCCCTCTTACGCACACCTCCATTTCTGTTGCAGACTTGGTTCTTTTTATTGGAAAGGGGAGAATGCCCGACTGACCGACATGAGCTGTACTGCTTGGGTAGTACAGCTCATGTATTGGCACACTGACATGGGTAGTTGTAGTTGCAGTTGTATGACCCATACTCAAGGAGAAGGAACTGGTGTTGCATCATGTCCCGTGATCAGGCAATCAGAGCCTAGACTCAGATTCATGTTGGCTGGTGGCATAGATGGGAGGAATGGCCCCTTCTGGAGCGATGGAAGTGGGTGATGTTGGCGGATGGGAGTGCAAATGAAAGGAAGTGGTGGGGTGCAGGGAAATGGGGGAAGAAGGCCATGGGTGGGAATAGTGCTACATACTGTCGCAGTGCTGCATTCTTTATTTGGTTGGATATTTATCCATTTCCTGAGTGGTGTGTGTAGGCCTGTAGTAGTTGAGGGCCACAAAGGCCTCTTGAGCTGCCGAGGAGGTGCTTCTTGCACATTATATTGTCGAATCATGTGCTGTACGTATATGATTCCTACAGGGCCCGTGCCAGCATGTTAAAATGTTGAGCATGCATGAAGCTTTGGAGTCCACAAAATTTAGGATTAATTAATGGAGGTTTGCTTAACTGATTTGCTTTAGCACTTGTTGTTGTCAAATGGCAGGAAGATGGTCGTTAAAGGGAATGGTTGATTTGTCAACTGCCGTAAGCTCAGATTGAAATCATGAGAAACACGGCACTTAAACGAAGCAAATATGGCTGGAAAAGCGTTAATAGCACCTCACGAAACATTGTTGTGCTCATACAATTCTTGTTAGCTACAAATGAAACATAGATTTATAGGGCTACAAATCGCTTTTATCGCTTTTCAAATTTCAATTTGTTTGGTCGTTACACACACACACACACACACAGACATGGGCAATCCTACAGGGCAGGGCCCCCTGAAGCGCTTCACGCTGGGGCCCGGCCCACAAAACACCAATTTGCGGACCTTACTTTATAGAGAACCGCTTTATTGAGAAAAGTGAATCGTGAGAAAGACATGCAATACCTAGCAATGCAGGGATAGAAGCAAGCTTAGAAGCATAGATCCAAGCACAATCGCAAAAAGGAAGCCCAAGCTCTCGTCCCGACGAAAATAGAAAATATGTGCCCAGCCGGGCCATCGATTCACAATGAGAATGAATATGCAGCATCAAGATATAACCCTCCGAGCATCTGGGCATTTTCACCTTAACTAGGCACCATAAAATGGTGCAATAGCCCTGGGGAACGGCCTGGCAACCAAAGCTGACTGTGCTCTGAGGGACTGCTCAGAAGTCTTCGTCCCCACCATTGGCCATGGGCTGAAGCATTGGCTGCATCGGGCGCAGGTACGGCATCGGGGGTGGCCCGGAGGCTGGTGCCGCTGGCCCTGGGCCCCAGCTGCCCATCGTCGCAGGCGCCACCAAACCTTTATTGCCGGTGGAGCCGGCGGGTGTAGCCAGTGGCATCATGCCCCCTTCGCTCGATTCAAGTTGCTGATGCTTTATAGCATCCGGGGCTCCAGCAACGGGTATCGAAGCTGCCGTGGGGCGGGCGGCTGCATCCCGGAAATATTCTCGGAGAGCATCTATGTCTTCCAGCGAGTAATGCCCCAAGGTGCAACGCCCGGGGTCGGGGCAAGTACCTACAGCAGCATTCGTATACATATCGAGTACCTCGAGTAAGATAGCATGGATTATGGCAAGGCGGAGGAACGTCAGCCCTAACTCCGCGTGGATGAGACGCCAGAATATTAACCCTGCGCATGTCGCATATCCAGATGGATCGACCATTTCCAAAGCTCCATAAATCAAATGTCCCTCCACCCCAGCACAATCGTACCTGTTTCCAGCATGCCTCTGCATGGATCCGGCAACTGTGGATCGTGACTGAAGCTGCACGCCTCGCCTCGTTGGCAGCGCCCCGATCGCCAGAAGCGACATGGCAGTAGTCGGGTCACCGGCTGCCCCAGGTGAGCAAAGGCGCAGTTGGCGCCCTTGGTGCATCGACCCAGGCGCCAGAACCTGCAATTTTGGGTCTCAACACGGTCACGGGCATGCGGTCCGATTATGGTGTGTGGGGCAGGCAGCACACATTCCTGGCTGAACCGGTCATCAAAGATGAGTATAGGGGAGATATATGTGGAAAGCATGATGGGTACACGGATTGCGCCAAGAGCCTTAGAAGCATTCAGTTTGGGGTTCGTGAGGCTGGCAAGCGGACTAGAATCACCACCAATAATAGGAACGGTGAAAGCCGACATGTCCCACGGGCGCCATTATGATAGCTGCACCAATAGTTGCACGCGTCGCGATATACGCAAACATGCGCGCGATATCACAGTCGTGAACCAACCCACTTGCAGGTGGGCGGGCCTCGAACCTCAGGCATAGGCCGCGTCGACTCAGGGCCAGATCCGCCATTGCGGGCACGGGCCTTGCGTTGCTGCCGTTGAAAGGCTTTGACGTCAGCATACAATCCCACCTCAACGCCAGCTGCAGATGCCAGCGGCGGTGATGCCGCGTCAGACCTCTTGCCTCTGTCGGTCGGCGCCGATGGCTGTGCTGCTCCCAGCTGCAGAGTGAGTCCAGCCCAGCGGGGAACACACACACACACACAGAATGTTTATGCAAGTTTATTAGAGCGCGTGGTTATGCATTGCAGCATTGGTTGTCATTGCCGCCGCGGGTTCCTAAGCTGCAATTGCTGCCCCCCCCCTCCCAATGCCAAGCCGACTGATGCCCCTTTCAGGATCCAGATTGCGCCATCTGTAAAAATCGGGTCCATGCGGCTTTTTCCTTCACTTCACGGCTGAAGACAAATAGAGACCTTAAAGGTTCGCGATTGTGGTCCGATCCCGGTTAAGACTGGTAACCATCATCATCTAGACTGACCTTACGGCCAGACAGGCGTTTAGGTTGCTGCCGTTGTTCCTGGAGTTTATGCTGCGGTCCCGGTGCTTCATCACCCGCCGACCCGTGGGTCGGTCGTCCACCTCGGCCGCCGCCATGACCACGAGCCCGCTCTTGCCCGCCGCAACTTCCACCTCCAGCCTCGCCCCTTATGTGTGTTCTTTCTAAATCGTAGTGCTCGATCCCACGGTCGGCAGCACCACCCGCCGGATGCAATACCAGCGACGGTGCCCACCTCGTAAGCGTTGCATAGTACCCTTCATCTCCCTCGCTGTCTTCATCAACCTCCGGCGAACCCTCGTCTTGTTTGTCGCTTCCTGCTGGGGACGCATTTCCCCAGGCCGAGGCTCCAGCCTCTCGGCCGGGAGCTGGCCACCCTTCCTGCATCAGCGGACGCTGTTCCGGTGGCACGGGTCGGGCATTCGGTTCTGCCGCAGATTGCAGCTCGCAAGGCTTGAATTCAATTGCCTCAGCAGTGGCCGGCACCGGAGCAGTCCACCTGCCGCCGCCAACGGCAGGGTTGGAAGCAGCGTCTGAATCGGGCAGCAGCATCCGGGCTGTTTCTGACGGCAGCTGTGCCAGGGGCACCATGCATTGGTCGTCGCGTGCTTCCAAAACGGCCGAATTCGGTATTAGCTTAGCCGTCTTGTCTGAAGGCCCAGTGCCTTGGAAAGGAGATATTACAGCCTCGGTGGCCGTGCCCACTTCACATTCGAGATCTTCACGTGAACACCTAAAGTTCGTCAAGTCCTTGTCTTCGTCCTCTGCCCAAGCCAACCAGTCCAGAGCCGTACCACATTTGCGCGTATCCCCGGCCCCGCCGCCACCATGAGCATCACAGGCGGCGGCAGGCTGGGCTCGGCCCTCTGCCACAGCCGACGTCACTGCCGCTTCCGTACCCGAAGCTGCTGCTGCGGTCCTGGCAGCAGCAATAGTAACCGCCGGGGGTGCGCAGAGCAAATGAGCCTCTGGCAGCAGCGACGGTGTTGGCACAGCCGGCAGAACCGCTGCAACAGCCATTTTATCGTAATCGCTAGCTATGGCTTCAGTGCGGTCAGGAATGCTGCCATTGTCGGCGTCAGCATTGAGACCGGCCGCCACGTCCGCCGCCCACAAATCCCCAGATGTGGGCAATTGATTTCGGGACCGGGTAGCAGGACCAAGGACATTGCAACCGGCAAGGAAAGGGGCAGGCACGCACGCTGCGTCCTCCTCCTTCATCTCCTCCACCTCCTGCAATTTCGTACTGGCTGCTGCCGCGGCAGCAGCCGCCATAACCGGCTTGGGGCCGCCGATGCCGTGATTTTTAGGCCTCTTAACGGCTAGCTGCACGAGCGATGCCACACCAATGGACGCTAGCCCTGACAAATTCCTGTTTCTCCGGACGCTGATGATGGGCACCAACGGACGCTCCTCTTCGATTCGTATCTGGTGCTCCTGGAGCGGAGCAGGAGGGCCGACGGCGTCACCACTGGTGGAAACGGACCGGACGGCACCATTGGCGGTCACGTTGCCCTCAGTCACAATTTCCACAGCTATATCGCTGTCACCAATCCCGCCTTTCCCTCCAACAGCATCCTCGCCCGTACCCTGACGACCGCCCGCACCGATGGCATATTCAAAACCCAGTTCCTTATCCCCTTCCGGTGGCCTGGCTGCCGCAGCACCTCCGGCACCGCTGACGGCTGTGCCAGCCGCGCCCTTGCGCCGCTTAGCCGCAGGTCCTTGCTGTAGTCCCTGGATCTGACCTTCCTGCTGCTGCCTTTTACGTGCTTTTTGGTTCAGCTGCTGTAAGTAGCGTAGATCGTTCTTTGCTCGCCGAGGCCGGGCGGTAAGTGGGTTTGCCTGGCCTGGGCCCACAGCAAGCGGCGCTGTTGCCCCGACGGTAGTAGCCTCGTGTGCAGATGCGCCAGCGGCGTTGCTTGCACCAGGACATGCTGCTTGCTGAGATACGAGGGCGTGAGACATGGGTACAAGCGCGGATGCTGGTGAAGACGTCTCCAACGTATTTAGTGGGCCTGGTGACGCTCCGGGTTCTTCGTGCATGCATGCAACGGGCATGGGCCAGGCGGAAGGCACTACAGCCAATTCTGTCGCAAAACCTGACGCTGCCGGCACTCTTGCTGGTTCTGCTGTTAAGCCATCCACAACTCTTTGTAGCACACTCTGTGTTTGGGTTTTGCCTGTAGACCTGCGAGCCACGGCATGCGGTCGCGCTGCCGCGCCGTCCGGTTCTGTCTGCCGCTTTGCCTGACTGTGCCTCTGGCCCGACTTAACATCCCGCTGCCCCTTGGAAGCAAGAAACGTCGAGACTGGCTCAGCGTAAAGAAGAGAAGATGTCGCTCGATGATGGTGACTTCCGCTCTGTTGTGGTCTGAGCAGCTGCTGCAGCAAAAGTTGCGCGGCTTGGGATGGCAAGATAACCGCAGGCAAACCCGACTGCCAACCATGAATATCGCCGTTAGTTATGACTCTTGGGATGTCAGATTCGTAAGAGTCGGCAAAGCTGCGTCGGCAAAGCGCAGTAGCCTCGCCCCAGGATAACAACATGATATTCAAGAGGCCCTGAGCTTGGAGTTATCTTGAAGTATCATTCATAACTGGCAACCACATATTCCCCCGATAGTGGTTGCATGACAAGTTGCTTGTGACGGATTTGGATTTGGTTTCGATGTCGTGGGTTACATACGCAGACTGATTTCCGAGATTACGCGCTGAACAGCTTTAATTATCACCTTAGATCAGAAAACTTTATATTGTTTGGGTCATGCTCTTTGCGTTGAGCAAAATGCAGCAAGTCATCTCGCGCCGCGTCGGCGCTCATATCTG
Source organism: Volvox africanus (assembly GCA_030268105.1). NCBI lineage: Eukaryota > Viridiplantae > Chlorophyta > Chlorophyceae > Chlamydomonadales > Volvocaceae > Volvox > Volvox africanus. Next base: position 4,453,834 of record BSDZ01000079.1, read on the forward strand.
CAACGTAAGTGGAGCTCTGGCACTCAATTATAGACGTAACCAATATAATTCCACTGTTGAGACATGTTTGCACACGTCGTCGTCGTCGTCGTGTCGCTGATTGATTTGGCGGCACGTGATTGGCGGCACGCGTCAACATGCCTCTTAACTAATGCGTCTATGCAGGTAGGAACTTCCCGCAGTCGTCTGGCTGTTCATGTCAGGTGCATGAGCCGCTTCGCCGACGTTGCTCAAGCTCCGCCAGACCCGATCTTGGGCGTGTCGGAGGCTTTCCGCGCGAGCACTAGCCCAAACAAGCTCAACCTGGGCGTGGGCGCTTATCGTGATGAAGATCTGAAGCCCGTGGTGCTAAGCGTCGTTAAGAAGGTGGGCTACAGCCCCCGACACGTGAAGCCTTATGCAAGGTTTTTAAATTTTTTTTATGGAGCATCACGGAACGGATGATCACTTTGCGGGATTACTTATTCTGCATGCATCCGAAAAGGCTGCCTACGAATGCATAACTAGCGCTTGCGTTTTAGAGTCGCCGTCAAGCTAGGGCCATCCCCTGTCCGCAACAAACTGTTCGAGGTTCGGGACGCAAGTTATGTCACTTGGGGCGAGGGTTGAGCTATATTTCACCTTACAACTATATTACCTGACGATCTGTTACAAGTTTGCACTACAGTCCTGTTGTCTGTGTGATGTTCCCGTCCTGGCCCATCTGAGCTTGGGTAAACACACTTCATGACAGCCTGCCCAAACCCAACCCAAATCCTTCACCATCATCCAGCTAGTACGCTGGTTCTTATTGTCACTGATGTAAACTTTTCGCGGATCATACCCTTCCACATCGGTTTTCGGACATCATCGCCCAACCCTTTTAGGACTGCCGGACTCGAGCTGTGTCACTTTTCTTAAGTATCTTTCGTCTATAAGGCTACAATTTATTGTTATCTGCGTCCGTTTACCCGGGCAGCATATTTATTCTGAATGCCCCTGCTCGTGCCGTCGTCAGGCTGAGGCCAAGATCTTCTCCCGTAACGAGAACAAGGAGTACCTGTCAATTGAGGGCTTTGAGCCCTTCCGCAAGGCCACCTTGGACCTCCTGCTGGGCGCGGGCCACCCTGCCATCAAGGAGGTAAAGCCCGTGGCACTGGGGGACCTGAACGTCTTGTCATCGCGTCTGTTGCGAGAGTCCTTGGCTTGCAGGTCTGGGTGCTGACTGGTGGTCAATGTCGCCGCGTTAGCGAAATGGAGGAGGTTACGGCGTGTTGTCTATTAATTGACGGGCTGGGGTTTGGACAGTTTGACAGGAAAGCTGAGTCCGCCTTAGGGTATAGAAGGCAGTGACTGTAAAGTGACGGCGACAAAGGCTCGCGCCTGCGCAGCTCCCGTCCAGTCACCAGAGCGCGACTGCATTGTCCCTGCTCTTCTCGAGTCACAGTCGACCCGGTCAGTGACGCCGCGGCTGTTTCTGATTGTTCCTCTTCTACCTAACTCTTCTTGACCGTCGTCCCGCTCTGCAACAGGGCCGAGCGGCGGTTATCCAGTCGCTATCGGGCACTGGCTCTCTTCGTGTGGGTGCCGCCTTCATTGCTCGCTTCATGAAGGGCTCCACCGTCTATATCTCCAACCCCACCTGGGGCAACCATCGCAACATTTTTGGCGATGAGGGCGTCAAGTGGGAGTACTACAGGTGCGGGTACGGGTGTACTTCGTCTCTGACTTTTTTTTGTTGCTTACTGAGGAGGAGACAAGTGCAGAGCCTAAGTAGGAAGCAACGTCACGTGGCTATACGGGACATGTCTGCCAATAAATCCTAATTTACTATGTTTTCAACATCTGTATGCTCCCCTCGTATCTCCCCCGTACGCCAACTACCTCGGAAATATGGTTCGAAGGTACTTCGACCCTGAGACTGTGGGTCTTGACTTCAAGGGATTGATGGAGGACCTGAAGGCTGTCCCCCAGGGCTCGGTTGTTGTGCTGCACGGTGAGGGATTTTTTAGAGTGCTATTGAGAAGGGAGGGCTTCGTGGATGGCAAGGTACTCCTGGAATCGTGTGCCAAGAGCACCGGAAATCTGGAGTCCATCAGAGAGAATATGAGCGTAGTAGTTTGGTGTGGGCGTGTGTGCATGGGCTGGGCCCATGCATGAGCATCACCGTATCTTTTCATTAGAGTTCACGAACCAGATTTCCAGCCAGCCCGGCAGCGCCCGCCAAAGTACATGGAAAACACATGCCCTGCGTTTCCTCCAGGCTGCGCGCACAACCCTACTGGAGTCGACCCCACGCCAGAGCAGTGGGCTGCAATCGCCGATTTGTGCCAGGAGCGCAACCTGCTGCCCTTCTTCGATGTGGCATATCAGGTATGTGGCGCTAGAGATGGGGCCCATAAGAAAACAAAATTGCGGAGTCGGATGTTATGTGGGTTCGTGGTCAGGGCCGAGGCTTTCGACGGAAAATAAGTTAAGTGAAAATTCTTAATAAACCATTCCGACTCTTGCAGGGCAGGTGGGTCAGGCTCCGTTTTCCGACCAGCTCCTCCTAAGGGCGCCTCAGTTTATGAAGGGAATGGGCAGGTGGTTCCGTCCACGCTTTCAGCTGCCTGGTTTCTTGTACAAACCAGGCTTCGTGCTGTTCACGTCTCTGTCCGCGTGCACCTGCGCTCAGGGCTTCGCCACGGGTGACCTGGACAAGGATGCTTTTGCGCCCCGGCTTTTCGTGGACCGCGGCCTGGAGATCGTGGTGTCTCAAAGCTACTCGAAGAACCTCGGCCTGTACGGCGAGCGTGTTGGGGCTCTGGTCATGGTCCTCAAAGACAAGGAGGTGAGGGGCTGGGAGAGGTCACGAAGATTCACCGTCATCTCCGGTGAATCCATTCATGAGAGGGAATCCAGAGAATCTGACAGACATTATACCTGATACATGAGTTCACCGAGGTGTAGGGTTTGTGGATTGTCTGGCCTCCTGCGCACAGCATAAAGGCGAACCTTCAGGAAGAGAGTGAAGGGAAACTGGCATTCCGAACAATAGGATTCCTCATGTGCAAAAGGTCGGTATTTCTTCCGAGTCGACTGCCGAAGGGCGGAGCGGGGAACCGTGATCGGACCGGGTGCGGATGATTGGAAGGCTTGCTGCGGAGAAACGAAGAGTGCAGCGCCCCTGCCTGAACATTACTGTCGGCCCGTCCAGGCAGCGACCCGGTGCCTGAGCCAGCTGAAGCGCCTGGCCCGCGCTCTGTACTCCAACCCGCCTACCCACGGCGCCCGCATTGCCGCCGAGGTGGTTAACGATTCCGAGCTGTTCGAGGTAGGTAATTAAGGGAAGGAGGGCGGGTTCCTCACCGACCGTGGATAGGGTTCTCAACATGGAAGGTTGAGCTTTGGCCTCTCCTCATCATCCCTGCAAACTTTTTTGCCGAGCCGTCTTCAGCTTAATTCTGAATCCTGTCCATCCTAGCAAACAAACACCCTTCGTTACACATCCTAAGGGTCCCCTACCAATCATTTTGCTCCGCATCGCGCTTTCCACGCCACTTTAAAGGAGTGGAAGGGCGAAATGCGCGGCATGGCCGGTCGCATTGAGCGTGTGCGTGGAGAGCTGCAGCGCGCGCTGGAGGCCAAGTACCAGGACAAGGACTGGTCGTTCATCACCAAGCAGATCGGCATGTTCTCCTTCACTGGCCTCACACCAGCGCAGGTAAGGAGCTGGACCCACTTCGTGACGGGCTAGTGTGTTTAGGCGGGACATGTAGGCCGAGACTGGCCCGCTCAAATTTCATCCACTGGTGGACAAGTTGCAAACAACGGTGGCATTTCGTGATTTCGGATCATGAGTATTTCGCAAGACAGCTACTCCACGAGGGTGCGCTGCTCTGATCTCTCCTGCCCTTTCAGGTGGACAACATGACCAACAAGCACCAAGTCTACATGACCCGCGATGGCCGCATTTCTCTGGCCGGCCTCAACTCAGCCAAGGTTGAGTATCTGGCTAACGCTATTGTCGACTCCGTGCGCAATTGCTAAGGGAGCAACTAGCGGCAAATGAAGGCAGACCCATGTTGTCATGAGGATTGTGGGTCACGCTTTTAGGAGGCAGTTGTGAAATTTCGCGTAAGAAATGTAAGGGATGCTTTGATGAGGTGGATTACTTAGCTCGCCTGTGTTGATGCTGCGATGAGCGGAAAACTTACGTAACCTTCTTGTTTTGGGCTGTTGTAGAACATCGTTTTGACTGAAGTCACCAACTCACCTGACCGTCTTTAGACCCCATCTGTTGTCTGGATTTGCGTAGTGCGAGGTATGACCGTACGACCCAAAATTGCGGTACTGTGCTGGCCGGATTCCCCGGTGATGCAGATTTCAAGTTGTTGACCGCATAGCCAGGTCGTTTTGGGTCTTTCGGCTGCATTTATTAAGTTCATATGGGTCACTTCTTATGGGTTCCTGATTTATGGCAGCTATCCTATGTCATTTGTTTTGCTGCTTCTGTTGGTCATTGCAGTAGGGGCATTTGGTAAGAGATGGTGTTGGCTAGTTGGACCGTTGGGTCATTCTATGTTTATATGGAGCCAGTTCTAATGTCAGCTGTGTGGTAATGTCAGCCCCCAGGCCCTGGCGGATGGCTGGAGGGGAAGTTTGATTGTAGGTCAGTATGTCTCGTGTCCCCAAAGGTGGTTGTATCCAACGGTGACGAATTGTGCGGATATATGCGTGCATGGTCTGTGGGTCAGTTTCCGGATGATCCCGGATGGCCGTTCGCAGGCCGCACAAATACATGGTGCTCGCGATGTGTATTGATCTGCCAGCGATGCGTATTGAGCTGGAATTTCCCTGTGGGTTGGCGGCGTCGGCAGTGGTGCGCTGCAAGATGTGGACAGGAAGGTGGTGCGTCTTCTTTTGAGATATGTCAGCCTACGTCTGCAAAACGGTAGAAACGGGAAGAGTAGTGTGATTCTCTGATGGTATGGTGGCGATCGTGAGTAGATATTTGCTTAAGTCTTGTACCGGCATCTTTCGTAATGCTTGCGTTCTTTTGTTCATCATTCTTCCATTGTGTGGGGATCACGTCCTCTATTTGGGTGGTATCGGTGCCTAAGTACATTACTGTACGGCATCTGCGGAAGCCTCGGGCGTCTGGAGCCGTCTCTTTAAATACTCCACACACTTCGTGTGAATCCGTTCGGCTATGAGTTGGAGAAATAGGCAAGCTTTGCCAGGCAGAAATGATTATTTGTTGTGGCACGGCTGTAATCAGCTTTCACATCTTCGGTGCGTGATGGGCTGCTGCAGCACTGCATATCTCTTGCTATGAACCGACCATCTCAACCATGTGCTGGAGCTCTTGTGGATAGGAGTACCCCGGTCAGTAAACATCGAAGGATACGAACGGAGGCACACGCCTGAGGTTGATACATTCTCGTCCACAGTCAAGATCCCATTCCACTTAGTAGGTTGAGAGCATTGACCAAAGCTGCAGAATATTACCGTTGCTATGGTGTAGCTGCGGAATGCGGACCAGCGGTCGTGAGTCCCAACCCTTGAGTCCCAACCCTCGCAGTTACACGAAGCTGTGCGTATTGCGCCGTGTTATATCTCATGCAGTTTGTGCAAGGGGCGGCTAATATCCGCGCTAGTATGGTCAAACAAGGAGTAAGTCCGGGAGGACTATTCCCAGGGATCTGCCATATATTATGAATTCTGATATTCCGTTGCCATAGTTGCGTTCGTTTGCATCCGTTCGTGTGTAGCCTACCGACCCACATATCCCATGGCATCCTTGAACTTTATGCTAAAGGGCTGAAGGCATTCATTGATTGACTACATTTCTCAATAGTATCTGGTAATTGGTTAAACAAGGTATTTAGGTTAACCTTCCAATAACTACCACATTCGTAAAAAACTCCTCTGGAACTCCTGAATATGCATCGTCAGCCAAGATCAATACAATTAGTCCATGCTGTACCCCAAAACAATAAATATCGGTCTGACGCAGTGACTTTAATGGTGGAAAGTCGACTTTGTAGCTTGCGACTTTAAAGCGCAAGACAATAAGACATGTTGGTAAAGAGCGTGACATCGCCAAGAACTTTTGCGAGATGGCCGATCAAGGACCCATAAGGATTCCTTCGACTATATTGTTGACTGCCGGCTCGTACATGATCGATAGATCCAGGTCAGGTTGGAGCATCCGACTACGTAACCCAGCGTTAACACTAGGATTTCTAAAATTGTTTTTGACAACATGGTAACCTCTTGGTTTTCTTGGGACCTGTAGAGAACCTGTACTTGTTTCTCAGTATACGTGTAATTTTTGCACCAACGGGCATGAATGGGACGTCTCTCTTTCAAAAGGAAGTCAAAGACATCAAGTCCAACTGCGCCGTCCCCAGGGGAGCTATCTGGCTCCCCGTCTTCAGTGCCGGAGCAGGGAAACGGCGACGCTCATCTGGTGGCAAGCTCCAATTCGTCTCCAACCTCAGTAAGTTTGCCCTGCTCTTACACTCGATCTCCGGGCCTTGATGCGTCGCCCTCAAGATTGGCATCTGTGACACTGACAGGTCCGACGTCAAGGGGGGTGCTTTATCTACAACCACAACTGTCTTAACATATACTGTGATGATGGCTGTAGGGGGTTCTGAAGGACGCAACCGTATACAAAAGCTATTCCACTCCAGCGAAGGCGAATCGATCCTCAGTGGGCCACGGTTCCGGCAATGACAATGCGGACTCTAGGATGTTTGCAGAACAGCTTCACCGGTTGCGCACCCGGCTCCAAAGCGTGGTCCAAGGTGTGCGCGATGTGGCGCAGGTAGGTTTCACCTCTGGTTCCTGAGCGCGCAGAATCCTTGATGCGTGCAAATCCAATCTCGTCCGCTTCAATTTGCTCAATAATTTGTACGAAGGGAGAAAACCCATTGCTCCTTCGCGTACATCCCCGCACGTGCATTCCGCACGTTGATGCATTTCCCCTTCAATCATTCTCCATGGCTGTAGCGCACGCAGCGGTACGGTCTTTACATCGTTACGGGTCCCTTAAAGCGTTACTTGAGTAAAAAAAGTTGTTTCCCCTCGTATGCTGGGCTGTCTTATTCTGCTCATTGTCCAGTCCTTTACTCCACATTTCTGTCGATCCTTGACAGCTCCGCAACAAATTAGAGCCGGACCCAACTGACAGCTACTGCAGCAATAACGGTTTGCCTTTCGCTAGCCAAGGTGGCCCGGCTTTAGTGCGCCCTCTTTGTGCTCTTTCCATTTTTTTTCCGATTTCCGGCTGAGCACCCGACACCAGTTACCCATGCCTTTAACTTTTGGGGGACTTTAAGCGATGATGTCACAACGTAGTTGCTGCCTGCCCTTCCCTTCGGTCGGGTTGCTGCCGTGCCGTGCTGTCACACCTGCAGAGCCTAGATGAGCCGCACTCTCTAATCTCCAACGTCCGAGATCAGCTCCAAACACGCCAGGAAGCAGCTGTCGCGCGCCGAAACGCCGCTTCCACATTGGCTACCGGTGTGCCAGAACGTGAAAATGCAGCTATCGCTACCACGGGGCCTGTTACTGACGGTGTCAGTGGCGGCGCCACTGGTGCCATTCACACGGGGGTTTCGGCAGCTACACAGACAGCGGCGCCGCTGTCACGTACCAGCAGCCACGGTAGCCGGAATGGAAGCTCCTTACACCACAGCAAGAATGAGGCAGTTGGTGCAATGGAGGAGACTTCCTTTGCTCCTGCCGCCTCCGTCTCTTCAGGTCCGCATGGTGTTGCGGCGTTGATGGCTCTTGAAGGCACCTCTATGCTTGCTGATGATGGCGTCTCGTGCAGCGCGAATTTGTCCGTGAAGGCTCGTGTGGCAGAGGTGGAGCGGCGGAGCCGTTCCAGTGGCGGCATGTCGGAGCCGCTGCCAGGACTTGCCGGTCCCATGCCTCCACATGGAGTGAGCGCGGAGGGCTCACTGCATCGGAGTTCCACCGCACAGGCCTCGCTACTGGTTGCACGGTCTTTTGGCAACGGCAGGAGAGGCAGTGGTGCTGCAGGAGCGGAAGAGGCAATTTATGCGGACAGCCCGATACGGGGATTCAGTCCTGGGCTGGTGCCTGGATCCCCAAAGAAAGCAACATCGTTAGGGTCAGGGCCTAACAGCGGCACCTGGCGACCGGTCATCGTGCCCCCCGTTGCTCAAACCCCTTCAATGGCGGCCATCGTGGCGCCGAGTGAATCGAAGTCGCATTCTTTAATGGGTACTGATCCTGTATCGCGCAATGCCTCTGGCGACGGCGCTTTGGATGCGACAGCGGCATTGGCGGCCGCTGATATCATTGCCGCGGACGCGGCGGAGCTTCTGGGCAGTGGTGACGATAGCCTGCTGGCAGCAACGGCCAACCCGGCTGCAGCTGCGGCATACCTGCGTGAGCATCCGGAGACGCTTCGGGAATTATGGACACTGCGGGCGAGGGTGCGGGCGCAGGAGAGCGAAATGACGTCCGTGGTGGGTTGGAAGCGCATTTGCAATGTTGCTAGATCTCTGAACGTTAATTACTTTATTCGGTTGAGCCGCATTGGAGCATGGCCAGGACTTTCCACGGTGCAGACCACTTGATGGTCGGCGTAGTTGTGGGAAGTAGGAAGTTCAATCTCGTCTAATCCGATGAGGGGATAACGATCACCAACAAGTCGGTGGTACATGAACCGCGATCGGATTGCTTGAATTGCCTGAAACGCGCATTCTAAACCCTAGATCCCCTAGCTTGAACCCTACAGTTTCAATCCACGGCCTCCAGTCCAGAAACATAAAGACACCCCATTTGCATTACAGCCGTGCCGAGACGGGTAATGCACTCGTCCAGCAATCCCCCAACAGCCCCCTTCGGCCTTTTAAAGCCTCTCTGAACCACCTCGTGGGGTCCTCGCCCCTTGTTGCCATACGCACCCAGGTGATACAGCTGTCGAATAAGAACGCACAGCTGGACCAGGCGCAGATGTCCCTGCAGGCTAAGGAAAGGGAGCTGGCCGCCATTACCCAGCGCCTCACCGCCGTGCTGGCGAAGCTGCAAAGCTTCCAAGCTGCACATGGCCAAGAAGCACAGCAGCCGGACCAGGTACGGCGTGCATCTGCCGGTGGCGTCAGCGCGAGCACTGGCGGAGTCGTGGGCGGAGTGCATGGCTCTTCCCACGCACCTGCTGCCCCAGCGGCAATGACACCCCCTGTCGCCGCAAGCTTGCCTGATCGCAGGGACAACGCTGTCAGTGCCCCTGATGCCGCAGAGGCAGGTGCCGCCAAGGCGGGCTCCTCGGCCTCACTGCCGGCGTCCAGCACCCCTCAGACACCGCTTCGGAACGCCCCTCTTGCGTCGTCCTCGGCGTCGGTCATGATAAACAACTCCCACTTCGCCGCCGCAAAGGCCGCGCTGCAGGCCGAGGCCGAGGCGGCGGTCGTTGCAGCGGCTGGCCCAAGCCGTGCACCGCGCAACACACCCTCGGCCGATGCCTCCTCTGCCGCCTCCACTACCGCATCCGCCGCGGCGTCTACCACCCCATCAGCGGTGGCGTCCGCAACCTCCTCCCCCGAACACCAGCAGGGCGGCCCGCGGGGCACCCTTGAGGTTTCGTTGCCGCCACCACCAAGCGTACGGGCGCCGCTGGACAGCAATAGTCAGATATTGGCGGAGGCGGCTGTGGCAGAAGAGGCGGATGCGCGGGCTCTCGAAGGCGGTGGCAGTGGCCACGTTGTCGATGCTGCCACTGCCACTGCGTCTTGCGCTCGTCTGCCGCTGAGTGTGCGTTCGCCACCTTCCCCTTCGGTGGCAGTTTCAGGCGCGGGAAGTTGCGTCCGTGCGGTAACCTTACCGTCCGGCTCCAATGTCCTTCCTTCAGCAACGAGCGAACCGGCAACGGTGCCGCCGGGTGCAGAGACCGCATCAGACGTACATATTGCCGAGGTCACCACGGTGTTACGGGAGCTGTCGGATGTGCGCGGAAGGGTGCAGGCGCAAGAGATCGACCTGGCATTAATGGTGAGCTGAAGGACTGCGCGTGTGTGACATCTCCGTTTACACAGAGCTGCTGTTATCCAGTCCTAAGAGATGCCGCGTATGTACTTTTACATATGACTTGTATATTCATGGTGGACTTAAAAGACTCATGTTTTCTTCGTGGTAGAGAAATTGTTTAGGTTCTTCAGAAAAATGATTCTTACCAACACATCGCAACACTTCTGCATATTAAATGCGTCTTTCTCAAACTATGAGTCATAGAGCAAGTTTGAGTCGTCAGGGACATCCCGTCTTTTGCAGATGGAGGAGCTGTCGACCAGGACCGCCCAGCTGGACCAGGCGCACAACACGCTGCAGGACAAGGAGCGGCAGCTGCAAGAGGCTGCACAGCGCCTCGAGAGCGTAATTGCCCAATCGCGACCTCAAACACAGAGACGGCGCAACGGAGGCCTTCTGCGATTTTTGCTGCTTCAGCTGAGCCCCTCGCTCGCATGTATTGGGCTTCTGCTGCGTGACAAGGCCGTCCTCCAGCGGTTGCAGCAACTGGGCCGCCTCAGGGTGGGCCCGCCCAGGCCCGCAAGGGAATCCCTGTTCCCATCCCCGCCACCGTCGAAAATGTCGCAGCCTGAGCTTGGGCATCGGTTGCTCTTGCCATCACCCCAGCGACATGTACCACCACCGCAGGCGCCGCAGCTGAAATCGGAGCAGCGGCCGGCCAGCAGGGTAATGAGGGTGGTTGCAGCAGTTGCAGCGGCTGCACGGGTGCGGCCCGCCGGTGCACATCGCCGCCGCGACACGGCGCCGCCACTGACATCGTCTGCAACACCAGAGCCGCTAATGTTGGCAGGCGTGGACGACCGGACCCGCTGGAGTACTGAGTGCAAATCACAATGGTGAGCTGGATTTGAGGTCGCCGCCCTGTCAATTAGTTGATTTCATTGATTAGTTAGCCTCCCAAATAGGAAGATAGGACAAGCTGCTCTACACTGTTTCTCAGACTCTGTTTCTCAGGGGCTGCTGTTCCGTAGCCCTGCGAGTTGTTACGGCCTGGGCAACCAGAAGAGAGTTCAGTACCACCTGGGCCGCTGGCCAACTTCATCGCGGGCGGTTGCCTGCCTGTCTTCTTCGCTGCCACGCTGACTCCAGACCCCCAAAAGTGCTCCACCGCTGCCCCTCTGGCCTTCCTGGCTCGTTCAGGTGCAAGATTATTCGGCCGCCGCGCCAAGAAGCAGTCTACTACTAAAAGCTGTTGCAAGCTGTGCTGAGCCTGGACTTTTAAACCTGCATGCAGCGCCGCTCGGATATTGCTGGCTGCAGCTATTATGTGTTGTCAATTGGTTGACGGCTTCGACCCCTAAGGGCGTCAGGCCACGGGGCGTTGATGCTGGGTTGGTCTTGCTGCAACAGCCTGCCAACAGCGGGCGCGTGCAACATGATAACCAGGTTGATTAGGGAAATGAGCTTTTCAGTTGCCGCTATGGCAGAATCGTACCAAAGGCTCCAGCTAAGGCGAGAAGTAGCTGTTCCCGAGCGTACCGGTCATCATGGTATTCCGCGTCAACATCAACCGCACAAACAGCGGCTTATAAGGTAGTTGATAGTTGCTGGACATCCTGATGATAGCTGTCCGGAGGTGCATGCGGGGTTGCGGCCTAACCCCAGGCGCTGGTCGCTCCAACGATGGGGGTAGCTGTGGTCAGAAAGACGAGGCAGCCTCCTGCACTTCCATGTAGTTCCGCTCAGCGACAAGCCCCCATGGCGCCTCTCACGGATGTCTTCTTGAGCGAGACGCAGCGCCGGTGTGGAGCGATTCCGCATGTGCAGTCGGAGTCCGAGAGAGAATGATAGATGGAGGCACCAAACAGCTAGATTGGTAGTCGCAAATCAATAGGGGGTCATCGAAGAGGAGGGAGATCATCGCCGTCGTCAAGTAGTGTAGATCTGGCACTGGTGGCGGTGCCAATTTCGCGACGAGGTACGGCCATCATTGTTGGTGACACAGTAAATTTCGCGTGCAGTTGTATGTCGTCGAGAGAGATTAGCACCTGGATTCTGCTGATCGAGAGCTGATCGATTTCCGGCGGTGCGTGCGCACGACATGTTGGCCTGCCAGGATATAGAGTGTGAAATTCCGCAACTGGACGCAACAAGGAAAACACAAATTGCAAGCCAGTAGCCGCGAAATCCCAGTAATAGCAATTTTGACACAGGCGCAGGCAGTGACAGTGACAGCAGTGGCAACGTGGGATTAGTGGGGGATTCGACGGCATGAGTACGGATGAGAAACAGCAGACGCAGACCAGCTCCATCTAAGGCACAGGTCGGACCCCAGATCAGCTCATTTGGTGGTTGTTTGTCGAAGCTGGTGGAGGGTAAACAGTCCTATTCAGATTGCAAGATAGTTCCGTACAAGGTTATTTTTACCGAGCGGTTGTCGATTTATGTTTTTGTACGTATCCCGGGGGATCTGGCTTCCAAAGATCGCTTGATGGCTCGGCTCGGTCCCACAGCCTCGGTGGGGTTCGTGTCTCCACGATAGACGTACAGGCCCCCGTGCCGGTTAATAGCTGTAGTGAAGGCTAGGGTACCGGCGCTGGGTGACGGTGTGTATGTGCTTATGCAGAAGCCGGCGGTTTGGCAGACGCAAGATTTGTCATTTGGACATCAGTGGTTGAAGCGGGTTGATTAGGCGAGAATTTGGTTGCTGTAGGTCTATGTGCCGGCAAAAAGCCGGCTATAGGCGCTGGTTAGACAGCCGTCGTTGTACTTTCAGTGCCGCCTTCTCTGTGTGTGTGTGTGTCTCCGGGCTTATTGATCTGGCGGCGGCGAGAGCTGCCTCCAAGTTCGCTGCACAGTGCGGCGGCTGTACAATTGCTCAGATCTTGGACTCCAGAACAGGACGGAAAACACGGAGGATATGAGCACAAGTCGTGATAGTGGTTATCGGGAAATGGAGAAGCACGGCGGGGCCGGGCCGGGGCCAGGGTCGCGGCGTCTGGTCTGGCAGCCGTTACCTGGCTTGATTGTGTTCCCATATGCTGCATGGAGTGTTGGCGCGCATTTTCCCCTACCGACCGACGGGTGGAGGGTGGAAAATTGGCGTGCATGAGCACCAATGATGCACTGTCTGCCAGAGTGTCATTCTGGCGGCCACAGTTTGGGCCCTCTTTCTGTCAGGTCAGTGTCCTGGCAGGTCGATGGACAGAACACATCAAGTAGCCACAGACTCGTGGACATAACGAGTTAAAATCTGAGATAGGCTTATACCACAGCAGGTGTAAGCGCTCAAGATACATCTGATGTCACGACCGTCATCATGCGGCGAATCGTAAGGGGGAGATGGCAAGGATGCCTCTGCTCCCATACGTGCTTGTCAAGTAGGGAAAGTATATGGAACGCAGCAAGACAGGACGCAACGAGCAGTTGGCGCCCACCTGATTTGCGAGGCCTGTCGTTGCGTTATTTATGTGATGTCCATTTGTGATGTCGTACAGTAACGGGCTGTCGGCATTTGCAAAGTTAGGCCAAGGCATCAGGTCGAGGATATACGGAACGCGTCATATTAAGACGGAGCAGATTGCCGCGGTGGTATGGAAGCGGTACCCATTTATCTTTATATACGTGTGTGTTCATCTGGTATTTAATCCAAATGTTACAGCAGAGGATATGTGCCGTTCCTCGGAAGGCAATCCATAAGTTTGCACCGCGTTGTGGCGCAGTCTCGTCCTATTTCATTGGGCCGCGTCTGGCCTCCCATGACGCATACATGTGTTCTGGCAGAAATCAAGACGGTTAAGATCCGGACACTGTACTGCAGAGCAGTTCTGCCGGCGCTGCGGTATCGCAGCAGCAGCAGCAGCAGCCTCGCTGACACCTGGTGACGCGACATGACAATACATTACAAAAATACGCAGCACAGCGACGCCACTGTTGGTGCGCTTCAAGGTTACGCTCCTCGCGTGTCCGTGCACAGCCGTACTATCCCTTTTCACACCCCAAGCTCTTTATTACAGATCGCTGTCATTACTAGAGGACCGTCACCAGAGCTGCGGCGCCGGGTTGCGCCTCATGCAGCTTGGGGAAACAATTCGCGCAGACAAGTCGGCCGCTTGATATCCGCCATTTTCCTAAGAACGACTTCAGAGGCCATACCTTGGCCCGCCTCTTTAGTTGCAAAACGGACGTTTTGACGGCCCTCTCCGGGTGGTTCAAAACCAACGGCACCATCGCGCCAGGAGGCTCAATGCGGGGAGCTGCCGAAGCGCTCTGCTAGCGCGCGTGGGAGGTCCATCAGGGCCCGTAAGGGTGCCTGTCCCACCTCCAGGTTGCGTGCCGCAAACCCCGTGGCGTCAGTGGGCCCGAAGAACAGGGGTCTGGCCACTGCAATGAGCAGGAAGTTGGCTGCAAAGACCTGCTCGGCCATTGAGGAATGGCAAGCGAGGTGGGAAGTTAGGATGACATCTTGCACCTTGCATCATTTTGGACACGAACTTCATGCGGGCAGCAAAAGACGGTAGCTGCAGCAGCAGCAGCTGCTGCTGCTGCACTGGAAGTTCGCGGCAAGAGAGCACAGACACCCCTCTAGCGGCAGAGGAAACAGTAGAGGAGAGTGGGGGGAAACTTAAGGGCGGTGCGAATATCATGGATAGCGCAGGAGAGCTGGAACTTGGAAGCAATCGGCAGAGCATTTAATGAGTCTCAAGCGATATATAGCATTCGCATGCAGGAGGGGGAGAGGTCAAGAGTGCTCGTGTCTGAAACAACAATAGAAAAACACACGGCCTCCGACCTTAACCCCCCATTATACCCGCCGCAGGTTACAGCTCCGTACGTTATCTGCATACTCGCCGTACCTGCAATGCATGGGGCACGCGAACGCCCATTTTCCGGCTGACCTGGCGCAACAGCCGCTCGAAAGTGAGTATAGGGGCCTGTAGGAGGTACCGCACCGAGAGGGGAGAGGAGGGGAGAGGGAGGGTAAATGGAGCCGGATGAAACCACCTGGACGACCAACAGCACCTTGCCGCCGCAAGAGGACTGTTGCCTCGGAGCTGATTGGGGTTGCGGCCGGGCTCCGTGCCCCAATCACCTGAACCATGAAGAAAGCGCACCAACGCCAGCTAAAGACGTGCGTGTTGTACCTGCCGAAAAGTACGGGCAAAGAAGGTACGCGAATGAGATAGGAGGTACGAAAAAAAGGGGGAGGGATGGTGAATACGAGGAGTACTGGGACTGCTGTCACAGGGAGAGATGTGCTAAAGAAGCACAATCGTGTTAAATGAGACAGCAGCGACGAGGTTCGTTGGCCGCTCTCTACAACTCTATGCATAACGCATAACCAACACGGCAGTACATGACATCCTGTACAGCAGGGCATTACATCAGACTTCAGGTTTCAGCCTCCTGCTGCATACATGATACATATAGTACAAATTGTGGAGTATTGTGGAACCTGTTCTTGCACCAGCGAAATGTAAAAGTAAACCAGCAAAATGATCTCATTCTTTAGTAAGGAACCTATGAATTATGTGATTTTGCAACGATGTGTACAACAGCAAGCAACCAGCGAAAAATGAGAATCGACCTCTCAATCACGTCATGGAAGTGTGAATTTGGAGGAAATACCTCTGTGGTATCCTGGGGTATCTACGGGTAGTGTCCAGGATTGGACCGCAGACGGTCATCTTCCGATTGGGCCTTTGTAGGCGGACACAACAGAGATACAACAACCTCTCCCTTCTCCCCGCGGCGGGCAAAGGACGTATAGCAAACCGCACCATGACCCCGACACCGACACCGACAACAAGCGCCTTCTCACCAAAAAATGAGGATGTGCCAGAGCCCGCTGAATAAGAAGACTGCCTGCAGACCCACAAACCGACGCAGTTTCGAAACGGGGCGCACTGTGCCGGTCTCACTGCCGTTGTTACTCGCCGCACCCTCCACTGCCGCCGCCGCCGCCGCCGCCACCGACGTGCGACCTCCGTTGACGCGGCTACCGTCCTGAAGGGGCATAGCTTCATCTGAAGATTCTGCGGCCCTTCGACGCTGCCGCAACCCGTTGTTATCAATCGCTTCAGGTGGTGCCGAAGTTGGACTCGCCTCGTAAACAGTGGCCATGTTTTCTGCTGCTGCTGCTGCTGCTGTCCCTGGCCCTGCTGCTGTTGCTGTTGCTGCCTCGTCAGGAGATGCCAAACAGCCAGCGTCGGCACCCTGGAGAATGGAGCGGCCGGGTTACGGGGTTAGTTAAACTTGAAATATGTGTGGCCGGCCGGTGGCGGACGTTCGATGCGGCCGACGTGCCACAGGGCAAATGATGGAAGGGGGGACTTTACTTGATGATGCATCAGCAACCAGACGAGCCCGCAATCAGCGGAAGATGTACGATATGGCTATGGCGAGATGCATGTGTGTGGCGGCTATGCGTGTGTGTGTGGGGGGGGAGAGGAAGATAAATGAAATGAATCCTGGTGCTGATACTGAAGGAAGGTAGATAGGTAGGTAGATAGATAGGTAGATAGATAGATAGGTAGGTAGGTAGGTAGGTAGGTAGGTAGATAGATAGATAGGTAGATAGATAGAGAGGTAGATAGATAGATAGATAGATAGGTAGATAGGTAGGTAGATAGGTAGGTAGGTAGGTAGATATGGGTAGGTAGGTAGATAGATAGATAGGTAGATAGATAGGTAGATAGGTAGATAGGTAGGTAGATAGATAGGTAGATAGATAGATAGGTAGATAGATAGGTAGATAGATAGGTAGATAGATAGATAGATAGGTAGATAGATAGGTAGATAGATAGATAGATAGATACATAGATAGACACATAGATAGATACATAGATAGACACATAGATAGATACATAGACAAGTAAATGTGGTAAATTCTTCGATATATATATAAGATACCACGGACCTCCTCAGCACCCTGGCGTGGTGGCCGGCCCGGAGACTTTCCCGCCACAATGTGTGACGCCGCGGCTGTGGCCGCCGACAGCTTGGTGCATCGGGGTCCCCCTGGGATCAACCTTCCCTCAATCATCGGCTCGTACACCAGGACCCTCATCATGTAGGTGGTGGTCAGGTTCCAGCGGCGAGCCCAGAAGTCCTGAAAGCTGTCGCACTGGGGTGGGGCGAAGGCCGTGAGGTCAGCGAAAACCAACGCAGCACTTGATGTAATAAAACCGAGGGCGGGCAGCCTCGTAGCCGGGCCCTGCGCTGTGGTGTGTGGCGGGTTATCACACCGCGATGAAGCAAGACAACGATCAGAGGGACCCACGATTAATAAAAAGGCATGTCCGCATTTCCTTAAGTGCACTTTTTACATTATCATATGCACGCGGCTGGATGCATCTTCGCTTCCTCTTACCTTGATGTCCTGACAAAAAACGCCATAGCTACGATAGAGGCCAGGTATAATGACAACAACAGTTATTAGTATAACAATAACAATAACAACAACAACAATAGTAACAACAACAATAACGATAACAACAATAACAAGCAACAACAATAATAAGCAACAACAACAAAAAGCAACAATGATAATAGCAATAATAGTAATAACCAGAACAACAAGAACAATACGAATAACGGCAGCCTGGCGTGTGTTAAGGGGATAGGGATCTGAGAGGCAGGTGGGCAAGGCCACCCCGGCTGTATTCCCGAACCACCGGAGGGCCCCTCCGTCCTACCAGCAGCAGCAGCAAACCTCCCACCCACCCGCGCGCACCAGCCAAGGCCGATCAAAGGAGGGCGCGGCCGTGATGCCCACCGTCCAATGCGCCGCAGCCCCCATGATGTCGAACACGGCCGTCAGGAAGGTGGCGCTGGCCAAAGTGTATAGCCAGTGCCGTACCATGACAGGCAGATATGGTAGCACCAGCACCCAGCTTACAAGCATGGCAGTTCCTGTACGCCTCCACCGGCGAGTGGGCAGCGGCTCCTTACAAGTTCTTCATTCTCGGGCTTACATGTGCATGTGCATGTGTACGTATATGTGTGCATGTATATGTATACGTGTAAATATATGTGTATTATTATCATGATTAGTATTGTTATGGTTTTTTACCAGCTTATGGTTTCACCACCACTTGCACGAAAATTGATGCCACGACAATATTCCCGAGGCAGTGCGGGACAATGGCGGCACCGTGCGTGTTGCACCGGCCGTTTGTTGCGGCTAGCTGTTGCCGTTCACATGGCAGATATGGGTCTGTTGATTCACGACACGCACCCGGGGGCAGCCCGTAGCAGGTAGGTCTGAGATTGTGCCTGCGACTGCTCACCTGTGTTGGCGAAACAGTCCAGCACCAGTTGACGTCCCTGCTTGACCGTGTGGATCCTGGCGGTGTCGGAGGAACCAACGGTGAAGACCTGCAGTCGCGGGGATGTAGTATCTCTGTAATTACATCCCCAGCCCAACTAAAAGCAATTGAAGGCCCCATCAGAGATGTCCACCAGGCAACTGGTTACCCCGGATAAGGCCCGATAGACACCCCAGGATGGAAACCTCAGGGAGCGGGCGAGGGAGACGGGGAAAAGCATGGTAGGGCGGATGGGCGAACAGGCGGACGGGCGGGCCAGTTATAGGTCCAGATTACGCCTCTTGCTCTTGCGGTGAGGCCAAGAGGGCTTTGTGCTCGCGGGTAGGTGGCAGTTGGTTGATGACATCAACAAGCTGATATGATCCTTCTGGTAACTGAAGGCTGCTTCTAATTCCTTCATTCCTCCTGCCGTGGCAACTTCAGGGCACTTCATCATCAAAGTCCGGACCACGCCAAATGCCAGGTGCCAAATGCCAGGTGCCAAATGCCAGGTGCCAAATGCCAGGGTGTATCACTCGAATTAGACACCGACCGGGGCTTACGTTAGCATCAAAGCTAAGACCGCCCTCGTTGTTTTTGTTGCTTTTTCCAAATTTCTCACCGTCGTATCGTTCGTCACGTACATATCGTCATTCCTGTCATGGGGCACACCTGAATGGGTACGACGGGCAGCAGGTACACGCAGGCGAACTGCCGGGGGTTGAGCCACGCGGGTACCAGCGGTCCGCGGTTGATGGAGAACGCCAGCAGCTGGGCAGCGTGGCGGATTTGGGGCCAGGAGGAAGGGGAAGTCGAATAAACGAATTCTGCTGCTGATACTGAAGGAATGAGGGCTAACCGTGAGGGTCGAAAGATGCCTGACGTCGTCCAAAGTGGGAAAAGTGGAAACGAGCTGTGACGTCAACTAGGTGGTCGCCAAGGCCGCGAAATAAAGCAGTAAAAGAAGAAAAACCGTAATCATGTGTATTATCGGCTTATTGCTAGCGGTGGAGTGAAAGACCTGTTGAGTCCGAGGCGAAGCTGACCAAACCGCTGGCGCTGTCATTCGAGTCTTCCTCCCGATCCACATGTAAAACGAGCTTATACGCGCCAGGACCCAACCAACCCATCCCCCCAACCCGGCCAGCTCAAATCGCGCGCGCGTACCAACCGAACCAAGCGTGGTTCCGCGCGAACCACTCACCTTCGGGGGGTAAGAGACAGCGGCGGCGGTAGCAGCCAAAAAGGGGAAGGGCGTGCACATGTGAGAGGGAGAAGACGAGTGCGCGCACAGGCAAAGAAGGCGCGAGAGGACAAGTAGTCAAGGCAGTTAAGCAAGGCTAAGGAGCCATGCATCCGGGGAAATCTGTGCCGCTGTGTTTTGCGGGAAGCCACGAAGAAGTGATGGAATAGCCAGTAACTAAGAAATGACACTTTGAAGAGGGATGGGTCCTGGAGTCTTATGTCGGGTAACGGCAGAATGACAGTCGAAGAGTACGGCATGGGCATGCGGGATGAGAAGAACACAGGAAAGGGCGCTGAAAGGCGCAGTTGTGAAGGAAGAAAGCGGGGCACAGATGAAGACGCGGGGTGACGGGGGCGTAAGGAAGAGGAAGGATGAAAAGAGGATGACAGGGGCAAAGGATGGTCGCGGGAAGCACGGGCTGGGGCCACGAATGGCTCCCACCAGCCCGTGCACACCAGGGGCAGTAGCATGCCGGCCCCATAGCGCAGTGACTAAGGGTCAGGCTGTCGCAGGAAGACGGGTGGAGATGTGCGGACAGGATCAGGGACAAGCAGGCGTCAAGCGTGTCGCAGTAGACAGTAACAGGAGTACAAAGGCGTGGGGTCTTTGAAGGAACGCGGCGAAGGGATGGCGAAGCAGGGCAGAAAAACCTCTCCTGCTATGGCAGGGCAGAAAAACCTCTCCTGCTATGGGTTCATCTCCAGCCAATGCCGAGGTTGCCGCAGCGCAAAAACTGCCCTGCTTCAAAGCGTGGCGTCCTCGAGGAAACGTGCTTTATCCAGAAGGTCGCAACACGAGGGCAACGTTACAGAAAACAAAAGCAACCCGGCCCTGCCCATCCAAGGCGAACTTAAGCGTGGACTGACGAGGAACCGTATGGAAGAAGAGAAGGAAACAAATCCGTAGCTGCGGAATGATTTGCCGAGGAAGAGGAAGAGGAAGAGGAAGAGGAGGAGAGGGGAGGGGAAGGGAGGGAAGTCGAATAAACGAGGCAGATACCGCTGTAGATGCTGCTGTAAAGCATGGTTAGGGGCGAGGAGGGAGGGGAGGCGGGGTGATGAGACGTAGCTCCTCTTAGCTGCTAGCAGACACCTCGATCCCGGGAGAGTAGGAGCGGGCGCAGGTGGGTATGGTGTTGGTAGTGATGGCGGTATTCGTAGGTATTCGTAGCCGTGATGTTGGTCGCAATCGGACGTTGGAAAGACATCCATGAGGCGGTGGTGTTGGGAGCCTGGACCGATGAACAAGCGGTGACAAGTGCCTCCATCCCAGACCAGCTGAGAAAGCTAGGTAGGAAGTCAAACAGACGTCGTAATATCTTTCACATTCTAGGTCCTCAACGTTAGGCCCATAAGGCCCATAAATGTGTCGTGACAACAGGTAGCTTCCAGCCATCCTGCGCTGACCTGCTGACCAGGCTTCGGAGGATTAAGGCAGCCCCGAAGGTTCAAGTTCAGTTCAGGTTCACGCATCACCGGTACGACAGGTTACCTTGAACGCCGCCAGCGAGAACACCCCCCCCAGCGGCGTGATGAGGAGCGGCTCTGAGGACGGATCCAGCAGCAGCGGAGCGAGCAGATTGCCGAGCTGTGCGGAGAAAGCGGACAGGGAGGGGTGAAAGGCGAATTAGCAAATCCTGGTGCTGAAAAAAGGACTAACCGGCAAGGGTAGATTGCGGAAGCATCGCTATGTGAGCAAGAGGACTCATGACCCTCCCCTTTCCAGCACTTAGCTCAAAGAAATTGACAAAGGTAACAAAATATGGCTTACCACGACTGGCAGTGTGGTCAGCAACCTCTGCAGCCCCGGGCGCACCCGACGAACAACCACCGCAGCCCACACAGACGTAAGAGTCGCGTACGCATACAACTGGAGCGCCTTTCGGAGCAATGGAGGTTGAACCGCGTTCAGGCGTCCGCTGACGACTGCCACTGCGCGATCCAGGTGGAGCAAGCCCACAGGCAGTATGCTGATGAAACCCGTCATCCGGTCTCGCCGTTCTCACCGTCTCCTAGCCAAACACTTCCTGTCCTACTAAACTAAATAAGAGTTCTTAGTTAGGATGTTTGAGATGGTATGACGTAACGGTACACGGGTCTAGGTTGGCTGTGGCAGCGATCGGATGGGACATCTGCGGGCGGACTGTGTGTGCGCCCGAGAGGCGCGCGTCGCGTCGCGTCGTCATCTTCAGGGTATTAATACAATCGAGAGGATAAAATTTTGTTGCTGTGCATCACTCTCAGCTACAGCATTCATTTACTTGGTTGACATAAAATAAATAAATGTTCTTTTATTACGGCGTCCGCAGAATGATGGTTTGATGAGAGATTGTCGCCTGTTATATATATGATGGGTGGATGAAGGGCTGAAGAGGAAGAAATTGATTGACGCAGTTGTGCCTTTGTTAAAGGAATTTGATTTTCGTGATTCTTCCTGTGTTTCTATTTCACGAGAAGGAAAAGTCGTCCAAGGAATTGATTATGCGATCGACCGGCCTGTGGGTCGACAGCAAAAGAACAGACAACTTCGATTTGTACTCTACAATTATTGGATAAGTATTCTTTGATTATGGAAGAATTAGAGGCAGGAAGGCATAACTTGCGAGAACTACGTAGACGGATCGCGGAATTTAGTTTATGGTCTAGTGACGTTCAGCGACTTGAGAAAGGCTGCCTGCCAGGGACGTCCAGGGATTTCCCGTTCTCTCGGAACGTCCAGGGTTTCCGTTATGAACGCGCAATAATATATTTGCCGGCGCATCCAAACTGCGCCGGCAAAATTCGTTGGCCAGGTTTCCCGCCAAAAACGATGAGCGGGGATCTCAACTTATTAGAAACAGGAGGGATATCGAATCATATCGTTGCACCATTTTTCAGCGTTTCACCGTTTCACCGTTTTTGACTAATGGAAATGTTGTGAGGAGGTGCCTCTTCAAAGTTCAGCGGCGTGTTCGGTGCCGCTCTCTATGTTGGGCCGTTAAAATTGAAAGTTACTCGGAAAGGTCCCAAAGACATATTCGCATCCTGTTGAATCCTTGTTGTAGCGTGATGTCCCGTCATTTAAATGTTCGCCCGGATATTTACTACCGGCTTCGCTTGTATGCTTCTGGCTTTTTCGTTACCCCTGTTAACACGGGTGCATGAAGTTGTACTTTAAAGGTCCATCATTGTTAGTTGAGTCCTTGTAGTTAGATTTTCGCGCATTATCAACATGCTGGCTTGCCGTAAACTTCTGCGATGTGGGACCAACGGACAAGCGTTTCTTAGCCCTAACGACGACGATTCGTCCTGTAAAATCACCCTTGGACGTCCTGTAGCTTTCTTAACCTGAACGGAGCAGATAAGACATCGACACGCATGATCGATATTTAGGTTGAAGATGGTCGGTCAGCACTACATCCCATTGGTCAGGTCCATCAGCCTAATTTGGATGCATTAGGACAGAGTTATGGGAAGTAATGCAGTCTGGGAATGCGTGCTCACAAAGCCCTTGAGGCTAGCATCCTTGTTCACGAGCTGGACATCCAATTTGGTCTCACCGACGCCTTCTGCAACCCATTTCCCATCATCTTGCGCCACGCCCTCCTACCTCGCTGCTGATCATGGCACATGCAAAGCGATCATGGCACATGCAAGGCGATCATGGCACATGCAAAGCGATCATGGCACATGCAAAGCGATCATGGCACATGCAAAGCGGTCAAACCGCAGCTGCAAACACAGGGGTAGCAAGCAGGGGAACCTGCATCCTCTACACCTTCCAACGACCACCGGAGGCAATCCACGCAGCCAGGTGCCCGACAGCTCCGTGCAAACACCAATTCAGTGCGACGGGGAAATCCTTCCTGCCTTCGTATCAACTACTCAGCTTCCACCGCTGGTTCTGGCCCCTGTTGTCCAGGACATGTGGAGCAGAAACCACCTCGTGCACCGGGCCACCAGGTAGCGCCTCCGGTGGCGGCACTCTCTAGGGTCGCCTTGTATCTAGGGTCTAGGGTCGCCTTGTATCCATCGTCGGCGTATCCGGCGAAAGCTCGGAGCTTCGGGAACAGCCGATGTCCCTGGTTCGGTGGTTCGGTGGTTCGGCATCCAGTAGTGCTGGCGCGACGTCAGCCGCTGCGTGCGGCTTGGCAGCCCGTGTCCATGCCCCTTCTGGCCCCGCAGCCGCGGCCGCTCACTGGGCCACCGCTCTTGGGGAAGGAAGGTCAAGCAAGAGGCGGAGGATGGGAAGGCGTGTCGGCCGGCGAGAGTGTTCGCGGAGGCAACTGAGCAGATGCATGATCTGGAACCATGCGGTAGCGGCAATGGAGAGGCCTTGCCTTCATGGAGCAGAGAGGCTGTGGGGCGGCTGTGGGGGTCCGGGGCTGACGAGTGCAATCGGGTGGTGGTTTGAAAGGAGCTGCTGCGGCAGCAGGCCCCACCGGTGGCTGAGAAGGCAGTGGACGCCGAGGAAAGGAGGGATCGACGGTCAGATGGTGGCCGGGGCGTCATGGATTTTTCAAATTTTGAGGAGGGTGGGGCTGGCGAGGCGATGGCAGCTGCACCACCAGTTAAGGACCAGTGGGTGCTGAGGCGCAGGAGGAGCGTGGCATTATGGAAGCTAGAGGTGAATGGAACACGGCGGTGAAGCCGGAGCCGGTGCCAGGCAGTGCCGCCGGCCTTGTTGAGGTCGACGAGCAGCTGGTGGGAAAGGTGAGGCGGAGGGAGGAGCAGGGGGAGGAGCAAGGAGAGGAGCAGCAGCAGCAGGTGCATAGCGCGGACGAGGAGGCAGAGGAGCTAGAGGACGGGGAAAACGAGGGAAAGCACAAGGCCGAGCACGAGGGGGTAGATGACGATGAGGAGGAGGGCGAAGGGGAGGAGGAGCATGTGGAGGACTTAACATCGGGTGTGGTAAGGGGAGGAGGGGTTTGCGGCCTGTTTCTATGGAGTCAGGTAGTCAGCGAAGTGAAAAGGGTAGCTGGTGATAAATGTCTCCGTCTCTCCAACACTTCCTGTTCATGCGGCTTCGATGAGAAGATGAGGGATAGGAGACGTGTGACCCGAGTCCCTACTCGGGTCCCACGTCTCCTATCCGCCCGACCCGGCCTAAACTCGCGGAACCAGTGCGCACGAAGGCGTGGTGTTACGTAATCTTCAAACCCATTATCAACGGAAGCCGCGATCCGGGATCCGGAATCCGAGATCTGCGATCTGGGATCATCTTCACTTTGGACCATGAGATTCTCCCAACACAGGACCAATCGACTAACCAGTGACCCCGGTTGCTCCCCTTCCTGCCGGCAGACCGCCGACCGGGGTCCTTGCCTTCTACGGCAACTGCAGTCCCAGGCGCACGTTTCTCGACGTCGCGTTCGGCATCAGGTGCCTGGTCTGGCCGGTAGCATGCCGTCATGGGGCGAAAGTCACCAAAGCGGCAGCGGTGGGAGCGGTGGGAGCGGGAACGCGGTCAGCACAACAGGTGCTGCATTTCCGTACGGGGCTATCGACCCCTCCCCACTGCCGCCACTACCGCCGCCACTGCAGTGACAGGAGGCTGGGATGCCGGTGGACCCGCATCCGACCTCCTCTATCGTCACAGCTTCAGTCGCCGCGGCGGCCGCAGGTACCTGCTACCTGCCAGACGCGCCCCTGAGCTACAAGCGCCGCCTTACTCTGTGGATGCTGTCGCGGGATGTGTTTTGTCTGCGCCTGGACCGTAAGACCACCTGGCAGGCCCTCCTAAGCTGGGCGATGACAGTAAACGTCGGTCTATACGAGGTGCAGATGCGGGCCACGGTCCCCGGTGCCCAAGAGTACGTTGGGAAGGGCAGCCCGCATAGCCAGGCCGCAGTGTCGTGGATGTTGGGCGGCCTAGGGACGTGGATGCGGCAGGTTGGGGCTAGGGCAGGTGATGGGGTTGAGGTGCAGACATCAGGTTGAGACCACAAGACGGAGATTTGAGCTTCAGCTTCGTCCTCATCCCTTGTGAGGAGTTCGAGGCGAGGCGAGGAAGTAGCAGCGGCGGCGGCGGCGGTGCAACCAACGCCGCCACCGCAACAAGCAGCTGTCGCCCAGGTTGCCAAGCCAGCGAAGCAACATGACCTCATGATGGCAAACATGTCCATGATGGGTAGGAAGCGGTCCGGGTGGGCGACCTCCTGACGAGGACGTTCAGGAGGGGGCGGCAGCCGTAACCACAATGATGAAGAAGCCGGCGATTTTGCGGGGATGCTTGCGGTTGGCGCCTAGCCGCCTGTGGCAGTGGATGCCCCCATGGCGGCGGGCACTGGCGTTGCTTCCTCCCTGTGGCGGCAAGCCCACTGATCAGTGCGGCACTAACCGGTGCAGCATCCCGCGGTGCTGGCGGAGCCACCGACGCCGCCGCCGCCACCACCGCCACCGCCACCGACGCCGGCTGCCAGGATCAATTTGCACGGCGCGTACATGGCGGAGATAGATGGACGGGGACGCAGTGCAGGCGGCGTGTGAGTTTTGACGTGGCGGTATTTCCCCGGGATAATTGTGACCACGACGCGGTATCACCGGCCGTTACTGTTAGTGAACACCGGGCCGGGAGCGGCAGTAGCAATCCAAAGATTGGCAATGGAAGGAGCAGGGTCAGTAACAACAACGACCGCAACAACGACAACAACCGCAACGAAATTAGTTGCAATGACGATGTTAACGGTTATCCTGAGAGGCTTCGCGGCAGGAAAGCGGACGACGGCGGACGTGGCGGAGGCAGTTTGACACCAGCGACGGCTCCAGCTGATCGACCCGTGGGTCAGGGATGGACAATCAAATTCAAGGACCACATGGATGCGTTGCTTTCGACGCTGCAATCATGCTTAAAGGGGCCGTATGCTGGGGGAGCTGAGGGACAGCCAGACAGGCGGCGGGATAGGTGACCTGACCACCCCGCGCCAGAGGCCTGACCAGCTTGGGAGCGAGGGGGGAAGAGGGGGGCCCTCGAAGTGAAGGTTTTGGAAACCCGAAGGCATATCGCAGTGCGGAATTTCTTCCACCATAATGGGTTTCGTTGCGTTGTCCACTCCAGATAATCTGAGCAAATCATTGGGTTGGAGAAGTGTACGGCAAAGACAGTGTGCGGTTGGGCGGCAGTTGCAGAAAGAGTAGTTGAGGAGGGGTAGGAAATGAGGCGCTAATTGGGCGGGGAGGGGGAGGACAGCACTTAGGGACTAGGGGGGGAGCTAAGAGGGGGAGAGGTCAATCTAAGTTCGTTTGGTGATACACAGCTCACAACGCAAGGGTTAACCCTCAAGTACTTATGTACGACTCGACATTGCTTTTGTTGTTGATGATGATGATGATGAACACGTTAACCGTAATCTACAAATCGATGTACGGCAATATTCCCGGTTTACATACCAACACACAGTATTCTGGCTTGATGGGGACAAACGCTGAAGCTCAGGCCGCCTGCCGTACGAGCTTTAATTGAGAATATATATATATATATATACATATATATAACCCTATATATATGTGTGTATGTGTATGTGTGTATATATATATATATATATCGGCGACTTGAAGAAGGTGATAACGGCGTGGCGCTAACGCACTGCAAGGTTGGTTTGGCGGTTGCCACTATCGGGGATAACGCTCCATGTCGAGAGTTACAGTTTCTATATGGCTACCGACGTGGGATGGACGAGCGTTATGGAATGGGATAACGGAAATTTGCGGCGGCAGCTGTCACCCCTCGAGATATCTTTGGCCCCTGAACAATCTGCGGTGATTGGTTGGTGGTTTGGTTAATATTACCTTGATGAATGTAACGGAATCGGTTCAATGCGATTCGTTTGTTCGTTCTTTTGATATTACATGACAGACCGACATGCTGTATGTTGTCACGACAAAATATCATATCAGCCAGCTGTCGTACAAAGACGAACAGATTAGGAAGGCGACCATGGGTCTATGCAGTTTCTTTTCCCTCCCTGGACTTACCCCCGTACCCCCGTACACATACACTAGACATGCACTCTCGGCTCAGCTTTCATATCCATAATTGTCGAAACCCTAAGACACTCACATTAGCTAGCTAGGTAGATAGATAGAATGATAGATAGATAGGAAAGCATAAATCGCGGGAGAGTCCATGATGGTACGTTCATAAGGCCCCCATGCGGCCCCTCCCGGGTGACGTAAACCAGCACTTACTTAAAGCTTACATAAATAAGGAAAATCGGTTGATGCTTCCAGATGCGCATTTGCAAGCATCATAACATAATCATCCTGTACATTACCTCCTACCCCTTCCCCTCGCCCTACTTGCTGTTCTGCATCCATGCATCCACCCATCCATCCATGCACCCATCGTCTGTTTGTCTGTCCGCCTGCCTCACAGCGCCGTTTGCAAAATCATCCCTACGCACTTTGCTCGTCTAGAGGACAGACAGAGAACTAATCGACGAGGGGTCCTGGCCTTGCGCCCATTATTATTATTCCGGGTATTTGTGTGTGTTTATGTGTTTATGTGATAATATGCCGGAGAAAGGAGGGGCTCTGGGTAGCCAAAACACACTTACAGGAAAGGGAGCATCGACAGCAGAAGATGGATTTCATTTTGGCGGTAATCGGGGGAAGATCTTCATCGCAGGAAGGCCTTATGCCGCACCCACACGGTCCAAACCCGGCAGCTTTTCACGGGGTGCAGCCCCAGCTTTTACTTCTGCGATACCGCATGCGACGGGGGCGGCGCCGGCAGAGATGACCTTGAGGTCCTCCGCCGGCCACTTGGAAGTCACGGTCTTCGTTTGCGTGTAAAACTGCACACCCGCGCGGCCGTACATGTGCAGATCCCCTGGAGTTGAGCACAGACAGGAATATTGGCCGTGTCCGTGTATGTGTATGGGGGCATGGCGGGCGGGCAGAGGGGGAGGGGGAAGGTATATACGGGGTGGTAGTTGAGGCTGCGGCGGCGGCGGGGAGAGACAAACCGATTTTCAACGCTTAAGGGAATAACAGATATGCGAAACGGATACAGCGCGAGTTTAGGAAACCCGAACTGTCTTCTCCATCTTTTTATATCCTTTCAGCGTTTCTTAACAGTACGGCATTTCGCCCCCGTGTTGTCTACTCGTACGGAAGTACGAACACATCAGCCCTCTTGCAGCCCTGAAGCAATTGCCTTGTGCCGCACAAAGCACATAATCATGCAGACATACAGACAAACAAACAAACAGACAGGTAGAAAAACAGAAAGACACGCATGCTAACACCAACGAACCTGCAAAGGAGCCCCGCCAACCGCTGAAGGAGAAGAAGGGCAGCGGCACGGGGATGGGAACGTTGATGCCCACCATTCCCACATCCACCTCAGACTAGCGGTTGACGGTTGGCAGTTGATAGTTGATATGCGGGGAAGACAGTCGGAAGCCCCGGTACACGTATGCCAACGGGGTGAAAGGGAGTCAGGAGTACGACAACAACACCGACAAGGCGGGTTCTCGGTTGACAAGGACTGGCATATCGGACCGACTGGTTTAGAATGAAAATACTTACAATTAGTTCAAAAAAGTGCTTTGGACGAAAAAGGACATTGAGAGGCAATAAGGAGGGAGGGGGGAGGGGGGACGGGGAAAGGGGGAACCTATAAGTAAAACACCAACCTGGAATTTGCGCGCTGCCGCACCACTGCGTGTGAAGATGGCGGTGCCGTTGCCGTGCTCGTTGCCATTGACAATCTGTAGAGCCTCGTCAAGAGAGGAGGCCTGGAGAGATGGACGAGCAGGACAGGAGGCAGAGAAAAACCCAAAACGTGGTTTCCGTTTCCCCCTCTCTGTGTGTGTGGGCAGTTGCTGCTGTCCTCGATTTCTAAAAGAATGCTCCGAATCCCCCGGGCCGTACGGTGAAGCCGCTTCGCCTCACCGCATACGTGTCCTTTCTTCCCCCATCCCCTTACCCCCCCTTTGCCCCCCACCTCAACCTCCACCACGGCAAACCCAAACAGCGGCCCTCACCCGCCCCTCGGCACCAACAAAACACTCCACATGTGTGTGGCCTCACTGCCGACCTCTCACCTCCAGGCAACTGAGTACCGGCCCGAAGATCTCCTCCCTGTAGCACTCCATGTTGGGGGTAACCCCCGCGAGGACCGTAGGGCCCAGGAAATTGCCCCGCTCGTACCCGGGTACGACAACCCCCCGACCATCAAGCAGCACCCGCGCCCCTGCCGCGGCCCCGCTGGCAATCAGCCTCTCCGCCCGGGCCTTCGCCTGCAGGTCAAGGGGCGAGAACGTGGATGACAAACACACGACGTGGTGTTTGGCGAGGAGGTTGGGATTTTGGGATTTGCCGAACGAGAACGCGAACCACAGGTGTGAGTTATCTGTTAGCGTACAAAAGCAACCACTGTAAGGCCCTTCCCATCCACCTTTAACGTCTAGAGCCAAGCTTTCGCAACTTCCAAACATCCATAACACCTTCCCACCTTCCCCTCCGCTCAGTTAATGCTCTCCCCCTCTCTGGCCACGTCCTAGGATGCCGCCTCCCCCCTCCCCCCTCCCCCTTATTGCCGTCCGCCCGAAGGGGCCCAAGGCCGTACCCGATATACACACACACACACATGCACACACACACACACGCCACCCGCACCGCACCTCGGGACTGATCAGGGGTCCGACGTCTGCGTCCTTCTCCCACCCCGCATTCAGTCTGAGGCTGCGCGCCGCCGCCAGTAGTGGTTCGCTCCACCTGTCCGTCAGTCCGCCCACGAAGATGGCGGCGGAGATGGCCATGCAGCGCTGACCCGCGGCCCCGAAGGCGGCACCTGGGGAACCACCATACACACACATACATACATACACATACACACATTCAGACACAGACGAAGGCGCAGAGGGGCACTTCCCAAACCACTGCGGCCAGGCTGCTCATTCCATTTCCACAGCTTCCCTGGCTAACCCAACCCTACCCTACCCAGCCCACCGTCCCCGGCTACTCAGCCCTCTGCCCCTCCCCAATCCGCACCTGCGAGAGCCTTTACGGTGGAGTCCACATCTGCGTCCGGCATCACCACCGCGTGGTTCTTGGCGCCCAAATTGGCTTGCACTCGCTTGCCGGCGGCGCAACCCCTGGAGTAGATGTACCGGCCCGCGGTGTCGGAGCCAACGAAGGACAGCGCCTTGATGGCTGGGTCGTCGCACATCCAGTTGACCACGTCGCGGCTGCCGTGCACGATGTTCAACACCCCCCTAGAGTTGGCAGTTGAGAGTTGCGAGAGCAGAGGCGAATGCGGGAGCGGGAATGGGAGAAGGCACTGAGTAATGGTGCGGGGTGGGGTCGGGGTTCGGAAGAGGTTGGCGGTGCATTTGAATGGATGTATGTGGGGGCGGGGAAGGGTAGGGTATGGTAGGGGAAGATGAATAAAAGAGACATGATACCGCCATAGACGCAGCTGTAAAGTTTGAATATGACTAACCGCGATGGTGGAGGACGACGTCTTGGTCCGAGTGAGGGCGTTTTGAAAAGGTGGAGACAGGGAAGCGGGACTGCTTTCTTTCCTCCGTTTCCCCCCTCCCCAGCCCCACCCAAAAGGGGGGAGAAGGTGGATTCGTCTTTCCCTTCTTCCCCTTCCCGAAGCTCTAACCCGAACACCGCCTGCCTTCCCTGCCTCTTTCCCCCTTCCCCCCCCTTCGTGTCTCTCCCTCTCTCTGTGTCCCTCTCTCCCCCCCTCTGTCTCTCTGTCTCTGTCTCTCTCTCTCTCTTTCTCACTTTGGCAGTCCCGCCTGCATCGCCAAATCCGCCAGCATGACCGCCGCTCCTGGGTCCCTCTCACTGGGCTTCAGCACGAACGTGTTTCCCGCCGTCACCGCGAGAGGGAACATCCACAGCGGCACCATCGCGGGGAAGTTGAACGGACAGATGCCTGCAACGACCTGAACGACCACGACCACGATCAGGGCGGCCAAGATTCAGGAAGGTGGCAGAAAGGTATGCACGGCATACACACACACGCACACCTGACCAAGGCCGCTGTCCCGGGGAGGAAGGGGGTTTTTAGGGTCGCCAAAACACATAACACCGATCCACACGCACGGTGCAAACACATCTCTCCCTCCCTCCCTCCCTCCCTCCCTCCCTCCGCGTCGGAACCCCCCACTCCGGGCGCCGGCGGCAGCATGTGCCCAGGCTGCCCATGCATCCACGGGCCATGCCATGCAGTGTCGGGCGATGGCGGCGTACGACTACAGCGGCGTACGACTCACCCCCAGAGGCTGTCGAATGGAGTAGCAGTCGATGCCTCCCGCTACATTCTCCACCAGCTCGCCCGACAAGTACGGCGCAATACCACATGCCGTCTCGACCACCTCTGCATCATGGCGGGAGCACCCACACGCATCAGGGCGTGACGTCACGTGGCCTTTGTCTCCGAGTGCGGCGGGGAGAATACGGGTCTTGCCTTCTCACGCCAGAAGAAGACCACGTCACGCCAATGAATACGGGTCTGGCGGGCAGATGTAAAGATCTAAGGATCTAAAGATCTAAAACTGTAGAGACCAAAACCCTAAGGAAAGTTTGATGAATGCGGTGGGAGGACGTTTACGGCGACCGCGCCGGGGAACCGCCGGGTGGGGGGGGGGGAAGTTTACATAACCCAGGCGGAAGAGGGGTAAGGGAGGGGGAAACCCGCCAGAGGTATACTGCGGTGTACTGCTTCTGCCCCTTTTCCCTCAGATCTGGTTGCTGTTGACTTCCCACATCCATTGATTCGAAGATGCGGTCACAACACCTCTGCCGCTTTCCGGTTCAACCCACCCAAGCCGCGGAAGACATCGCCTCTCGCATCCGCAAGAGTCTTGCCCTGCTCCGCGGTCACCGAGCGAGCCAGCTCGTCCTGGCGAGGAGTACAAGCCGGGTATGAATAATACGAATTCAATGCGGATTTCCCTTTTAAGATTAAAAATGATAAAAAAAGAGACCGAAAGTTAGGGTGGATACAAGGATAAGACCAAACACGAATCAACACACACATACCCTTGCTCCCGTGCGCGCGGTTAGGCAGGATGAAGTGAACAGAAAAGATGGTTCTGGTTTTCCGTCGCATACCCGCACTTGACCAACTGCGAGTGTGAGGGCCATGCGGCCATCCTAACCCCATCGTTTCCCCGATTGGGTACACGCACACAAATAAATACGGAAGAACAAAGGGCATTGGACCCCGTTTACCATGTTGGCTCGAATCAGCTCCTGAAACTTGAACATGACTCGGACCCGAGTGGGCACGGGTGTGGAACGCCATTTCGGGAAAGCCTTTGCGGCAGCCGTTACCGCAGAGTCAAACTCAGCTTTAGTAGTCAGCGGCAGTCGAGACAATACGTCTTGCGTGGCCTAGGGTTGATGGGGGTGGTTTGTGGGAAGGCGTGGGAGGTGAGGCATCTGTGGGGGATTAGGGCTTTGAAATGTAGGACACGAGTTCCAAGGTTTGGGATCGGATAATACGCTAAGAGAATCAGTTCATAATTCGCTATTAGGTTAAGTTTACAGCTTCGAGGGATAAAGGTGATCGGTCCAAGATATATCGCGCGCGAATTCTCACCGGGTTGACGACATCCAGCCAGTTCTCGGTAGTTGAGTCGACGAATTCACCGTCAATCAGCAACTTTACTTTGGGTGACTGCAACGTAAAGAGCGTGCAAGGTTATACTTATGTGTATAAACTTTGTTGCTGACGGATGTAGAGTTTTCCCCGAAACTCGTTTCTACAAAAAGGACAGTCTCAAAACATCACGTGACACAATAATTAAAATAAAGACAACGGACCTAAAAAGCCCGCAGCGAGTTGGTATTTAGATCGCTTGCGCAATACCAGGTAAGGAATTTGCAAATTCTTCATTGTCCGACATACACTATCACTCGTTAAAACTAAAACTCACAGCAACAGATCCCAAAGGATTGGGTGCGGCTGCAGAAGCGAAAAGCCTAAGTCCCCAGGAAAGTCCGGGAGCATATTGTCTAGGGCGCAAAAGGATGGATGATGCCATATCACGTTATCCCTCAATCAATTAGGTAAATTGTAAGGATATCTTACGAGTAAACACTAACGCAATACTCAATCACGATGAGGCCTTGGGCAGTCTGATGTCCTAATGTTTGCACGACAAGCACGACAAGCAATCGGTTGCACCCGTCCATACGGAAAAAAAGGCACACACACCTTGCAAGCATTGACCTTTGAAAATCAAAGCTAGTGATACGCAGTTGTGGCCGCAGATGTGGCGGCCCTGCGTTATCGACGCTAGCCAATCAACGTCGGTCGAGCGGCGTCGAGGACTTGCACCGCTCACGGATTGCGGAATGACAAGAATGGAGTGATAGAATCTATATTTAAAGTCGGTGATCAGTGTGCAGTCCTGGTGTCTCACCGCCGGGAGAGGCCTCGCAAGGCGCTTGGCAGAAACCGCAAGCATTCGGAAGCCGACTGCAGGGTCGCAAATTTCCCAGGATACGCTCATGTTAAATTTCGGTGGTCAAGATGTTATGCAGCAGGCTCGGCCGCGCGTCCCGCAACAGCCGGGCAGGTCAGCTGGGCAACATCAAGTTCCTGCCGGCGAGGCAGCTCCAAACCTCAGCCATTATAACTCTGAGCAAGTAACTTGGGCTGAGCGTCATGCAGCGTCAAATATTGCTCCTGGATGTCCTCTAGACGCAGTGCCAGAGCTCATGGAACGCCATGCTCCATCCAACGAGCCAGGCAACAGCATGCTAGCCGCCACAACCAGCGCCGCTATCCCGATTGACGTGGATCCATCCAACCAGATGCATATGGGGCGAATTCCGGCTGGCGCGCCAGTCACCGCTTTCCATCCAACTCGGTCATGGCCCGCCCGCCCGCCACCCCACCACCCCTACCGCGGCGCCACGCCGCGTCACCCGTACTATTCACAGTATCCACGTCACCCGCCGTATAGCTCAGTCATGCATCCGTACGGCGTCTCACCGCCGCCGATGCTGGGGCGGCGACAGCATCCTGGTTTCCCGCCACACATGCAGTACGGCATGCCGCCAATGCCGGGGTACGGAATACCAACGGAGGATGACATGCAAGCGCGGGTATTTGCGGTAAGGTTCTCCCCTTTGGTTTATCCTCTTCGGGACCGCGTTGGAGATTGGGGGGATAGTCCATCCGCTCCGCAGTTTTGCGCTCACGTTCCCTTGCCGTCATCCCGAACCCATACTAGTCCGTTGCCGTACAAGTAGCATCTGGTAGACGGTGAAACGCATAAAAACATAAAATTTGATGCGCTGAAGGGAGAAACAAGAAGTAAGAGCAACATATGATGTTGATGATGATGACGCGATGATAGTTAGGGTTTCAGGGGAACTGTTTTAACGAGGCGGGA
The DNA here is from genome assembly GCA_030268105.1 of Volvox africanus. Taxonomy (NCBI): domain Eukaryota; kingdom Viridiplantae; phylum Chlorophyta; class Chlorophyceae; order Chlamydomonadales; family Volvocaceae; genus Volvox; species Volvox africanus. The sequence goes on from BSDZ01000079.1 coordinate 4,488,710, forward strand.
TGTTTCTACTCGTCGTTAGGGTCTACTACTCGAAAGTTGCTAGGGGTCTAGAAGCTCATGCCGTATTACGTCCCGTACACTGCCGTACCTTTCCATTCACAAGAAGAAGTGCTCGCAGGTGCCTCGGGGCTACGGACGTGTCCTCACACCTCCCACGGGGTGCACTTCGAAATTTATTCCGTCGGTTGCCTCAGCTGTCCTACTGCTCGATCCCTGACCAACCGAAATTACCTGCTCCGTACGACAGGGGCCTTATTAAATGCCGTTCGCGATTAACGAGAGGCTAAGAGATAGGACGAACATGCCACAGACACCGTCTTCTTTGCACATGTGCTGCTAAGGGGGGTTGACACAGCGTGTAAGGTTTTCTTTGGGCCATACACCGCGAAGCGCTCGTTCCCAATCCCTGGATTCCAGGATCGCGTCGTCGTACGTTTTCATTCCCTCAGAAAGCAGCGGCTCTTCCCCATCCCACCATCACCGGGGCATTGTGACTGGTTTCGGAGGATTGGTTCTGTGCCCGTGGCATAGCGGCACACTCCGCCTCCAATCTGTAGCATGCGCTACGGATTTCTGCGATGACGTTTTGATGCTGCTGCTCATGATGCTACCTACCACTGTAGCGGCGGCTGTGTTATATATTTATTTGTAATTTTCTGTCGTCTGTGTTGCGGAGGGGAGAGGTCATTTTTGTGCTTGCTTAGGATTGGTTAGGCTTTTGACACTTTTCCCTTCCTTTCCCCCTTCCTTTTCCTAACTCGCGCCCAAACCTCTTCCGGATGGCCTTCGTTTTTTTTGCGACTCCTCTCTCCCTGGAGCATCGAACACTGCCGCATACACTCACATACACACACGCATGGACACAAGCAGTTTAAGCGCACCCTTTCAGTCCCTCCCCTGGCAACATTCACCCGTGAGAAACCCATTCTCCGGGGTCTCGCCGTACTAAAACCCATCCAAGTTTCATAGCCCGGACCCCACTCGCCTGCTCTCACCCCCTCACCTCACCACAAGCTCACCCCTTCCGGTCTAGGGCTCTAGCTAGGCATCGAGTTGAACAACAGGATGAAACATCGTTAAAGAGGATGCGATATAGGTTTCGGATTAGATATAGATGTAGATCTGGATGAGACCGGTGTCAAGGCTGGACTAAACCTTAATTGCCGTATGCTGCCGTACCTAAACTTCAACCTGATGGATCCGCCCCGTGTCGATACCCTCCCCCCCTTCCCCCCCTGGTGCTCGCATCACAGACGCCATTCGTCCCAACAGACACGCAGTCCGCAGCCCTGGGTTCCGGTCCCGGGAATGGCGACCCGGACCCTCCGTCCGGGGGGGAGAGTCTGCTCATGCGCCCGTTGGATGGCGGAGTCCTCGGGGCCCCGCAGCCGCCCCCCATGGGCCCCAGCAGCAGCGAGGGAGGGTCTGCAGGGGGTGCTAGCGGTGGGGCCGCAGCAGCAGCAGCCGCCGCCGCGGCGGCGGCGGCTACAGGCGTGCGTGGCGGCGCCGCGGCGGCAGCTCCGCCGGGGAGCTTCCCCTTAGGCCCTCTGCCAGGGCACCTGTACAGCTCACCTTATGGCGTTCCGTACAGACCCCGGCATATGATGTATTCTTACCCGCCGCCGCCCCACTACTACCAGGAAGGTGAGAGCTTAAGTAGCACGGGAAGGACCCCTGTGTGTTAGTGTGGGAAGTTCGGAGTTGCGGTTTTCACTTTCGCTCTTAGGTAGGGGCGGGTAACGTCAAGATTGCGGGCCCACGTCCGCTGAGTTCACCAAAATGGCGCCAAAGAAATTGCCTGGCCTACGAGATGTACTTCGCTTTGTTAGGATTTTATTGTAATGTTTTTTCTCGTCAGTAAAATGTATTCTGCACGTGACAATATTTGTTGGCGTTGCACCGCGCCCGTGTTTTTGCAATAGCTGGCACGGGTATCAACCGCTTGCATTTATGCAGCTGTTTTGTCAATCATATAGTTGAATTATACGTGATCTTTAACAGGACTTTGCGTTAGTAAGCAGTAGACAGTAACAGCGTAATGGCTGCGATTGAGTCTAAAGACGTAACCGCCCTAACCGTCCAAAACAGCGCGTTATTGACCACGGTGACATTTTGTGAAGTTACCTAGATACGGCTAGTAAAAACAGATAAATGCACCAAACCACTAGCTAAGCAAAGATATATCAGTGCGCAATCGCCGCTAGCGCTATGCTTGCAAGGGTTGTTATCCCGCTACCTTGCAACCAAAGTCTTTTGGAAAGGGAATTCGTATATGCATCATATTTGAACAATAATTATTCTTACCATGCATTTCGATGTGTGCATTTCATTCCTGATGCATGCCCGTTACCTTAAAACCGCTAAAATAGACATCTTAGAAGCGTCGCATAGAACTCGTGCTGATTTCGGAAAACTTGATCGTTGTTGCAAGAACATCCTTGAGAGGAAAACCTTATCTCGCAAGATTGCGGGCGTAACGGTGTACCGTGTACCTTGCTGTCACTTTCACCGAAAGACCCTTTGATACTTCCTTAATGGCTAACCTATTGATCTAACAAGTTTTTGCAGTGGATTACCAATTGCGGGATGTAAAGTTTGTTGATCAGCTGATGTGCCGCACTTCATGTCGAACTCCTGGGGTCGCGACTCCGTTATTGCCGAGCAAATATGTAACAACAGTAATTTAACTGTCATTTATTTATTTGGTTATGTTGGGATATGAGAAAACTCGTGATGCGTATTTCCAAAGGGCATTCCTAACTTTGCATCAAGCCAAATTTCTTCCGAACAAAGCATATACTATTTCATGATTTGAAACAGTATTGAAGCAATATGCTTAGGATGGATTGGGTAAATGAAAAGAGCGGCGTCAACAGTTCGATTGGGTCACATCTGGGACTCCCTTTCCCCAACAGAAATGGGCGCACCGTACGGTCGTCGGCTGACAGGCACACAATCCATGCCGCTGTCGGGGTACAGCGGGCCAAGCTACGCTTCCGCGCCCACATCCATCGGAGGCACGGCAGCGACGATGCCCGCCCCAGCGCCACCGCCGCCGGGCGCCTTTCCCGATGGGGCGGCAGCCGCCAGCGGCCCTCAACCAAACGATTCTCAGGGGCCGCCGCCGGCGCAAGGAGATCTCAATCCCCAGAATTGCCATCCGTACGGCCCATACGGCAGCCCGCCTTACGGCGCACACCCATTCTCTCCAACGCAGCCGATGCAACCTTCACCTCAGCAACAGCAGCAGCAACTCAGCGGCGACGGAGTCACTGCCGTTCCTGCCGGGGCCGGCACACCAGCCGGCGACGCCGCCGCCGCCATAGAAACACCGTCCTACCCACAGCATTCCCATCACACCGCAACTGCCTTCAGCCACTTTCCCCCCGCCCCTACCGGGCCCCACCAAACCCACCAGCAAAACCAGCAACACCATTCCCTAGACTCTCTGCACCCCACCAGCCAGAACGCAATGCGCCGTGCCTTCAGCGCCGACACCGCGCAGATCCGCATCATGGGTACGGGCGCCGCCAGTGGTGGCGGGGCTGCCGCTGCTGGCCAAGGAACGCTCTCTGACGGCGGCGCAGCCACCGCCGCTGCCGCTGTGGTGGCGGCAGCGGCAGCGAACGCCGACGTCATGGCGCAGGTCGACGCCGAGCTGCCGCTGCCCCTCCCTCTTCCGGAGCTCCTTGCGCAGCTAGAGGGAAGTCCGACCCCTGATGGTGACGAGGACGAGCAGCTACGAGCCGAGCTCCATGGCTTCATCGGCGATCTTGCGACGGAGGGGTACGACGGCAGCGGGGTGATGCATCATCACCACCACCACCACCATCACCACAACCACCTGAACGGAATGCATCCGCATATGTTGCTGCACCAGCACCAGCATCAGCATCTGCAATATCAACAACACCAACAACAGCACCACCACCACCAGCAACAACAGCAGCAGCCTGGACCGGCCCCGCACATGCGCAGCAGTATCAGCGGCGGCGGCGGCGGCGGCGGCGTACGGGCGCCGTTACTGTCATCGTCACAGCAACAGCAGCAGCATATTAATCCCCAATCACAACCCCAGCAGCAGCTTCACTCGCACGTTCATCCGTATCCGCATCAGCCTCCAGGGGGGGTGCAAGTGAGTCGGGGGTTGTGGAGTGGAGGTCATGGCAGCGCCTGCAGGGCGTATGCGAAAGCAAGGGGTTAGGGGCTAAGCGGTTAGCGGAAGAGATTGTGATTCACACTCTGCTACCAAGATGAAGAGCCAGGCCTCAGGAGATCTCACAAAGGAGACCGGGCGGGCGGGGAAGGGGCGACGGGGGAGAGATAAAGGCCGATGCAAAAACACGACACGCGATCGACGCAGGACTTGGGGGGCCGGGGGGATTCAAAGCCCGCTTCGTGGGAGAGGCCTCAATCTGATATGACGTGGCCATTTACGCCTGTACGGCGACCTGCACGAAATACACATTCGATTTGGGAAGTGTACGATTACAGTGTAGATCCGTTAAGAGAATGCGTTGACCGTTTGCTGCCGTTCTGCTCGCACTTGCGTCAACCACCGCAGCTGTCGTCACAGCAGCAGCAGCAACAACAACAACCGTCACTACAGCCGCTACAGCCGCTACAACAACCGCAGCAACAGCAGCGGCATGGGCAACAAATGTCAATGGGACCTGCCCGGCGGGGTCCCAGCAGCCGCGGCGGTGGCAGTGACGCGAGTATGACGCTCGGCCACTCTTCGAACCAACCCATGGGTCAGGTTACGGCTGGTCTGTTGCATCCGCTGCCGCCGTGGGATGGCAGTTTGACGGGCCCTATGGAAACATTGGGACTTAGGGGACCGATGCCGCTACAGCCGCCATTGGGTCCCGCGCGACGCCCAATGCAACAACCCTCTTATGTGACCCATGGGTCGTTCACTACCGCCGCCGGCAGTGTGGCGAAGTACAGTGGCGGCGGTAGCGCAGAGAATGGCGATGAGCTCGTGGAGGGAGAAGTAGTCGACGGAGGCCAACCAGCCGGTGGTAGTGCCGACGGCAACGCTGACGGTGAGGGTGGCGGCGGCGTCGATGGTGACGGCGACGCCGAAGCTGCCGCTGAAGACTCCTGGTTGCCTGGCGGCTCCGCTGGAGGGTCCGCCGGTGGCGGCCGACGCCGCATGACAGACGACGGCGAGGCGAATCAGCGGCGTCCCCGCCGTAAACTTGCCGTACGAAGGGTCAAGGGGAGGGCGACCGGTGCCGCAAACCGACGTGAGTCAGCAGGTGGAGGCGCCGGCGGCATCCCCCCTGGAGTGGCATCGGCGGCCTCAGGCGATGAGTTGCAAATCGGTACGACAGTACGGCTTGATGCCCATTTTCTGTGTTATTTCCCCATAATCCAAAGCAGCTCAGGGTTTTTAAAGCGTCATGTCTCCAGTTTTGGTCCGGTCGCCTTCACGCTCTTAACCCTTGTTTCTATAGCGTATCCTGGTCGATAAAAGTGCGGTTTGTGATTCATATTAGATTTCCCCATCCGGTTTCGGAGCCGAGGGTTTTATCCGCGCAGAGGGTTATTTCCCATTGCGCATTTTTGTGACAAGTCGCCGCCGCCTAAAGCTACATCGCTCTGCCGCTGACGCAACCTGCGCAGGTGCCCGGCCTACCCTGGAGCAACTGCTCTCGCAGTCGGTTGATACAGTTGCCGACCTGGAGGTGTTAGGTGCGTTCGTCGGTTGGTGGTTAGGCAGTATCTGGGCATGGTAATATATACATACAAAATAGGGAAGGAATATATACTATGTGTAAAGTAGGAATTCTTGATTATAATATTAAAATTAGCTTTACAGACTTATCTTTGTCTTTAAGGATGAAACCAACGCATTTTAATCGTAAGCGGTAGACTCCGGATCATGATTGTCTAAATAATATAATCATTACCAATCCTTGAAAACAATGATTCTGGACACTGACGAGGTTCTCTTAAAAGGTGAAGGGAGCTCCTCTACATTCTACATAACAATGAATCCGAGCGGAATCTAGAAAACATAGTTTGTAGCGCACAATTATATACATATGTATAATATATATATATAGATAGACAGATTAAATATAAATACATATATACGGAAAGTATATATATATATACCGGACCCCCGGTGCTCGTCTTTGAAGGGCGAGTGTGTCCCACAGTGTAACACCCATAAAAATATATATATATATGTCTATATATGTGTGTGTGTATACATATATGTAATAGTAGCCGCCACCACCACCACCACCACCCTCATGCCCCTCATCATCTCTACCCCTATCTCTATTCTGGCTATTTGGATTTACACTTTCTACACTTTCCGTACATTGCCCCTCCCGATGTGTTCGTTCCTAGCCTCTGCTCCATCTCAGTTAGCGCTCCTCCCATTATGTTTGTGTGTTTTTGCAGGACGTTAATGCAGTGAGTGTTCCCCTATTCCACTCCCGCCTCTGTAGTACTTAGGCTTTCCTGGAGCCAGTATGGCGCCACCGACATTACCAAATCAGTACCCCACACGCATGCACATACACATACACACAATACACATACACCCATACACCCGTACACTCGTACACCAATCCGCAGGTGACCTAGAGCCCCAAACCGTCAGTGCGCTGCTCGAGAAGGTTCAGCGTAAGGGGAAGGGCGGACGAGCCCCGGCAGAGGACCCCCGGCTGGACCCCTCCATCGATCCGCGGAAAGCGCGCCGGATTCTGGCCAACCGAATCAGCGCCGCAAGATCCAAACTGAAACAAAAATTAATATTGGAGGGACTCAAGGTGGGCGGTTAAATGCGGGTTGATGGGTTGTTTAGGTCCTTGGGTTGGTTGTTGTGGTTTCGGAGAGCTGCAAACCGAAGGCCATCGCGCCCAAATTTCCTGTTGGCATCATCGCAAATATGTTGAGAGCTGTCGGCCTGGTTTACTTTATGATGGTAGTCACTTGTGTACTCCCCTTGTCACATACGGCAGGCGCGGTACCAGCAGCTGCTCTCTAGCAAGAACGAGTACAGCCGGGAGCTTGCCGAGCTAAAGAGGTCGTGCAAGGAGCTGGAGGCGAGGAACCGAGGTCTGGCGGTCCGACTCAAGGTGGGCGACAGGGCGGGCGGGAGCGTAGTGGTATGGAACAAATCGTTTTTGCGAATAAGTGTGTTCCTTTTTGTGTCAACAGTTTGCTTTGTTTCGAATTCAAATAAAGCGGAGTTTACAAAACCTTTACGACATAAACCTCCCCAGGCTGAGCATCGCATTGTTGAGAATGTTAATAATAATTTATGAATGTAATAATAAGAATGTATATATTATTATGTAATATACATATTATATATATTGTATAAATATTATATATATTATATGTAATAAATATTGTATGTATGTATGTATGTATGTATGTATTATGTATGTATGTATGTATTATTATTATTATTGTTGTGATTATTTTTATAGAATTCCTATTATCATTAAAATAGTCCTTGGAAATTGTGTTCTAAAATTTCTCAGTCTATTTAATTATTTGCGCATGCAATCATGCAATCAGCCTAAGACTAAAATCAAAATTCTCTTCAAGATTGGTATTCATTGGGACCTCTAAGTTCCCTCCCACATTCAAATTCATGTCAATCACGACTGGCGGCGGCTGCACTCGCAGATTCCTACTGCGGCCAACTGCCTGAAACTCAAACACCCTCCGCAGGTCGGCTCCGCCCCTCGTGGTCCGGACAGGACATGACAGCCACCAAGGACCCAGCATTGCAACACACCTGAACGATCTCCGTTGCCTAACTAAGGTTACCTAGCCTCGCGACCACCAGGCGCGCGATTTCCCAACCTAACCTCTGATTACCTGATTAGCGCTGGGTACTCGGAAGACCGGAGTTGTATCCTGGCGCCACTGTGAAATAGGTGGCCGCACGCCGGCAAACGAAGACCCAAAGTGGCTACGACGGAGGGTTTATTCCCCCCCCCCTATGTGGGTCTTTAGGCAGAAGGGGGTCCTTTGTGGTGGAGCTGTGCCGCCGACAAACGCTGCAGCCGCGTCAGGTGCAGCCTCTGAATGTCCTCAGCAGCACCGGTAAGGCTCACAGTGTGCTGGCTTTAGCGCTGTAGAAGAACCGGCAGGATGCACGACAGGGGGCCGGCTATAGTAGTAACTGTAAACTTTGCTGAGTTGCCCTGTGGGATGCTGAAAAAGGTTGCAGACAGCGGGACGAGGCATGCAAGATCCGTACAAGTGCCAAATGTGTTGGTGCTGGGGCTTGGTTTCGGTTTCTGCTGCAGGCATTCTGTTCGGACGGCCGGACGGCCGGACGAAGAAGCCGGTGTCCACCTTGCAGGGGTTCTTCATTTGCGGTTTTGATAAGCGTGCAGACGCCCGGTGTGCTCCGCGTGCACAAAACTTTGCGTTATATGCCGGGAAAAAAGGCATCGGATGGGGTTGCGTGCTGGCGTGCGGGCATATACGCAGGACGGAAGTGAATGCGGGATGTGGCAGCCGGTTTTTCGTTTGATACACGGGGACCCTTAGTTAATTTCTGTTACCCTTATCTTCGCAACACCGTCCGATGAGAGTTTCTACTGATGCATTTGTTGTTCGGTTTGATGGACAATAATGGTGATGATGCCATTTTTGCCCCAGTCATGTGGCAGCCCTGCGGTAGGGTCGATTGGAAGCTGCGCGGGCATCACGATCCCGGTGCGAAAAGAAGTGTTTTTTTAAAAGGGGGGTCCGGTGTGCATCTGCGCATGATAGATGGTTCGTAAGGAAAGCCTTGGCGGCGGTGCGTTGCAGCAAACGTGCAGCCTCTTCGTGCTTTGTTTGAGAGCCTTCAAATAATAAATAAAGCAATGTTATTCACATAGGGAACAAAAATGGCAATCGCCATGATCTTCCTCGGGTCGTATACAGTTTCCTTCGGCTTAGCGTGGGCGCTGCCTGAGCTTGGAGGCCGTGGCTGAGGGGTCAACTAAGTTTTTTAATTGTGCTGATTTTGAAACGATGTGCCGAATCTTTATCACTTAAAGAAGTTAGAGTGCTTTTGCGGAGGGTCTTCCTTGGATTTTGTGGCCTTAAAAAGGCTTGGTAGTAATTCAAACACTTTTTGGCGGGAATCTCCATGAGGGCGTGCTGGAACACCCAATCAGAAGTGGTAGAAGCGCCGCTGCCACCCCTTCTTATTAGCCGACTGGTGCAATTGGAACGCTATCCTGATTTGCTGACTGCTGACTCCATCGCCTGGCTAGCTTGCCATCGGATGGGTTGACTGGCTGCTCCCAACTTCCGACTTTTTCCCCACTTGCAGTCACACAACAATCTTCCGTGACTGAATTTGGCTGACAGGAATCCTCGCGTGATGTTGTGTATGATGTCCGCAAGTGGTTGAAAGGACAACGCGTCGTCAAGGCCTTACAAAGGCCTGAAGCGACGTTCCTTTGCTGACACATGACGTTTGCTGCATGACATGTATGACGGACTGACACGCACGTAAAGGGCAAAAGGGACAAAAGTACGACCTGCGAGGAAAGATGCGATTTAAGGGAGGGAATGAGCAGAGGAACTCGTGAGGGAAATATTGGGTCAGCGATCTTCTCTTCGATGGAACCCCTTGTGGGAGGGAAGTCGCTGCATGACCAGCGCGGAAGGGAGAGAGGGAAGGGAGGTACTCCCCGGGTCATCGGGTCATGACTGGTTTTCCAGCAGCTGAAGGGTGACCGAGATTGTGTCTCAATTAATCACAGAACCGTTGCGCGGCACATGGTGGCGGGGAACGGCGAACGTGGACGTGTATGCGTGTCTGTTTACCTGTCTATCTATCTATCTGTCTGTACGTCTGTACGTCTGTATGTATGTACGTACGTATGTATGTATGTATGTATGTATGTATGTATGTATGTATGTATGTATGTATGTGCAGGTGTGTGCGCGCGACGCACGCGCTGACAAGTATGGGAATTAGAACCGTTTTCTTTTCGTGTTTTCATTTAAATGCCGCTGTCGGGTAGGCTCTCCTGAGAATACGGCACGGAAGTAAATACGGCACGGTATGTATGGCACAGGCTATTTCAGACTCTTAACGACTTGGCATAGCGTGCAGTGGAGGGTTGAGGGAGAGCAGGCTTTTATGTATGTATGCATGTTTAAATCTTCTTCCTTCACGAAAGCTAATTTTGCCCTGTTGCCTCTCCTGCTGGTTCAACTTTCGTTTTCGTTTTGATGTATTAATTTTGCTGTTGCTGTTGACACACCGCCCATCTGTCGGCTGGCGGTGCTGCTCTCCTCACCATGAAATCACAGTGAGGAATGCGTGAGAGGAAAATAAAAGGGGGGATAAACGTTCTTTGACGCCCGAATGGATAATCTTCTCCGAAACTGCTCACCAAAACACAACAAGGCTGCTATGGCACATCTTCTAATGGAGCTCCCGATTGGATAGCCTGGATAACCTTGCCGAAAAGCTCGTTGAGGCTCACGGGCCATCCGGGGTGCCATTGCGGTTGCTGATGTTGATGCCCCGCTAATCCTCCGTTGGTGCAGCAGCTAGCGTTGTGGCCGCATCATGCAGTAGCGCTGTTGGTGTTGGTGTGGTGCTCCATTGGGGGTTATAATCGGATTTCGTTATTATCGTACATTACCAGCGCTCCTGATTTTACAACGGGACTTTATGGAGCTATTGCGGATTTCGGAAGTGCCGCAAAGTTCTTGAACATCGTTCGGAGATGGCTGTATGTATCGTGGGGGTAATGTGGAGGTGCTGATGGCAGTGTAGCCGCATGTGTCCCGTCCCGTCCGGTCCGATCCCGTCCGGTCCGGTGTGATGTGTAAAAGGCGGACACGAGAATCCTTGTGGATTGCGGGAAGCTGCTGTATTGTACGGTGAGAAGTGGCGACCGCTTCAAAGGGGACCTTTCTGAATATGCCAGGCGGCAGCGGCGACGGTGACACGGACAGCTGACAACGGACGTTTCCCATATTTTGATGCGCGAGTCGTCTTTGTTTTTCCCTTCACTCAAAACCTCCATGACCTGAAGATATGCCTGGGTCGGCCGGGACATGTTGGGGTGGGCTGAACTGAGCTCGAAGTCATGTGTAGCTCATCTGACCAAAGTTGCGGCGCCTCATCTGATGAGGCGCCGCCACCAAAACCGTCTTCAATCGCCCACTGTTGCGACGGAGTCCTAGTTTTGATGCAGCTTGTTATCATTCATGCATGGGTATGCTTCTCTTGTGGGGCAAGGTTGTTGAGAGGTGAGGTGAGGTGAGGTGAGGTGAGGTGACGTGCCTGTCTTTGTGCCTTTCAGACTGACCCGTCGTTATGTACGCGTATGCGTATGCGTATGTGTATGCATATGCATATGCGTATGCGCGCGAAGAGTTGCGTTGAGTTGTTTTTCTGTGCCCCTCTCCCTCGCGTCTACATCGTGCGCCTTCGTTGCTGCGAGCACACGTTCGAATTCTCTCACACACATATACACATACACATGCACACACACGCACTCTCTCTCTCCTCTCTGTGTCTTCTCCTCCTCGTCTGATGTCTCTAAATCGAATAGTATTCGTTTCGTGTGGATTTCGCCTACAACGTTTTCTACCCCCATATTTCCAATACCGTCTACAGCTCTTTTTATCTTAAAATGCGTGCTAAGGTTGGCGCCTAGGAAAGTGCTCCTATGCTGTGAAGTTGACCTCACATCACACACACACATATATATATATAGCTATAGCTATCCGTCGGAATGGTAACAACAACACCCGTGTCGGATAGCGTTCTCTGATCTCTGTGTTTGTGTGATTACGGACGCACGCTTGTGTTTACGGCCCAGCAACCTCGTCAGGTTGATGCGTGCCATTGCTGGTGGTGGCTTAATTTCTCCCCTTAAAAAGGGCCATATATACATGATATCTCTCGTGTCGTGGTTTCGAAATTTTCAACTTGAGCGGTTTTATGGCGATTTTCCGCAGCTTCTGCTTCCGCTTTCCCTTGCCGCTTTCCGATCCATCTGCAGTGCTGCGGGTTCTCGTTATAATCTGGTCTGTGATGTTGACGATAAAATGGTGGTGATAGCGATGATGGGCGATCCGGAGCCCTGGGGGCTTGACTCCTTCCTTGTACGACGGCGACCTTTGCCATGTACCCTCCATCCATCCGTACTCTCCGTCCTTGGTCCTTGTACCTCGCGTGGGTTTCGGAGCTAGGGTTTCAGTTTGGAGCCAAACTCCCCATCGACGATAATGTTATGATGTTGCCGCAGGGATGATATGATAAAATATAAAGAACTACAACTGCAACTGTTTTGGATTTATTCCCAACATGTCCTGAGATGTTATTTGAGTTAGCTGAGGTATTGCTAGTGCTATTTTGAGGCAGTAGCAGCGGTCAAGAGAGCCTTGTATGTGACAGTTGGCCAGGACATATGATTGTTGAACTGAGGCATGTACGACATAGACATCGTGTTCCATCTCTACGTGGTGTTTACAGATGGCACCACATCTCTAGAATTGTAACACTCGTTTTGCAAATGGTGACGATGATGGCGAAGTCACAACCTTAAGCAATGAGGTTGAGGTGCATGTTCCGTGTCCTGACCACGCATGAGACTTGCTTACAACCCACACCAAGCGCATTTCTGACAGGACTCCCTTCGCCTCTTCTTTCCGTTCAAGTCTTTTGGGGCTTCTCCTCTTCTTCGCCCAGCCTAACCCAGCAACTAATGGCAGCATGCAGTATGAATGTGTCGGGCAGTTGTGTTATTATACCTGTCATAACAGCTTAGAGCAGCTGAGAGGCAGAGCGAATTCCCACAACGCCCATTAGTATGATTGTGAAAAGGGAAGAAGCCAAAGGGCTTGGGGGCGTTTATGGAGCGATCGAGACCCATATGCCACATGGCGTCTGCGCGGTTGCAGCAGGCCTTGTGTTATAACCTCATTGTACAAATCGCACATGACGACACGAAGATACTCGCTTCCGCCTCCCCTCGGTATCGTACCATGCCGTACCATATCCTACCGCGTGCCGTAAATTCAAACGAAGCTTCACATCAGCGACAAACCCAGAAACGCACTTTGAAGTTTTATTTTCCGTTATTTTTCCTTTTCTTTTTATTTGATCGGCCTTTATAAGATGATGAGTGAGTGGTGTCCAATAGCACCACAGCACAACTTCCTATACTTAAGCTACATCCAAGAAAACATTCAAGTCTCCACTACATTTCCTTCGTTGCCTCACCACGCCTACACACCGACTTCGGCATATATATGGTTGCACGATTAGATTTGAGCACATGAACCTACAAACAAAGCAATTGACTTCACGATCCTGCCCCTCATGGCCCTTAGCTGCCGACGCAAGACCATACATAGCTCGAGAGCGCGAGTGACTATTCGATGTTGTACGAGCAAGCGTTGTGTCGTGCGCCCCTGGCGCTTCCGCACCATTCATTCCCGACCATATATAGGGCTCCCCACGCATGCAGTCTTCGAGAGTTTGCCACCAACAAGGCGAATCCGAATAACGAACCTTCAATATGCATATATCCTGTTTAGGATACCACCTCTACTATATATAGAGAATGTAGGGGCGATTTCTAAAAGGCCTGACGACATACAATATTCAGTTTCCGGACACACCGTTGAATCCAACAATGCAAGCCAGGCGAAAACCAAGTTTTGAGGTTCGGGTGCGAACCAGCCTACCTCATGTGGGAGGACAAAACAGCTGGTTTCGCACCAGACTTACCCATCGTACACTGCTTGAACGTGTACGACATATACCATGTACCGGCTTGGGGCCGGTTTTAAACCGGTCACCGAGCAAGGTGAGTGGCACCACCATAGCTGGATTGATGCCGCTGAACACGAACATGCCGAAACACCCACACGATGTCATCGATCGCGCACCACTGCACGTCATCAAAACGCATTCAAGTATCAAGGAACGTATCGCAAACAACACGATGAACAAAGGGAAGGGAACATAAGCTCATACGCACGCACACATCGCATTTTTATCAAGCTGCAGCGATAACCTCATGTAAAACACTTGCCGTACACGTGGCGAGTGCTACTGTCATGTAGGTATATCTTCCATCATGCAAATATCCTTCTAATCCTTAAACCCGAACGGCGTCGCGCCGCACCGCTCCAGACGGAGCACGCCTGTGACACAACTTATTGTCGCCAGCCCGACATGCCCTGCCTCCACAGGGTACCGCCCGCACAGCTGCTGCCGATATTTCCCAACCTGATCGGACACCGTCTCCTCCCGGAATCCCTCACCCGGGACCGGCGCCCCCCTCCCGCCGGCATGGAAGTGTGGTGTGCGGCATTTCACGGGGACGCGACTCCGGAGTGAAACACAAGCCCACAGAAACAGCGCCGCCTCCCCTTCTGGAGAGGGCTTTCCTCAAACCCCAAACCCGAAGACCGATTCCAACCAAACCCCCGAAGCGCAGAAGCTGTTGTCCTTCTGCATGTGTTTGCGAAAGGTCACTCAAATCCGCCACTTTGTCCCTTCCCTTCAGATCGTGAGTGTGACCCCCGGCGACCGCCGCGTTCTGGCTGCCTCCTGGATGAATGTCTAAGGTCGCGATGTCGAACTGCTGCTGGGTGCTGGATGAAGGGGCGCCCAAAACCACGCCGAGAGCGCACCGAAACCAGCCCAGCGGAATGCAACCCAACCTGATTTCACTTTTGCGCGTGTCGCATACATTTATCTATAACTTCAAAAAAACATCGTTAAGAAAATTCCCCCTCTCCACCGGGGACTCAATGTCGTGGTTTTCCACCCCCTCCCCTTTTGTCCCCCCCGTGATCCCCCCCGTTGGAGTAATGAAGGGTATGAACTCATATCCCATCCCCCACTTTTTGGACCCCACCCCCACCCCCCACACAAATCATTGCATACAAATCCGCAAGGAACTGGCCCACCTGCCTCCCGAACTCTCCGGAACATTTGCCCATTTGCTGCACGATTACCATGCACGCATACATCACACATCCCCTGCCGAACAGCTCTCTCCCTTACCCCTGCTCGCTCACCCATCCACCGCCCGCTCCCCCCCCCTCACACACACACCTCACCGCAAAATCCACGGCGCTACCCCCCAGGCCCCCCCCGCCTGCGGGGTATTGGTGATGGTGATGGTGTTGGTGGGTCGGTGTATTTCGGAGCCTCTCCTCAACACCGCCGAGGGCTGGGTGGTGGTGTGATGTGGGGAGAGGCCGGCGGACACGGAGGCACGAGCCATCCCTCCCATTCGGCTCGGGGGGGGGAAGGGGCGTCACGAAAGGGGTGCGGCTCCGAAACACTGGGTTTGAACATGGCTTGCTCCGAAGAAAGCTCAGACCCCGGAGCGGCCTTTCTTTCCTCCCCCTCCCTACCCCCTCCCCTAGCTTCCCACCGCCTCCGACCGCTGACCCCCTCCATCCTCCGGCAGCACCCTGTCCCCCGACCAAAGGGACCAGACGAGGGCCCCCGCCACGTAGTGGAAGGCGGTGATGCCGAAGACCAGGGGCCAGGAACCGGTGGTCTGCAGCGAATGGAGGTTGCGGGAGGTGCTGGTAGGATCAATCCATGGCAAGCCGGGAAGTACGAGCGGCGGTTACCGTCTAGGTTTCAGAGACTGGCACGTCCGGATCCTCGCTGACCTCTCCACCTCGAATGATTTCGGTACATCTCCCTCGCCCTCCCTCCCACCACCTCGCCTGTGCACATGCACACGTCCTCCCGCCCCTTCCCCCAAAACACAGCAGGACTTCTTCCCCTCCCCTCCCCTCCCTCACCACACCGCACCTGCAGCAAGTAACCGGTGACCGGGACGGACACCAACCCGGCCAACGTCGCCGCCGTGTTGCCCGCTCCGAAGACAAGTCCCGCGTTACGCGGGGCCACATCCAGGTGGCTGGCTGATACCCCTCCCAGGGTGAGCGCCGAGAAGCCGAGACCCAGCGTGATGAGACCGGAGGCCAGGGAGGCGGAGGCGCCCACCAGGGGCGACACGGCCAAACACAAACAGGCAGCCGGGCCCAGCATGCCAGCCACCTTTCACGCAGGATTGGGGTTGGGGTTATACACCGCGGGGGAGGGGAACGGCGCGCGAGGCGAACGAACCCGAATTAGGGCTCGTGCATCAAGAGCGGACAGGTCTTATGCAGCGGTAACAGACAAGTAGTTGGTCTGTTGATGTGATCTCTGAAGCGGAAACAGAACACGACGCCGATCAATTGTCGTACAGACCCCAGAAGGGAAGGGGGAGGTGCTAGGGTTGGGGCAAATGTGGGGTTATAAGGATTGTATTGAGGTGAGGCATAGACGGTCGATGGGCAATGGGCTATTTGGTGTTCAAATAATCATAATCATAGGGTTCTTGTTCGGTCGTACACAGACAGGTGGTCGTTGTCGTGATGGGATCTGGGACATCCGCGGGAAAACCCGCACGCACACGTACACATACATACACACACATACATCTTCGAGCGCACCATGAGACCTCTGGATTTTCTCTGGCGCGCATTCCCACACTGCTCCCTCCGATCCCCACAAAACGACAGACACCTCACCTGTAGAATCTTACGCACAGTCCCAACCCGCCAACCCGAGCGAATCAAGTAGTCCGCCAAAAATCCCGTGGCGGCGCCCAGACCGCCTTGGAAAACGTACGGCAACAGCGTGTACGACCCCAAATCCGACAATTGGATATGGTAAAAGTCGGAGAAGAAAGTCGGCAGCCAGTTTAGCAATCCGTACATTCCCCAGCTCTGCGCATACTGAGCGACGCATATCGCCCAAACCTCCCGCCGCCGCAACAGGGCCCAGGGCCGGCTGCCGTCGCCGCTGACGGCGACCTCTGCCGCTACATCCCCCGCCGCCGCCGGCGGTGCCGCCACCTGGGGCTGAAACTTATCAACCGTTTGGATCGGTAGCCAAAGCGGCAGCCACAGCAGCGCGAGGCCGGCGAACGAGTAAAACACCCACTGCAGGCGGGAGGGAAGGGGAGGGTAAGTGCGTGCCTTGATAGAAATACGGGGAGGCGGGGGGTGGGTGGTAAATACACAAGACCTGACACTGCCGCGCCAGAGGAGAAGGGGAGGGTGTATTGAAGAGGGATAGCGGAAGCGAAGGGAAGTGGATGGGGGCCACCGGAAGGCACTAGGAGATGCCGAGGGAAGGTCGTGTAGGGGTGATGGATGGATGGATTCAGATGTCGTGAAGATGAGCGATTTGTACCTGTCCTGAGTGTATGTTATTTCCCCCTTCATCATCCCTCAACTACCCAAGTGCCCAAACACACATACAAATACCCAAAGTAACCCCTCCCCCGCCCCATCCAACCCCGTAACGGCAACCCTTAGACACACGCATACACACACACGCACACAACCAGCCTTACCTCCCAGCCAAAATTACTTATGATTAAGGGGCTTATGCCAAAGGCCAATGCTGTGCCCGCGTACGACGCGGCCGTGACGATACCCACCGCCGTCGTCTGATTGTGGACCGGCACATTGCGAGCTGCGGGGTTGCAAGAGTTCAGCAGTTAGGTTCGTTGGAAGTTAGGCCGTTAGGGCCGAGCAGCAGCAGGAAAAGGAATGAGTGGGGCTCATGAAGCCCAGGCAAGTGCTTCTGGGGTGGTGGTGGTAGTTGCTGTAGCCGCAAGGAGCAAACAATCCATTATGGGTCGTATTAATCAGCCCTCGTCCCTCAGACCGCAACGCAGCTTTGTAGCTACGCCTCTTTCCCCTATCAGGATGCCCCTCCTCGTTCCTCGTCCCTCCCGGCAACCTCCGCTCGCTTACCAATGAGGGAGTGGATGGAGGGGAACGCAACTCCCTCCCCCACACCCAGCATCACACGTGACAGCAGCAGTGGCAGGGTGCCGGCAGCGGCGGCCGCGGGGGTGGCGTACGTGAACAGCGACCAGACTGCAGGAGGCGGTCCGCAAAGGGTGGGGTGGTGCGGGGGGATGTGAGCAGCGGACCTCAGGGTGAAGTGCGAGGCGGGGAGAGGAGGGCTCCAGGGAGCACCAGTGGGCGGAGGGCAGCGAAACGGGCGCAATGGCCTCCCCTCCCCTCCCCCACTTCCGCCGTAAAACCCTAAAACCTGACACGTTACACCGCCCGCGGACCCGCCCCTTGCTCTACCGGCTTTGCTCTCCAGACTCACGTGTGCGTGCGCGTGTGTGTTTGGGGCGCGTCTTCAGAGGACTGAATGCCGCCCCGCCCTCCCACCCCCGTTTCCCGAGGCCGAGCCCGAGGACCCACGTGCAACGCCCGCCGCCAGCACCATCTTTCCGCCGTACTGATCCGCCAGCTTGCCGCCCAATATCTGGGTGGTAGCGTAGCCGCCAAAAAACACAGACAGGACCACCCCCTGATACGCCTGTCGAAATAAAGAGGCGCGTAAGGCGCGATAGGGTTAGGTTCGGTAGGGTTGTTAGCGTTTGAACGGATGGATGCAAAAGATTGGAAAATGCGGTTGAGATATGCGCGGGAGAACGAAACATCGCAACGTGTCGCATGACGAGCGGAAACAGCAACACAAGACATCGGATACTCGCCCCGGCCCAGGATAGGATAGCGATGATGGGAACGAGAACGAGATTGCCGCCTCCAGCCCCGGCCCGGGGGAGAGACGGCCCTGCGTGCCCTCCACACCCTACACATTCTGATTGCCGCTTCACTCCCCCAGCCTTCTCCCGGCCGCCCCCCCTAGGCGGCTGGTAATCCCGGAGGCCGATCTGATCTCTCCATCAGCTCAGCTCAACTCCCAGTGACCCGCCTCCCTCCCCCTCCACCAACCCGCATCTCCCCACCTCCCTCCCCACCTACCTCCTCATCAGCCGCAATTTTGAATACGTCTTTAGTGAAACGAAACCCCCGTTCGATCCGATACCCCTCAACTCCCCTTCCCCCCCCCACATAGCCTACTTAGGCCGCCCTATGATGGGAAGCCAGGGCCCATCAAGTCTTAATCAGGCAACCCACCTTATCCCAGCCAAATTGCTGCGCCATCGGCAGCACCGCAGTGGACATGTTGGAGCGGTCGGCGTAGCAGATGACCACCCCCAACGTGCAGAGCGCCACCTGCGGGGTCGTGCGGGAGAAGAAGGGGTGGCAGGAGGCGGGTGGGCAGGAAGGGAGCGACTGCTCGTCCAATGACAGAGGATGTCTGACTCGGTGCAGCCGCGGCCTCATGCACAAGTGAAGCCAGGACAGAACAGAGGGCCTGCCGCTATCTCTCCCTCTCTTTCTACCTCGTACTCTCCTCTCTTCCCCTCACTCCATTTCCCCCTTCTCTGCTCCTCTTTACGCCCTTCTCCGAAACCAGAACGCCAACTGTCAACGGTCGCGCCTCACCAGATACTCCCACTTGAAGCCCGAGGGAGGTCCCGGCTCGTGGGGGCCTCGAAGGGCCTCGCGAGTTGTGTAGGTGGGGGACCTGCAGCGGGAGGGGGGGAGGGAGCAGGTGGGAGCGGGCGGGAGGGGAGGGGAAGACGAGTAAACAAGGCCCGATGCCCGATACCGCTGTAGAAGCTGCTGTGAAGATGGCTATACGATTTGACTAACCGCGATGGCGAGAGGGGGGCGGTATTTATCTCCGGCCGAGGTGCATGAGTGCAGCGCGTGCCCGAATAAGCACCATATCTCCGCAATGGATTTCCGCAAAGTGCCATATGTTTCACCTTTGGCGCGATTGTCTGTTCTGCCAGCGACAGGATGTGAGGTTGGGTGGGATGAAAGGAGCCGGTCCAGGCAGAACGGAGGAGAAGGCGTTGGAGGCGGCTAGCGATACATACTGACCTATTGTGAATGGATGAAAAGAGGGACAGGAAAAGGCAAGCTAGTGCATGATCTGCGCCCAGATGGTACTCAATCGATTATTCCGACTCCCTGATTACCGACATAAGAATGAGCAGCGAAGTCAATCAGCTTCACGAGGCTCCAATCGCACCTTGCTAAGAGAGGAGGGCTTTCCATGTTAGCAGCGCTGCGCTGTCCCGCCAGAGCTTCCGTCGCAGAGCTCAAATTACGAGGGCTGCTGCTTGCGCGCCGGCGAGAGGCTTGCGTGCTGGGTTTGTCGTTTGCACCCGTAGAAATGATAATGCGTGGAATGCCATCCTCAGGAAGCCCGTCCCCTGTGTATTTGGGTTCGGGACGGATTCTCAGTGAACATCGGCTCACCGCTACCCCAATCAACCAAGGCGAATGGAACCTCAAATAAAAAAGTCAGTATAAAACTCGATTAATTTGAATTGAATCTTGCACTTTGACCGAAAGCATATCCCACCTCGATTCGGACTAGAGAGGGCGCAGCTGACGCAGGAACCACGACGCAAATTTGCTGAGTCGATTCCAGAGAAAAAGTTTCCAGCACGAAAGCGCCGTAGAAGCGCCGCCGGGCAAGTAAATGGAACGCCGTTCTGCCGAGGAACGCTGCAAGGTTGTCGAACCAATCGCCTGTGAGTCAGGAGATGAACCAATAATGGTAGGAAAATCTGTAGAATATCACTCTTATAGCCGCACGTCGGCAACGATTCGACGCACCAGCAGTGCGATGCCATCATCCGCTAAGCAATGGTCGCCAGCTCTTTACTCTTTATTACAAAATCGGTAAAAGAAACAATGGCGCAGGAGGCGTTCGGTCGGAAGTAGAAAGTTGCAAAACGAGGGCCAGATAATGACAATCAAAAGAGAATCTTCAACAGCTGATTGCAAAATTCATGTATGTCTTAGCGGAAGGAATCATCTTAGCTGGCTGGAACTGGAAGGTTCAGCGGGTTTAAAAGTAAGGGAGGAACACATACTATGCCGTTCCAGTCAAGATTCTAACTTTAAGAAGGTAGGAATTAATGAGTGGAGGTACAAACTAATGTCAGAAACAATAGTTAACGCCGAATCGAACATTAGATCCCATGATGCAACTCCTTGCCATCCGCTCCGAGACCCGACAGCGGAGCATTGTGAGCTGCTTTCCAAGCAGGAACCGGATTGCGGTGCAGCTTATCAAATAAATTTATTGCATTACATAGGATATTGGAATCTAAAGACAAAATCATGAGCTTTTGGTAATAAACCAAATTGAACGAACATCAAATTTCAATCTTATTGTCACTTGTGAATCTTAATATTTATCCAGAAAAGCATTTGCCTTAACTTTTGTGTTACGATTGGTATATCCCTCGCCGGCGTAGCCCTATATTTTGTGTGCCTGTAGGTGGAAACCTCGCCGGCTTCATACTCGCATTTCCCAGTGGCCCCCGATGTCCCTATCAGCAGCTTAGCACGAGGATCACTCAGTTACCACTGAACAACCCAACATCACATATCACCAACGGTGACAATAACCGCCATCTTCTTGGCACTATTACGAGGATGGCCCTCCCCAGCACCACAAGCAAACCTGCAAGGTTGTTAATGGATCAGAACGTGGCCCCCTCCAGACCCGTACGACATTTCTTTGAGCGAGCTCAAAATGGAGCGGCATCCCGTCAGGGGTGTAAAACTAGCCTTGCTCGTCCCATTTCCTGGATCCCGTACAGTCCTACAAATGCGATTGGCGACGCCAGTTGCAACATCAATCGTTGCAGCTACAGCACAACAGCTACAGGATGCGCCCGTCGCGGCGATCTCATCCCGATCCGCATTCAACATATAAGCCGCCGTATAGACCCATGGGTCTACCGCATCACCGTGAGAGCAGACGTAATCGCCTGCTCGGCCTCCTCTCGCTACCGTTGCTTGAGTGCTGCCACCTGCCGCAAAACCTGGTCCCGTTTTCCGTCATCAACCGAATCTCCGGAACACACGGCGGTCGAAAGGAGCCATGGGTCAGTGACGCTCAGTCCAGGCCGCAGGGCCCAGAGCACCGGCATCACAGAAGCCGTCCAGACAGCCGCTAAAGTTACATTCGGTCTGGCAGCTACAGCCGGAGCTGAAGGGTCCGACCCACGGGTCATCGTGGTGTACGATCTTTCACAAGAGGTCGTTGACTACGAGCAGGTGTGTGGAAGAGACGCCGCCTTACAGTAAACGGCCTCTAACCGCCGGTAGCTTCCTTAGGCAGCCACCGTTTTCCTTCGTGGATTTTCGGAGTATTCCGACAGTTCATCAAAACAATTATTATAACGCGTAATTATACTAATGATATTATTATGTAATAGCTTAGGGACGCGAATTGATATGGTTCCGCCGTGATTTGTGCACACGTACATGTGTATGTGTACGTTCTGTCTACGGTTGTCACCTCGGTCGGCACACCTCGTTCAGCTGTTGCTTATCAACACGCGAGTGGCTCCTTTTCCAGCGGGCGCAAATTTCAATAACAAGAGCACATAGACACATACATACATACACGAGTTCCAGGTTCTACCCCGACCGAGAGCGGGCCAAAGACCCTAAAGTTAAGGGCAGGGTGCCCCCATGTCGATGGACGGTGACGACCCCAATTAAAGTGACCTGCGAGCTGACCAGTAGCGGAGTTGACGCCTTAGTTGATTCGGCAGATTCCGCTGGATGCTGGTGGTGGGTGCTGAACCTGGGAAAACCACTGATTTCGGAGAAGTCGGCATGGGAGACTGGATGAGGGTGCCCCGAAACACCGGGGAAGGTAGGGACTGCCAGGTTAGTGGCCACGGGTGATGTACCCCCCTATCCTACACACATATACACGCATACACAGACACAGACACAGACATGGATCGATCCACAAGCATGAAACATATCAAACACAAACATCCAGCCACCCCACATCCCAACCTGTTATGCAGGCATGGGCTTGGCAACGCGCCCTGCTGGATCGGGCAGCGGCAGCCGCAGCGGACGAGGGAACCCGCGGCTGTCGTAACGCCGTACTCCTGCTGCAACACCCGCCGGTTTACACTCTGGGGGCGGGCTCCACCACTGACCATCTGCGCTTCATCCCGGGTGGGTCTGCGGGTCAACGGGGTCAGCGGGTCAGCGGGGTCAACGGAGTCAACAGGTCAACGGGTTCGATTGCCCAGTCCCACTCACTCTGCTGCGACATCTCTATCCCAAACCCTATCCCATTACACGCCTTTCCAAACACCCGTCCTCCTCACCCGCCTTCGAACTCCAACCTCGTGCGATGCAGATAATTCAACCATTCCCCTGTACCGTACGGAACGCGGCGGTGAAGTGACGTACCACGGGCCGGGACAGGTAACGGTTACGAATTGCTGAGAAGGGGTGAACTGCGCGTAGAACGTGTGTGTATTGCGGGAGATAATCAATTGGATTGGATGGACGGGTGGCGTACTGGCATTGCCCCGCTGTCAACAGGGTGCGTGGGTGGGCTCTGCCAGTACTGCTGCACTGCTACCTGGCCATTCTGATGCCTTTGTAAGGCAATCACCACCACAACCTCCCCCTTCCCGTCCCCCTTACATACGTACACTTTGCTTTCGTCGCCCACCCGTGTGGCTGAGAACCCGCGTGTTTGTATACTGAACCTGAGGTATAACCCGCGTGGAAGGACGGACCGGTCCACCCATTCGCCGGGTCCTAACCCGGGACCTCCCCCACTCCTAATTCGCGGACGTGATGCAGCAGAGCAGACCACCAGGATTGGGCCCGGACTACTTCCCTCGGGCCCTCTTTCCCAATTTCCTCCCCTCACCGACGACCTCTGTCTGCAGCTGGTGATGTACCCCATCCTGGATCTGCAAGCCCTCAAGCCGGACTTACATTGGTACCTGCGGCAGTTGGAGGAGGTCAGGGAAAAGGGGGGGACAGGAGGGTGAGGAGGAGGGTTGTGTGTTTGTATGGGTGTATGTGCATGGGTATGTGCGTGCGCGCGTGGGGGGGGGGGAGGAGGCCATGTGGGTCAGCGGGGGAAGGGGGGGTTCGGGTAAGGGGTGGGGGTAGGTGCGAAGAGCCAGGCCCCCCTTAGCCTGGTACCCGGTGTCAGTGCATGGGTCTTGTCAGCCGTACACATCAATACACAGACAGGAACGCGTTTCGCCCCGTGTCCCTCCTCCCCGCATTCCCCTTCCCTACCAACTGTACTTCTTATGCAGGTATCCTTCATTAGTAAGCCTGTACACCTAACTAATGCACTCTCATCCATCAAACACATTCATCATGTGCACCTCTCCACATAGGGCCCTCTTGCCGTCTGTTTGTGACCCCAGGTGGTAATCCAGGCTCTGGATGCAGTTTCAGGAATCCGGGGGGAACGCCTGGAGGGCCTTACGGGAGTGTGGGTGGATGGAGCAAAGGTGGCGGCAATTGGTGTCAGAGCGAAAAAGTAAGTCGACGAAAGGCGTATGTTGAATGGCCGTGTCAGTACGTGGCTGTATAACATGACATTGCACAGGCAAAAATAAATAAATAGATTGATTGATTGATTGATTGATTGATTGATTGATTGATTGATTGATTGATTGATTGATTGATTGATTGATTGATAGATAGATAGATAGATAGATAGATAGATAGGTAGATAGATAGATAGATAGATAGATAGATTGATTGATTGATTGATTGATTGATTGATTGATTGATTGATTGATTGATTGATTGATTGATTGATTGATTGATTGAATAATTCATTGATTAATTGGTTGGTTGGTTGGTTGGTACGTAGGTAGGTAGGTAACATCGCGCCTACTACTCAATTGAGCACCTGGACGACTATACCGCTGCTGACGCAGCAGTTTCCAATCTCGTGATGTGGTTTCGTCCCGTCAACCCATCTTCCTTTGGCTAGGTGGGTAGCTTACCATGGCCTGGCGCTCAACGTGGTGACAGACCTGTCGCCCTTCAGCCGCATCGTGCCCTGTGGCATTGCGGACCGCCCGGTTACCAGCGTCAAGAAAGTGCTTGCCGAGAGACAGCGGGCTCTCGACCCCTTTGCGCCTGCAGAGGATGACGGGGCGTTTGGAACGGCGATGGAGAGCCGCGGCGGCGGCAGTGGCGGCGGCGGCGGCGGCGCCATCAGTGGCTACAGCGAGATGATGCCGTTGTCGCAGGTGGGTTCATGTGGGAGATGATATCGTAAAAGACAGCTCAGGTGCCTTGATAGTCGCAGCCTAACTTCCAATCGTCACGTAGGCATCTCAGGATGATCTCCGGCGCATGCTGGCTCGTACGGGCATGACCCCGACCACCCTGAAAAGTATCACATCCTACGGTGCTGAGGGAGGTACAGCGGTTCCGGAGCTGGACGATCCCTTCGCGCCACTGTCGCCGTCGCTGTCGCTACCCAGCGGGGACCTCGGGCAAGACGCGCAGGTAGACGATGCGGAGGCGGCGACGATGACACCCGATGATGATGACGTTGACGTTGACGTTGAGGATGATGACGGTGACGGTGAAGTTGACGTTGACGTTGAGGATGAGGATGATGACGGTGATGGCCGTGATGGCCGTGGCACTGAAGATGTCGGAGATCACGTCAACATCCGAAGTTGCTGGACGGAAAGTGAGCACCTGCTGTTGCGGGAGTACGGTTGTGCGCTCCTGGTGGCTTTCGCCAACGTGTTCGATCTGGAATTGCGGTCAGGGGATCCGGGCGATCTGAAGGCGCTGTAGTGGGCCACTGCTCCTGCTACCTTTGCGCACCGTATCTCACCACGATCGAGGCCACCTGCTGCCATCAAAGCTTACGTGCGTGCGTTGTGTTTGCGCTCATGATGGTTTTGTTTTGTGCCTTGTGCTTCGAGATTTGTGCTTTTCGCGACGTGCCATTTCAGAGGAGACACTTGGTTTCTCCGCGCGTTCGGTGCTATCCGTGACGGGGCCGGACACTATAGCTTGCACTTATATAGCTTACTACGAGACACTCATTTTCAAAGGACACCCGACGGCGTGGGGTGATTCTTCAACCCTGATGGTGGAAAGGAGATTTTTTACCGTGGCGGGCTTTTGGTGCAGGTTCAAATTTGAAAACCTGGAAAACCTGAAAACCTGGAATGTTCGTGTCGTGATTTACCAATGGCAATATTAATTAATAATGGCAGTTTTTGTGTAGTCGGGGACTTTGGGGCGTTGATGTTGCTTGGGGCGTGTTGCTTGGGGCGTCATGGACGTCAGATGGAAGAAATCCCCTCCTGAAGTTCCCAACAAGTAGAGCACCCTACTATACACACTGTCTACACAGCTCAGTTCTGTGGGCCCAAATCTTGACGCTCACGACAGGTTGGCGGTTGGCAGTTGGCAGTTGGCAGTTGCCGCGCAAGTAAACGACGGACGTGGGGAAGCGGTTGGTGCGAGCTGGCCCCCCTCTCCCCAGGAGCAGCCTCCGCTGCCACACTCGATGGAGGGTGTCGGTATGTCAACTGAGGGACTGATCGGTTCCGTAAGGCCGAGTGAAAATCATACGGACCTCAAACCCATAATTGAAGGCATGGCGCCTCACATCCAGCTCCTTCACATCTACACATTCGTCGTTTAAAGAAAGGCGCTACACCAGACCGCCTGTCACCTGTTAAAGGTGGGGCGCGGCCACTACCTTCCCACCAGCTCCTCTTCTTGCACGTGGAATCCTCAATCTTCGCACGTCTTTAGCGCCCTGGTGACGACAGACGAGTGAGGGACTGCATGGCTCGGCAAGTCGGCATCTGGAGCTCTGACTCCGGAAAGCAGTGCCGGATGCGGCATCAGCAACGCCATTTTTTAGTAACAGCACGATTTGTTGTCTTGTCGTATCTTGACGACTTTACCCTTTCGTATCTTGACGTTACCCTTTCGGTCATTTGTAGTTTTGGGTTTCAGATGGTGAGTGGGTTTCATAACTTAAAAGGACCCCAAACAACATAAACACGGGCGAGTCCTTCATCTCGGGTCGTGAGCTCATGACCACACGGGTCAGGACCCACAGAATACTGTTAGCGCAAGGATGCGTAATAGCCGCCTTCCTTAGCGCCCTCAGCCTTATACAAACGGCTGGCTTGATAAAGGAGGTGCACTAACGTAGGGGATGTTGTGGGTGGTCATCCGGACAGCGCTCGGGTCCATCCTGCTCAATACCCCGCAACTAAGTAACCACCACCTCTGCAGGACCCCTTCCCCCCCATGTAACTCAATACCCAGCAACCGCCGACTTCAACCCGATGCGGACACGTAGTGCCGCACAGCGTGGGCCCTAACGACATCTTCATGTACGTCGTGTAAAAACAGTTTGATATTGCTTCCCTCCCTCAACCCGTGCGAGTACACGATTTGACGTCAGTACTACTAAATGGCTCTAGGGCCACACAACCCAATGCCCAACATCCTAAACTTAGAGAATTAGTCCACATGTCGTCGAAATGGCAAGCGATACAGCTAAGCTGCGCAAAATCCTTCTTGAGCCCTCTGTTGCCCCCACCCCTCTCCCCGGCGCCCTCCCCCCATTTTCGTAAACCCCTGCCTCTCTCCTCTCCACACCTGGATGATGCCGTTTCAGCGCGCTGACTCTGTAGTGGCGCCGTCGCCATGCTGCTCATGACGACTGCTTGGCGCCGCACACGCCCATGCGTTGCATCACTGACGCCACCACCGCCGTCGGTGCAGAGCTCGACAGCGGCACAGCCTCCGGCAGCGGCCCAAGCCTCGCACCCGCCCGTGCACCGACTACTATCTGCATTGGATCTTCTGTTGGAGGTGGCAGATGCTCCTCTTCAGTACTTCGAGGACGCGACCCAGATGACCCATGGGTCCGTTGGACGATATTGCGTGCCGGCGTTGCACTCGTGCTGCCCCCGACGGAGCCCACGTCCTCACGGCCAATGCTGCGGTGAGAGAAGCGGCCAAAGGAAGTTATGGTCACGGTTTGATCGCCCCCAGCTCCTGACCCCCCTGTCGCCACCAGTAAGCGTTCGGAGCCCTGGCTGCTATGGGTAATGCTAGCTTGACTTAAACTGGGTCCTGACTCCGGCACGGTTGACAGACTGGACTTGGCGAGCCGAAGTGCGTCGTCGAAGGAATTGCCGCTGGCACTACTGATGCCGGCACTGGCGGCGGTGCCAAAGGCATGCTCTGACACGTCGAGGTTGAATGCGCTGCTGCCAGCACCGCCGCCGTTGACAACCGCGCCGAGGCGATTAAAACGAGATACAAACCGCGGCCCCCCAGTGGAGGTGGCGGCGGCGACGGCGACGCTGGCGCTAAAGCCAGGGCTGCCAGCTAACATTCCCGGCGCCAGGGCTGATGGCACGGAGCTTGAGATGTGCAGAAGGTCTTGCGACGGTGTCCGTACCTCAGTCAACTGGGTGGGGCTGGCGGCTTCAGCATGTGAAGGCCGTGGGATCGCCAATGCAGCTGTAAGGCTACCTGCAGCCAACAAATCCATTACGACATGGCCGTTTCGAGGCCCGCCATCTCCACCTTCGCGACTCCTGTGACGGACGTCCTCCCCGTCGCCGTACGCACCATCGCCATCGACGTCGATATCGTCGGCTCCATTTCCAAATGAGAAGCCGCGGCGGCTGAACGACGGCGGCTGCTGCCCCCGCTGACGATTGCTGCTGCCGCCACCGCCGCCGCCACTTTCCGCACCGCTGCTCTCTCGCTCCTGCTCGGAATCTGACGTCGCAGCTGCTACCGCCGCTGCCGGCTCGGAGCGGAGGCTGTGAGACCCGGGCATTACCGCGCTGCGCAGCGCTCTCAAGAGGCCGCCGCGGGGCTGGGCCTTACCTTGCCGCGGTTGTTGTCGCGGCCGCCGCTGCTGCTGCCTGTCGCCGTCGCACGTGCTGGCGCTAGTTTGGGCTGCTAATACTCCTGTGCTACCGGTCGTACCAAGAGTGCTGCCGCAAGCAGAGGTGGCAGCCGCCGCCTCTAGAGTTCGCAAGCTGTCCCTCTGGAACCTTGGTGGCGGTCGCGTTGACGTGATGCTGACGCCCAGCGGCGGCGGCGGCGGCGGCGGCGGCGGGGACAACCACGACCCCGGGGCCGCGGTCTGCACTGCAGATCGCGGCATGTATGAAGGGTAAATTGCGTTGTACGAACGCGATGGTGATCCCATTTGACCGTGAGATGACGGTCCCGCCGTACTGGCACGACGGCGGCATGCGGCAGAGGTGCCGCCACCAATCCACATGCCACCGTCGGCTGCAGAGGGAAACGGCGCGTCGCGCCACACTATCCCCTTGTTTAACTGCGGACCGTAACGATGCCCATGCTCAAATGGATACGCTGGGCTCCGAGGCACCTCCGCGATACCAAAGAAAGCGGCAGAGTCGAGCGACCGGCTCAGATGATCGCCGCTGTTGACACCGCGCGCATGGCTGTATGGTACCGGCAATAGGGGGTTGAGGCCATCCAACGAAATCCAGCCCGGCGATGCCATTGCGGCAGCTGTTGGGCCGTTAACGCTGTCCACAATTGCGCTTTGCCGCCCTTGACGGCTGCTGCCGGCCACTGCCGCTGCCGCTGCCGCCAACTTTGCTGCCGTCGCCGGTATTGACGCCGCCGGTAGCGCCGTGCTGGAGGTGTTAGGCTTGCTTCCACCGCCGAATGACGCGACGGAGGTGGAAGCCTCCGTACCGAGGGATGCGAGGACAGGTGAGCCGAATACGTCTCCGAAACCACCGCCGCCGTGAGACGCAGCCTCCGTTATACCCGGGGCCCACGACTGTTGCTGGTGCAGGTGCTGATGTTGCTGGTGCTGGTGTTGGTGTTGGTGTTGGTGTTGGTGTTGGCGTTGGTGTTGCTGGTGCTGGTGTTGCTGGTGTTGCGGGGGCAGCGCTGGAGATGGAAGTTGAGGCTGCCGTGTCGTTACAAGACTTACGGCGTCAGGAGAGGCGCCACCTATCTGTTGCTGTAGCTGCTGCAGCCCAGGGGCAGCAGGAACGCCGGACCATGCTACAGCCGGGAGTTGGACCTGCAGCTCCGCCAGAAGCCTCCCATGGGCCTGCGGGTGTAGCTCCTCTTGCTGCGGCAGCTGCAGCTGCTTGTGTTGGTGCCCCAAAGGGCCCTGCGGCGCTACCGACTCCCCGTGCATTGACGAACCCAGGCCCCCACGTGCCCGGTCCACTGACTTTTCGGGCACCGTCCAAAAGGTCACCTCATCCGCCACGTCCACGTCTGACTTGCTGACAGCGGGAGTGATTTCCGGCCAAGGCTGAGCACCGGGGCCACTGGTGGCAGCAATATTGCCGCCGCCGCTGCTGCCACCGCTGCCACCGTCGTCAAAGGCACCCGCTGCGTTGCCGCCCAGTGTAAGGGTCTGTGGCGCGTTCCTAACGGATCCATAGTGCGTCGGCACATCGTGATGTTGATGGCATGCTCGCTGATACGGCTTCTGTTCGGATGACGTACTGGGGGGAGGGATCTGACTGCCGACGGGTAGAGCGGGTAGGGATGGTCCCAGAAGCAGTGGCATGACGCCTTGCATAGGGCCCAACAAGGGGGCCGAGGGTGCGGGCAAATGCGATCTATAGGTCGGCCGAGAAAAAGGGGGACCAGCCGGCGGCGGAGTCGGCGCCGGTGCACCTGCGCCGTGCACGTTGAGCCCTGCAGCACCTCCTGGCGCGTTAAGACTGAGCCTTCCAAAGGGCGACGACTGAGGCACCGCCGGTGATGCTATTGCAGAAACAGCGCCAGCGCCAGCGCGCCAGTCTTCCGACCGCATATGCATTGCTTCGTAAGGCATCCTCCCCTGAGCTGGAATTCCCAAGCTGTGCGACCGGAAAGGTCCGACGGTGAAGTGTACCGCCGGGGCCCCCCCCACAGCCGCCGTCCCCCCCACAGCCGCGGGCAGAGCTCCACTCCGCAGCAACGAGTTCAACGACGGCCGGGCGAAGGGGCTGCTCCCCGGCAATGCACTGGCTATATTTGCCAGCGGCGGCGACGTCAACGCCCCGCCCCCGGGGAAGTGAGTCCCAAGGGACGGCCGGGTGAAGGGGCTGACGCCAGGAGAAGCGGGAGGCCCTGACGGAATAGAAGGCGGAGGTAGCGGGCCTAGCGGCAGCGGCAGCGCTGGTGTCCAGTGCGCATCAGCGCCAAGCGATGGCCGCGCGAATAAGTTCCCCCCGGCCGGCGGAGTACCTACTGTCGGAGTACCTACTGTCGGAGTACCTACTGTCGGAGTACCTACTGTCGGAGTACCTACCGGCGGAGTACCTACCGGCGGGGGTGCCACCTGTGTTGGCTGCGGCGGGGGCGCCTGGCTCCCATGCGGTTGCAAGTATAGCGACGGCCGGGCGAATGGCGATGCAGCGCCTTTCATCGCCTGTGTGAAGGTTACCTCAGAGGAAGGCTGCATTTCACTGCTCCTTGATGAGGCCACGGCGCGGGTGCCGAGGCTGGGCCGGACGAAGGGATTTGTGGCAGCAGCTGGCGCCAAGTATGGGCCACGGGATGTTGCGGGAGCATGCGAGGTGACGTCAGATTGGAAACTCGGCTCGGAAGCTGTCAGTGTTGGACGAGCGAAGGGGCTGCTACCGGGAGGCAGCACGGCGCCAATCGCTGCCGCCGCCACCGCCGCCGCTGCCGGAGCTGCCGGAGCTGCCACTTCCAGCGGTGCATTAGGTGGCGGCACGCCGGGGCTAGGCCTGTTGAAGCGAGGCCACTTGGATGCGGAGGCGAAGGTGGCGCCGCCGCCAGCAGATTCTGCTGGGGCCGTCACCAAAGCCAAGCTTCCAAGGCTAGGCCTTGCAAATGGTAGCCCTAGCCCTACCGTGTGCTGCGCCATAAGGCCGCTGGTAGGGCTTTCCGTACCCGCATTCAGGATTGGCCTGCAGAAGGCCGCTGAGTGGCCGTCACCAGCGGCGTCGCCGCCGCCGGCTCCAGATGCTAAGGACAACCGGCTGAACGCCGGGCGTTGCTGCAGGCGGACCTGTTGCCGCTGCTGGAATGAAAGATGCTTCCACAAAGATCCCGTAGGGCTGCGGCTGAAGCTTGCACCGGGACCAGCGGCGGCGGTAATAACAGCGGCAGGGGTGGTGGCAGCGCTGGTGAGTCCTGTCAGTGCATCATGACTCGGCGCGCCGAGGCTCGCCCTGGCGGAATGCTGCACGGCTGCTACTATCTGGCTGCTGCTACAGTCATTGGTGGAACCCATAACGACGGTCTCCGATTCCGCAGCCGTCAGTCGCTCCGCCGCACCATCCGCCGCACCATCCTTGGCGTCCTCAGGGAAGCCTGTCTCCCGCCATGGCTTTGGTTTTACCTCATCTGCCCCCCCCAGGCTGATCCGAAGGTGACTACGGGAAACCGAATGTCCAGCGTCCCCGCAAGAGGAATCTCCGTCGACATATGCCGCCGTGGCGTCCGCCGCGACGTGGGCGGTAGCAACGGATGTAGCGTTCGCTAGGGTGGCGTCGCCCACAACCGCAGCGCCGACGGCGTCGGCATCAGCGACGGTGACACGCGGCCGTGATGCATCCGTGCCCGCATGGTTCTCTGAAGCCACCGGCCCAACATCTGATACAGCATCCATCGGCAAAGCCACCGATCGCCTCGCCAAGACCTGATGCTCATCCTCCATATTTGCACATCCAAACGTTGCACCCACAATCGTCAACTTGCGAGGGGACTCGGTGACGCCATCGGCCGCGGGCAGGCCCGGAAGTGCAAAGTCCTCAGACTCAAGTTCTGTCGCCGCGGCCTCTTGGCCTGTGTCAGCTCCTGCCACCGTCAAAGTTACCACTCCTGGAGCGGTCTTGCTACGGAGCCGTATGGTAGCTGCACCCTTCTCCGCCGCTGCCGCTGCCGTCGCCGCTGACCTTGTCACCGCGCTGCAGCTCTCGGACGCACGACGGTGCGGCGGTGCTGAGTGGATACGGGCGCCCGGTACATCGACTCTGGCGGCAGTTTTCCCGCCTCCGCCGTCTTCAACGCCGGCACTAATCTTATCCCCGATTGACGGGCCCCCATCGATCAGGAGTAGGTCGTCCGGCATAGGGCCCCCGTCAGGTAAAGAAGCGCTGTCGCCGGGCGGCAGGGGAGTGTGCGCGGACAGCGCTGCGGACTGAGAGTGCGATCCGCTGGTTGGCTCGTCCTCAGCCTCTAGTACGGTGGGCAGGTCCGGCGGCGCGAATCGCGGCAGCTCAGCTGGAATATCAAACGCACGCATCACACCCGCCAGCGCGGACGACGGCAAAACAACGCCGCCACCGCCGCCACCGGTGTTACCTGCAGCATCGCCAGTGATGGCGGCGGGGACGACGGCAAGTTCTGTTGCCAAAGCTGCTTCTGTTGACAGCGTGGACAACGCCGCGACGGTGGCAACTGCCGTCTGAGGTAGTGTTCCGCCAGCTGACGCCACCATCCGTACGTTATGTGAGGGCGGCGGTGGGAGCGCCGCTACCGCTGCAACCCCCAAGTCTGCGGATTGCTCCGCGCCGCCACCGGGCAGCCCCGGCCTTTGTTGTAGTGCACCGTCAAAGCCGGTAAAAGCCGCCGCCGCAAGTGCCGTGTGGATAGATCCGGAATCGGTTCGGATGGGAGCAGACTGCATATTGGCGACCGCCGTCAGTGACACAGACACAGCCGCAGGTGCAGACGCCGTCGGCATGGCCCCGATCATAGACGGACGACTTTGAGGTTGGACACCCTCTGCGGATTCACCGGTCGCGGACGCGCGGACGGTGTTGGCGGCTGGCGTCAACTCTGCCGCCGCCGCCGCGGTAGCGGTGGCCCCAACGGGCAGCGCCGGCGTGCCGGTATCGCTGCTGGCGGCCCCCAACAGTAGTGCCGTTGGTGACGACACCTCTGGCACCACTCCAGTCAGAAGAGTGGGCGAGGGGGCGCTCCGCCGGTGCAGCGCGTACGGCAACGACAACGAGGTCCCTAGCGCAGATACGATTGCTGTTGCTAACGCAGGTTCGTCTGTATCCGATCTGGTACGCGGTGTACCGCCCGTTGCGACACCTCCGGTGCTGACAAAACCAGCGCCACCGGGGCCCTGCGTCCTGTCCGCTGCCGCCGCGGCTGCCTCCATGCCTGGCTCCCAACTTGCTCTTCTGTTCACACCCTCGCAAATGGGCGCAGTCGCGGCCAAGTTTACAGCCAAGTTTAAGCCGCTTCTAAGCCCTACTTGCTGCGGCAGTTGCTGCTGCTGCGATGGCGGCAGCGGCGATGAGCATGTAGAAGTGGGGGTGGAGGATCTTGCTCCACCAGAGGAGCTCCCCATAGAGCTGCGGCCGCTAGCCTTTTGGAAAGGCTGCAAGGCTTGGCCTACCGGCTGCTGCCGCCCTAGCAGCTGTGGTGACTGTAGCGGCTGGTTCAGTTGTGGTGACGGCAGCACAGGTGAAGAGGCCCGCTCTTTCGAGTGTCGCTCGTATTGAGGCGATTGAAGGATGTACGGCTGGGCATTCAGCATAAGACCTTGCAGGTGAAGCTGCTGCGGCGGCGATGGTGCTTGTGACCGGTACCAGGACGGCGACGCGACGACGGCTGCGGCGGACCTGGCCGCATACTCGTACTCTCTTAGCATACTGGAAAGTAGAACGCCGATTTGTTTGAAGCTCGGTCTCTGTTTGTGGGCTGGCTGCATGCAGTTGCTGACCAATGTGGCGTAGGCGCGGGGGCACGAAGGCGGGAGGTGCGGGAAGCCACGCTGGTGGATCAGACGGCCCTGTGGACCGTACATCCAGCACGACCGGCTACAGTACAGCTCCCACAGCACGACGCCATACGAGAAGACGTCGGCGAAGCGGGTCAGGTTGCCCGCATGGGTCACTGCAGGTTGGGATGTGGTGGGATGGGTCTGGACTTTGAAGACGAAACGATCCATATGACGCCGTCAATCGCCGTCAACCACGCTCAGCTCAGAAGGCTTAGGGCCGCAGCTGCAGATGCTTAGGGCCCGTCGACACTCACCCTTACCTCACCCTTGTGCGCTGCTATCACCTAAATCACGCATCCACACATTCATTCCTCCTTCCCCTCCTCCCTCTCTTCCTCCTTCCCTTCCCCATCCCCATCCAGCCACCCAGCTGGCCCCCACCTTCGGGCGCTGTGTAAAAGGGCGTTCCGCGCTTCGTATTGGAGACGTGACTCTAATCGGGGAGACGGTCCAGGGAGGGGCTCGTTTGGCAAGGGAGGGAGGTGCTGAGCATGGCAGCATGCAGATGGACAGACAGACAGACAAACAGGCAAACTGGGCATCAGCTCCCCCTACCCTGTCCAATCCTCATCTCCCCCTGTCGCTCTCTTCCTCCACGCACCTGCTCCCCCTGCATGTGCACCGACAGCCCAAAGTCCGCAATCTTGGCGGCGTAGCCCAACACGCTGCTGTCGTCGCGGCGGAGGAGAACCTGGCCGACGAGGGACAGGGGGCAAGAAGGCACTGTGATGCTCAGCTCATCAACGGACGAGGGGTTGTGCGCGTCTCTGCCATGCGCGTCTCTTACGTTGGCAGGGTTGAGGTCTCCGTGGATGATGTTGTGTTCGTGGAGGTACTGCAAGCCCCCAGCAATCTCCCGAGCCATCTGGGGGGAGGTGATACAAGGATACACAGAGCTGTAACGGATGCGGACAGAAAAAACGGAAGGCTATACACAGCTACTTCAGCGAAGGACGATAAGCTAAGGAGATAGCGTGGGAAAGGAGTAGGTATGGAGCAGAGCTCTGAGGTCAGCTTGCTCTGGGGAGCAAGCTGACCAGGCACGGTATGACCACCGAAACAGTATAACCGATATAACCGGTATAACCGATATAACCGATACCTCTCGCTCTCTTCCCTCTTCCCCCTTACCACCTGCCCCCTCTCCTCCCGCCTGTCTCCTGACTCCGCCCTCTTCCCTTACCTGCAGCACCCACTCCATCTGGGGGGAGCCTGTGGCGGAGTTGAGGAAGGAGCGCGCCTCGATGGCGTGACGCAGACTGCCACCGTCACAGAACTCCTGAGAGGCAGGGAGGGAGGAAGGGACGGGGCAGCAGGGACGAGGAATGGGAGATGTATTTGCACACGTAGCAAAGTGATCCCCCAAAAGTGATTATACCCGTTCAGCACCAGACGTCCCACCTTTCCCTTTCCTACCTGCACTATGTACAGCCTCCACTCCTGAATGACCTCCGTCTCATTGAGGATCTGCAGCCCCGTCATGGCGCCCCCCCGCTGGCTGTCCACGTGCATGGGCTTCAGGTCGCAGGTGTAGGTGGTCACCACGTTGGGGTGAAAGATGGACCTGCGCGTGAGGGGCGAGGGCACGAGATGGCACGATGATGGATGAGGGCGAGGAAAGGATGAGGTGGCATGTGGCATCATCGAGCCGGCGCTTGACCACTTTCCGTTCCGTCCGCTGTCCCTGCCTGTGTTGCCGACCCAGCGCTTAAGCCCAGCCCCCACTGACGCACGCACTTTGACAGTGCCGCCTCCATGAGCGCCGCGTGTCTGCCCTGAGTGACCGCATCCGCCGTCAAGGTCATGGTCTTGACCGCCACCTGCAAGCCCTTCCACAGTGCTGTAGGGTAGTCCAGCCAAGCAGGCAGGCAGGCAGCAGGGCAGGGGAGCAGGGCAAGGAAAGACGGAGGATACGGGAAGGTCGATGGTGGGGGATGAGACAGGAAGGTGGGACTTACAAGTCAGAGCAGGGAAGGATAGAAGGCGTCCGTTGTAAGGGGGACAGTTGAAGAGTGCGTAGGCATTGCTGGGTAGGTAACCCCCACCCAATAGCACATGTGAGGGCTGTAAAGGAAGAGGAACAAACCGCAACACTAACATGAAAAGACAGGGTCCTCTTCAGCCCCACCACCTCGTGTATGGCCCGGTAGACCCTTACCTTTATATACAGTGCCGAACGCCCCAGAGCCCAGCACCTGTTGGATGACCAACTGGTTCTCGTTCAGGCGGCTCTCAAAGTCGGCCGTTAACTCGCTCAGCGCGGTGCATAGGTCCGTTGCCGCCGGGGTGGCGGTGCCGCCGCGGCTGCAACCGCCGCGGGCAGTGATGCCCGCAACCGTTGTGCCGGCGGCGCTGCCTGTGTTACTCGTTCGCTGCGCACTAGCCCCACTGGGCGTCGGCGATCCGCCGTGTCGCACATCTACCAATTGTATGGCTGATGTTCGATTCGCCGGTAGGCGGTCCACCATGCCCGTCAAGCTGCTGCCGCTGGGGTTCAGCGCTGCCGGAGGCGGTGATGGAGAGCGCTGCAGACCCCCTGTCAGGCTGTCCACCCGGAACAAGTTCGAAAGAGAACCAACGAGTAGCCGCCCCAGGCCCGGCTTGGCACTAGGACTAGGCAGCGTGACGGTGGCACTGCCGCTTCCCCCGCCGCCGCCGCCGCCAGCTAGCACATCCGCTGGATGCGGCGGTGCCGCCGCCACCACCATCGACACACGTGGCGGCCGCACTGGCTCCGAAAACGCCTGTTGGAGAATGATGCTAGCGCCGGCACTCGTGAAGCTGCCGCCAGCGGTACCCGCCGTTGGCGGTAGCTGGGGGATGGCGCCCACGCCACCTCCACCTCCACTTGGGCTGATTTCCGTTCGGGAGGGCGTGAGGTTGCTGGCACTATCAGTTGCACCGGTTCCTGGGGACTCCGACCGACGCACGCCCGAGGGTTTGACCTGCAGGTAATGCATACAGCATGCTCTGTGAAGAAACAAGAAGCGCCAAGTGGACGTCTTCGAGATTGCGGAAAACCACTTTTGGTTGAGCCCAGGCGGCGACAGCATAGCCATGCCTTCTTTATTGGAATATCCTCTAAAACACGTTAGGGGTAAGCCGCTACAACTACTTCCCAGGCGCGAGCGAAGCTCTGACGGCTGGTGTCCGAATGTACAGCATGACTCCTACGTTTTCAGTCCGCGCGCCTTGACCCGTTTTAACCCCCCTATCCAGGGGTATCATGTCTCGTTTATTCGTCTTTCCCCCTATACTCACCATAAACGGAGACTTCCGCACCATCCTTGGACGGGGAGAATTCGCCGCCGTGGGTATGGGGGCATTACTGCCGCCGCTGCCGCGTGTGTCAGCGGCCGTGGCCGCCACCCCAGCGGCGGCCTTCGCCGCCTCCACGCCTCCAGCATCGATAAATGGATTGGCGATCTGCAGCCGAGAAGCCTGCGCAGTCATGGTCCCGGAGCTACCGCCGCCACCGGTAAGGGCGCGGGGTTGGCCTGTGGCTGCTGCTGCTGTCAGTAGGGCTGGTGATGACAACGACGAGCCGGTATGTGGCACGCCCACCAGCGGCGAAGGCGGCGAGTCTGTACTGCTGCACCCTGGCCCAGGTGCCGCCGGTGCCAACGCTTCTATCACTTGCTCCTGCCAGCTCGGATCCCGTATACTCCGGGCTGCCGACGCTGACACTGACACCGACGCGGTGGCGCGGAGCAAGGGGACGGCCGTTGCGGTGGCGACGGCTGCAGCGGATGCGCCGCCAACACTGACAGCTTGTCCCAACGGCTGTACAACTCGTCTGGGCCGCCGGCGAGATCCGAGACTCCGGCTGGGGCTCAGAGTGAAAGGGCTTACGGCAGCCGCGGAATCGGCGCAGTCCGTCTGCTGCTGATGGTCGTGGTGGTGGTCGATGGGGCCAGGCTCAGGGTCAGGAGACCAGGGCCACATGCGCCTGTCAGCACGGAGGACGGACAGGAGGACTCCGGCGGCGGAGCTGGAGCGCAGCAGGCGATTGTGATGACGCTGGAAAGGCTGGACACCCGGAATGGCGTTTACGGGAAAGGGAAGGGGAAATGGCGCAGCCACGTGTGCACACAGCATTCAATCCAAGATCCATATGTACGGATAAAACTGGAGGCTATGGAACGGTTAATGTGGGCGTGGTATGGAATTTGGGTTAGCGTGTCTGATGT
This sequence comes from Volvox africanus, assembly GCA_030268105.1. NCBI lineage: Eukaryota > Viridiplantae > Chlorophyta > Chlorophyceae > Chlamydomonadales > Volvocaceae > Volvox > Volvox africanus. Next base: position 4,527,416 of record BSDZ01000079.1, read on the forward strand.
GGAGGGATTGATGACGAATGGCTCTGTGCTCGGGAAGTGCTATCAGATGCTCCGAAACATCTTTCACACAGGAGCAAGATTGTGCAGTTTCAGTTTACATCTGGGTCCCCATTACAGGCCCTACTTGCTCCCCGTTCCACCAAGGTCCACTCACCGATTTCATCCCGTACTCAGATTTCGTATTGCTGGTCGCTGGCCGCTGCGCCGTCATATCACCGCCAGCGGTGACCTTCCCGCCACCATCGACCATTTCCATGGCCGAAAGCATCGTCCCCGCGCGTTCCGAAACCACCGCCGCCGCCGCCGCCACGGCCTCCGCAGTTGAAACCATGGCGTCCCGAAATGCTGTGGTCGCAACCAACGAGTGCGAGCCAGCGCGATCTACGGAGGTGGAGCGGGTCAACAGTGACGCCGTCGCCTGGGGGCTGATCGCACCGCCGTAGGCACCGCTGACGGTGGCGGTGGCGGCAACGGCGCTGGCAGTGCTCTGTAATGAATTAGATCCGGGACGCGAGAGCAGTCGTGAAGACAAAGACGTCGGGCCGGCGACGACAGTGCCGCCACCGCTGCCGCCACTGGTGGACCTGCTGTCCCCAAGCACCGTCGTATCACTACTGCTGATGAGCTGATGGTTTCTGGTCGTTGCGGGGGAGACTCCCTCCGCTGCTGCCGGCCCCGGCACTGCGTCAAGAAAACTATCGGCCGGCGTGTCCACTTCGCACCAGCGCTGGCGTGGACGGCTGTGTGATGACCGGTGTTGGGGCGATCTAGTTAGGGGCTGAATTTCGGATCCTTGGACATCCAGCGGCGGCAGCGGCGGCGGCGGCGTGGAGACCGCATTGGCACCACCGCCGCCGGCCCTTGTTCCATCAGCATCTGCTGCCGTCGTCCTCACTACTGGCACCACCGGCCCCGGCGCATGGAACAGCTGTGCTGCAGCCGCCTGGCGGACGGCGGCCGCCGCGTCCTGCGGCAACACACAGGCATCGGCATCAACCGCCGCCGCGTCCACTGGCGCCGCTATGTGAGTGTGCGATGTCACCGACATCCCTCGGGAGTTATCGTACATCTCAGAAGCTGCCACCTCCAGCGGCGCGCCAGCACCCGTTGTCAAACCGGTCCAGTAGCCATACTGCATGTTGCCCTGGTATGGCACGGCGTGTGCGTTGCCGTAAGCCTGATACATAACATTCGATGCTGCAGGCCAAGCGGACCCCGTGTGGCCCCACGGCGTCATCATTGGCCCTCCATGTCTATCATACATGACTGCCACGGCGGCAGGTTCGAGCTCTGCGCATTCAGGCACCGCCTCCGCCGCGAAGGCGCGCATTAAGCCTCCACTGCCTCCGCCTCCGCCGCCTCTATCAATACCATCGACGCCGCCGCCACCACCGCCGCCGCCGCCATTGCGTCGGCCGTCGGCGATGGGCAACGTGCCGCGCGGCCGCTCGGTGGACGCCCCTGGTCCAGATGGACCCATGGGACCAGAACCGGTTCGATCCATGGGTTTCGGGGGCCCAGCGTCCGAGCCGCCGCCTTCCTCTGCACTGACCTGTGCCGTGCCGTGTCCAGAACTGGCTTCTCCGAAACGAGCGCTCCGTGCCTGACGCGGCAGCGACATCAGTGGCTCTAAAACATCCTCCTCTTTCCGATAGTTCTACTTCGTTCTGAAGGGGCCCGTAGCCCGCTGACCCCGCTGTAACATCCTATAACATCCTATAACATCCTATAACATCCTATAATAATAATAATAATAATAATAATAATAATAATAATAATAATAATAATAATAATAATAATAATAATAATAATAATAATAATAATAATAATAATAATAATAATAATAATAATAATAATAATAATAATAATAATAATAATAATAATAATAATAATAATAATAATAATAATAATAATAATAATAATAATAATAATAATAATAATAATAATAATAATAATAATAATAATAATAATAATAATAATAATAATAATAATAATAATAATAATAATAATAATAATAATAATAATAATAATAATAATAATAATAATAATAATAATAATAATAATAATAATAATAATAATAATAATAATAATAATAATAATAATAATAATAATAATAATAATAATAATAATAATAATAATAATAATAATAATAATAATAATAATAATAATAATAATAATAATAATAATAATAATAATAATAATAATAATAATAATAATAATAATAATAATAATAATAATAATAATAATAATAATAATAATAATAATAATAATGGCATGCAGGAAACGGAAGCCACCTATCGCTCTTCTACGCCAACTGTTCAATAAGCTCCCAGATCGGATGATCGGTTCCAGATTCCCCAGCTGACCCAGGCGATCCCAAATAATATCTCCACAGCCATCCCACCTGCGACGCCACACCGAAGCGGGGCGCGAGTCGTCCGCTGCCAAAACTGCGCGTGTCCGTCACTGCTGCCAAACGCAGACCGCTGTCCCCGCCGCCGCCACCGCTGCCGCCGCCGCCGCTGCCGCCACCGCCAACACCACTACAGTTATCCCATCGCGTCAGGCTGTCCATCTTGACGGCCGCGTACGGCCGCAGGGTGTTGCTGGCCATCATCTTCAGCATGTGTACGTTGACGAACGCAGTCGGGTGGTCGCCCACGAACCGCCGACGCAGGTATGTGATGAGCAGCAGCGCGGTGGCAATCAGGGTCACCACAACCACAACCACAACCGGGAGAATCCACTTCTTTTTGTCGCCACTGCTACTGTTGCCGCTGTTGCTGCTGCTGGAACCACCACTGCCGCTGCCGGAAGTGGACACATATTCCCAGCCTGCTTACGGTGGTGGTGTGTGAGCGTGTGTAAGTGTAAGTGTAAGGGTAAGGGTAAGTGTAAGTGTTTTTCAGACGGAGCCATCGAAAAACACGTCTCTAGATGTGGTGCATTGAAAATGTCGGCAAGTTAAGCGCATCTACAACGGCGGCCAAACCGATGATGAGTTTGAACATGTGTGTAAACATTTAAAAATTACAGAGGTTCCCAAAAAACAGGAAACGTAAGGATTAATAACAGCATTTGACAAGCTAGTTCTTGCTATGCAGAAAAGGAGTATTCTGTAATTGTACCCTCAAGCGTTTTTAATTAACAAACTAATGCCGGAAAGGCAAGTTTGATCAAAGCTACAAATCGATCATAATGTATTAAATAGCTGAATAAATTCCTATAACTTCTCATAAGATCAAGATAAAAATATTCAATACTTTTAGCACTATCTTTTATGATGCCAACATAGAGACACAGCAAAAATTAGGACTAGGTGGACATCCTGCAGGAAGTAAGTCAACTTGTATGTACTTGTATATGTGCCAACACAAATACAAGAACAGTCTCATTTCCTTCTCCCAAACACACACATGTCTCAGAAAGCACACGTTCTCTTCCCGTGAACCAACATATCCCGGACATGGCGTACCGAGCAGCAGCTCCTCCAGATCGTATCGCTGGTACGGCGCCACATCATCACGTATTACGCAGTTTCGGAGCTGCATGCCCATACCCTGTTTCCATGAGGAGGTAAACCGTGGCCGACCCACGGCAGGGTGGGAGGCGGGTCAGTAAATCTAGGCAATAATAACTTGGCAGTGAAGTGATTTATCACCAGAAAAAGCATAGGCTGGGCTCAGCCTTGTGGCTCAAGCTTTGAAGACTGCTTCCCACCACTCTTTCAAACTTCCTCTGTACTCGGCTCCGTGGTTTTGCAGAGTAGCTATTCCATCCAGTGATTTGCAGCTTAGCCTAGGCACTGCCCGCCTTGCTTGTGCCAGTGCCAGTGCCAGTGCCAGTGCCAGTGCCAGTGCCAGTGCCAGTGCCAGTGCCAGTGCCAGTGCCAGTGCCAGTGCCAGTGCCAGTGCCAGTGCCAGTGCCAGTGCCAGTGCCAGTGCCAGTGCCAGTGCCAGTGCCAGTGCCAGTGCCAGTGCCTCTCTCTCTCCCTATCGACCTGCAGCAACTCAATCTGCATTGCACGCGAGTTCACAGTGCGCCTGGCCTTGAACGCTACCACTCCCAGGCTTCGGCACGCTTCCAAAAGCACCATGACTTCCTGCTGTTGTTGACTGGTGCCCGTCAGTAACTGCAGTAACAGGAGCAATCGTAGAGGCGAAAGCAGGCAAAAATCAGCTGCTTGTGATATAGCAACACATAACCATACCCCTTAATGCAAGAGCACGCTCCCGACAACGGCCGTTACAGCAACCCATCCACCTCGTAGGTCCGAGGGGCTTTATAAGCGTCCCCGCGAGCTCCCACCGTCCGAATGAGGACCCTAATTATAGCTACATATTCCCACCCTTAAAACCTTCACGTCCCTTCAGGTAACATGTCAGTATTCCGGTACGTTCCCTGACGGCCGGACTTCTCCCGGCAATGAATCAAGGCCCAGATCGGTTCCCACACTGGTGCTCCTCGCTCGGCGTCGCTGACCTGGTTACACGCTGTCCACACGTCCAGCTCCTGCGGTGATACACTGACTGTCGCCCCGTCCAGGATCAGCGCGGGGGGATCGCCCGAGAGGGAGGGCACCCGGCTGCCCTCCAGCGCCCACACAGGAAGGTCCAGGCAGCGCACAAGCCGGTCGGAGGGCCAGCGGGAGGGACTGCCCAGCCCCACAAGGGTCAGGTTTCGGAGCGTAAGACTGAAATAGCTGCCGTTCCAGACAGCCCACGTGGACCGAGTGTGACCGAAATCGAGTACTGGGGGTGGCAGCACCCCACCTGCAGCCGCTGCGACCGAGATGACGCTCACGTACGGACCTACGATATAGCTGCGCTGCAACACGACACGCCCGTACGACACGGGTGCGAATACGGACGGCGCCGTATGGTTATAACTGTACAGCGACACCGCCGCCAAGTTCGGCACGCCGGGGTAAGCTTCAAAGAGGCCGGGCTGCGAGGTCAGGTCCCCGGCAGATGCGTTCAGCGCCGAAATCAGGGCTGCAGTGGAGTTGACCCCCAGGATTTGGGGGTAGCTGTCCAGCGGTGAGGGCGCGAAGAGCGAGATGCCGATGGTGCGTTGGGACAGGGTAAAGCCTACGGGCACCTTGGACGTGATCCGCAAGTCGGCACCGTCGATATCCAGGAAGCGGAGCCGACTGACGAATATGGAGTCCAAGGACAGGAATTGCAACTGCGGGTGGAGTGTGTAAGGCAGGACAAGGCAGCGGGATAAATTCTGATTACGTACGTGCGATTGAAGATTGAGATTTTGCAGCCAAACGGTGAGATGGAGACGACCAAGCAGGGTGCCTTCTGTCTTGGGCCAGGGGGAAGCAGAGGTCCGCCCAGGTTGGTGGATCAGAGGTTAGTGGGGCTCTACTACCCGGTGAGTACAGCTCAGTAGGAATATACAGCTCTGTAACACCCATAAGAGACAGACAGACAGACTATTAGAGCGTCTAGCTCTTGAACCCTAAGGAAAAAGTTGACTTATATGTTGCAAAGTCTCAGGACGGTAACGACCCGTCAAGCGAAGGTTTCAATCTAAAAGTTCTCTCTCTATCCTCCTCGCTTCCTCCAAGGGCATTAAATGCCCTGGTTGCTTAGGAGGCCGAAACGACTGCTGTAGGGGTTCAGTGTCTCCTCGCTTCGGGGGTTACCCTCAAAAGCTCGGAGTCTTCCTAATATCCAGGCGTTTCACCACTACGCCTGGTCACTTAATCTTACAGTTCTTAACTAGGCTTACCATCTTTAGGTAAAATCTCAAACACAAAATTAACTTTGGTTAATTTCTATTTCTTTCTTCTTGGATGCTACACAACAGACAGACAGACGGACAGAGAGAAAATGACAGAAGACAGACACGCAAGCAGGCAGTCAGGGAGACTCAACGCCTCCAGAAAATCCACCTTGTCCCCATATGCCCACAGCAAGGAACATCATCCCCAAGCCCTGCTCACATACCTCAGATTCGAGAACAACATCGCCAAGCCAGGCGGCCTGGTCATAACTCAGGCCCCTGGATGATGTCAGGCCCTCCGCGTACGCTTGTAGCCACGTCCTCTCATATGATAGCTCGTCCTGCGCCAGGACGAGCGTGGCATTGCGAATTGAGATGCGCGGTGCAGCAGTACGATAAACGCCTTCTCCAACCCCCCCCGGGGGTGCTGCTCGTCCGGTCACGGTGTCGATGCTTGCAGAGGCAACGAAGTACATCGGGATGGCCAGCACCCCCGTCTGCGGTGCTGCCAGGTTGATGAGGGTGATTTGCTCCAGGGAGATCCGGGCGGGGGGCTGCACCAGGAACACGGAGCGCATCAGAGCGGCGTCCAGAACCACCGCCCCTGACGAAGGAGGGGGGGTTGACGAGGAGGAAGACGAGGACGACGACGGGGAAGAAGTGGAGGAGGAGGAGCCTGGGGCCACGCCGCGGAGAGTAAGGTTTACCTGAAAGAGGGCACCAATCGAGGGGTACTCGAGGGGCACCAATACCAGGCAAACAATCGCACGCAGGAAGTGGCGAGCAGCCACAAGACGCACGCACGACCCATGGGTATGAGACAGGCCAATTTACGAGTTGACAGCGGATCAGAGGGTTAACGCGCAGCACGTCCTGGACTTCCACTTGACAACTGAGACCGCGCATCCTGCCCTGCCCTGCCCTGACTCGCACAGAATACCCCACCCCACCCCACCACATCGCATAGCGAGCACGTCGCGGCTCTCAGATCGCACCGTTACTCGCACAGCACCGCCCAGGCCCGCGTCTACAGCTGCCAGCTCCCGGCCGCGACCCGGCAGTGTCCTGACCCAACCGCCGGCATCACCAACTCTGTGCGCAAGCCCCAATGACGGGCGACGCCCAGAAAAGGCGGCTGTCGCCACGGTGAACAGCTTCCGCAGCGCGCCGCCACCTGCTGCCGCGCCGTCATCAATCCTCCAGGCCTCTGCTAGAGACAGATTTGCCGCCAGCTCCAGTTCATAGGCACTGCATCCGTCTACATGATCATTTACCACCAGTAGGGCGTCCCGCAGCGCCGCCGCCGTTGTGACACGCAAGGTACGCACGCCACCGGATTCCGAACCGCATACCTGAGAAACAAACCAAATAAAGAGACGATTCTGTCCTTAGCCTCGAAGCCACTTTATAGATATCCTCTCTTCTGGGGCACACCGGTTACGGCACCTTCGCTCCGTGGTCAGGGTGGGAGGGAAAGGTGACCCCACAGGCGGCTAAAACAGCAGAGGCGACGACATCCGTGGAATTGCCTCCTTGTTGCTCACCTGCGTTCCTTACCATGTGCATCACACACCACCACCACCACATCAATATCCAACACATGCCAGACCCCAGGACCCAGGACCCAGAGTCCCCAGGCCGCCAGTTCCAATTCCCCTAGGCTGTGACTGGCTCATGGTTTTCCTGCCCCGCTGCCACAGTGATAGACAGATTGAGAGATACACACCACGGTCTTCCTTTGCGACAACTAGGTTCCTGGTGACCGAATCCATAGCCTCCAAAACCACCCTACTCCCCTCCGCCATTTGTTCGTTCATCCTCCTTCCCTCATTGGTCCGCGACTCCTGAAACCCTAAGACAAGAACCCCTCGTGGCGCCCGCTTCCTCTGCTGCTTGGTGTGCCGCACCTCGCTGCACGTCAGCAACACGTTCTCCATTTCCAGCTGCGAGGTGTTCCACTGGAAAATGTACAAGTCAGGAGCTGGGCCCTGAGGACCGGGAAAATAAGGCCGAGCAACGAGTTATCATGCAGTTGCAAAAAAGGAGCCAAGACACGTCTTTCGCAACGAAAGGAGGTAGGGCAAGCCATCCATCCGATCATGTAACCTTTATTCAGCTAAGAATTTTGAAATTAAAAGCTAGCCAGCCAACTAGCTAATCCACATCCCCCTCTTTCCTCACCCTTGCCAACGCACACCCGTCTGCCTCGCAATGAGAGGCCCATTTCCGGCTCCTCCTTCTTCCATACCTGCGTGATGTTGAACCCGGGCGGCTGCGGCTGATACTGCCCAGACGCGGCATCGTACAGCCGCTGCGCCACCTGGCAGTCCTGCAGTACAACCCTGGAGCGCACTAATCGCAGCAGCGAGCCCGGGGACAGAGAGAAGGAGTCCAGAGACAACGACCAGTTGGCGGTGCCAGTTGCACCCGAGCCGCTGTTATTGGTCGTGCCATCGCCATTGAAACCGCTGCTGCTGTTCTTAGTGCTAAAGTTTGCCACAACGTTATAGACGATGAGACCCTGCAATGTAAGGATGACATCTGCGAGGGGGACAGTTCAGGTGAAAAAGAGGGAAGGGGAAAGGGGAAAGGCATGCGAGGGCGGCAGGGTTTTGCCGGTCCCCCCACACTGACAGACAATTACACATTGAGGTATGGCTCGGGGTGCACGCGAGGGACTGGTGATGAGACTGGTGGGAGGCTTAAGCTTTCAATAATGTGTTCAGCGAACTGACGCAAGATGGTACCAGTATGCTTAAGCGCCCTGGGACATCGCGCTGAGGTGCATAGAGCGCACATCGACCATCAGGGCTTCTTAACATGTCTACGAGGTGATTGATGGGATGCTGCACGCCCTCGTTCCCTATCACTTGGTGAACAGGCTACAGGTCAGCAGTGGGAACTCGGTTCTGTGTGCAGGAATGCGGATTGCTTGTGGTCCGCACAGGGTCGTTACCTGGCCCCAGCACCAGCCGCTGCGGGTAATTGCCCAGGTACAAGCCCACATTTAACGACCCTTCGGTGCTGATAAGTGTGTGATGTACGAAAATTGGCTGAGCCAAAGAATGGCTGGCAGATGTGTCGCCGGTGACAAGTACGAGGTCGGTGTGGTTCCGACCGGAAGCCTGATTGAGCTGTTCGAATGTAGGCCCCAACTTTATAGATTGGAGTTCCCATAACGAGCTGCAGTAAGGGCAAATCACAGCTGATGCATATATGCTGCCAAAAAAGGTAACCCAGCCGATGACTGCTATGAAAGCCGTAATGCCTACATAATTAGACATTAAGTATTAACTATACCATGGCTAAATACATCTAGAATCGATTAATTAAATCCGGACCACAGAGCTTCGTCGAATATGTTACCGGGCAATTCATGACTGCTCACACCAGAGCATGATTGTTTCCTAGCTAGCCAATCCATCTAGCTAATTGGTTGCTGTTCCCCATGCAGACATGTGATGGTGCACTTCGTACGTTATTTTTACTGCTGAAGTACACACTTTGGCGGTTTGGCCAGCTGGCCACTGCCTTGGCCTAAGCACCTTTTAACGACCAAAATAGGATATAAAAACTGTACATAATTCATCCATGGATGGATTATATGATGACGCTATTATTCAGCAAAAGGTTGCACCAGTGCAAGCCTGACGTGTTTGACCGGAGTGTGATGGTTGGCGTGTCAACGAGTCAATAGCACCACCATAAATTCGCAATAGAGAACATCAGAGCATCCTAACTGGCTTTCTTAACCATCATCTATTCCCCCTACCCTACCAAACCACCTGTGCAGGCCCCCGCAAATCTGCGCGCGAGGTGTGACCAACGTAGATATAAGAAGTCGCGTATTCCATGAAGGTCAAGGCAGCGTCCATCATGGTCGGCGTTCGCCTCCACAGCGCCTCCAGTTGCTTTCCATGCCACATCTTACGTGTCCCTTCAGCTCAATTTGTTTGCCTTTTATCACTTTAAAGCGCAGAACCGACCATATCATCCGACGCCTTACACAACGCCAACATTTGTTCTCTTGAGGTATGACTACCCATGTTTGCTTGTCATCTTCGCTTGCATCTCGCAATTCAACTTAGGTTAGGCCGCCGCCTGATATCCTTACGTTTGCCCTGCCCAATACGACCTTGCAGTGCGTTCATCGAACTCTGGAGATCTGCCTTCTTGAGGTGACTGTGTTTCGAAACCACACCCGCTAACACAGCGAGTCCGTGCAAGAGATGTAAACCGCACGATGCGTATTGTCGTGATCTGTGCACCGGTAAGAAGCCGCTTGTGCAAAATCCCGCATCGACAATTTTGTATGCATGCATGCATCAGAGGGTAGGTACAAGCAGGATAAAATGGATTACGCGGTAATCGCCGCCCCGTTCCTACGTTCTGGTGCACACATGCATGTATACCGCAGCAACAGGAGCTGGAGCTCCATGGAAGCTCCCTGTCCGAGCCAAACCACGTTCTGTTCGCAACTCACTGGTGGACGCTGTCATTCATCAACTCTTGCTCCCTTCATCCCGTCTATCATGCTTTCCTGACCACCTGTCTAGTCTACATACTGACAGCCTCCTCTGTCGACCCACTTTCCCCAGCTGTTGTATCCATTGGATATGAAATGGATAAACATTTTGTTCATATGGCGCCAACATCCATCTATATGTTCCCCCAGCACTGTGCAATTTGCACTGTACACTGCAGCAATTCATACCACACAACAAACAACCCGCAATAAAAATACAAGCCAATAAAGCCCATGTGGGTCACAACCTGCAGGTGTATGATTAAGACGAATTGACATTGCAGTACGGCTTTATTGCAGGCCGCCTGCATATATGAACCCCAGCATGAGTCCCGTAATACCCTGCGATCCCCCGCTTCCCAATTTCCCAACACAACGCGTACACGCGCAACCGCAGCCTTCTGCTGCAGCCTTCTTCTACAGCCTTCTTTACATCCCCCAGTATACGCGTTTTCAACACGCGTATACTGGCCTGCTGAAAGAACCAGGTAGAACTCTCCCTGTCTGTTGTTTTTCCGGAATCAAAATTCCTAACTGCACTGCCTCGTTGGGGTCGTTTCGCGGTCGTATCTAGGGGATTTTGCCGCTGACGTCTCCTCGGCGGCAAGCCTCGCCGACCCCTTACACCTACCGATCGCATCAGTTCACTGCTGCATCCGGCGCCGCATTTCAGCTATGCCGCTGCCGCTGCTGCCTGTTGGTGAGCCCCCGTTCAGCACCGCGGCCTCACCTGCACCAGCGCTGCTGGCCCCTAAGCTCGGGTGTCCGAAGCTGGGTCCCGATTCCGGCACGGTTGACAGACTGGACTTGGCGAGCCGAAGTGCGTCGTCGAAGGAAGTGCCGCTGGCACTACTGATGCCGGCACTGGCGGCGGTGCCAGAGGCAGAAAATCCTACACCCATTCCAAGTCCACCGAGACCATCAAGGCTTCGTGCGCGTTCAAGCTCGCATGGAAATGCCTCCTCATTCTCGGGCAAGGTCCACGTCACGATCTGGGACAGTGGCATGCTGGACCGGTCGAAGGGCCCCCGCGGCACTGTGGAAGTGGCAGTTGTGGCGACAGCGCCGCCACCATTGCTGCCGCCGTCCGAGGCCACCGCCAACACCGCAGACGCGTGGGGTGGTGCGCCGGAGGGGGACCCCAACGTTGTAACACCGCCAGTGACGGCCCCCGAAAACCCCGGAGGTGCAGCCTCTGCAAGTGCCAGATCACCATCCACAACGGCGCTGCTGCTGCCGCCACCGTTGGCGCTCCTGCATGGTGTGGTAGCCGTGGACCCAGCGCCATGGCCATCGTGCCTTTTGCCACCCGTGACGGCATCCCGCACGGCGCGCAGAAACCCGACAGCAGCAGAGGTGCCCCCGCCTGGCGGAAATGCATCGCCGCTGCTAGCAATCACTGTGGGGCCGGCACCCACACCGCCGCTGGCACCGGCCGATGTTGGCGTCAGTCCTTTCGCCTCCAGCGTCCTGAGGCTATCCCGCTGGAACCTCGGAGGTCCCGAAACCACCATGGGGTTTGCCGTGCCGCAGGCGGTCCCATCCGGGTGCCTGCGGCTCGGTGCGTCAATACCTAGCCAAGCCGACGGCGCCGCCGGCCCCCCGTAAACTGATGTCTCAGCGCCGCCGCCAATGCCAGAATAGCTGACCCGCCCGCCTCCCCTCGCTGCAGCGCCGCCGCGCCCGCCCTGAGAAATGGGCCACAGGTCACGCAGTGGTACGGCCGTCGTCGCTGCAGCCGTCAAACCCATTGGTGACGGTGACGGCAGTGTCGACTGCCGTAGCCGCGACGGCTGTTGCGTAGTCCAGGCGCCGGGAGACGATGTTACTGCGGTGGCGGCACCGCCAGCATGCGGAGAATAGCCGGAGGAGCCGGAGAGGGGTGAGCCGAACACGCCGCCAACGCCGTTGCCGCCAAAGCTGCCTGGGGCTAATTGTGATCCCACGAGCGAACCAGGATATCGCTGGAGTGACTTCGAGCTGGTGGAATCAGACGCCGAGTAAGGTCCTGGCTGGACCATGTGAAAGTTGCTGACGTTGCTCATGCAAGGATTGAATACATTACCGGCGCGATACGAAAAAGGCGGCGTCGCAGCACTTGATGGAGGTGCGGCAGCCTCATTGTGCACAGCTAACTGTGACGGAAGCGCGGCCGGCTGGAAGGTTGCCGATGGTGGCGGCGTAAAGGAGGGCCCCGGCAGGTCAGGTGTATGGTCATCCGGATCATGATGCCGCCCCACCGTCGCACGGGCGAAGCGGGGCAGATCTGGATCCAGATTCAGCGCAGCAGTGATGCCGATCGGCGGAGGCGCTGGCAGCGGGAACCCAGGGAATTCGCCATCACCCGCAGCGGCGACCGTTTCTGGCTTGGGCGAGATGGCTACTACTGCAGGAGCAGTGTCGGCGCCAGGCGCGCTTGCATAATATCCGAGCATGCCCCTTCCACAGGCGGTCATATGCCATAAGGCCTCTGAATAGCCCGCGGGTGCCATGGAACCCGCCGCAGAGCTGCCGCCTGAGGCCTGAAGGACTTCCAAATTGGGTCGCGCAAAACCCAGTGTTACGGCATCAACGCCGAATGCCACAACGCCCCCCACAGACTCGTTCGCCCTGAGCCCTGTTATGCTAGGCAAAGGAGGCAACTCGGTGCCTACAAGAATGATGCCGCCAGGAGGCGTGCTTGATAGGCTGGCTCGAGTAAAGCGGGATGCCGCTGCTGGAGCAGGGGTCCCGGAGCCGGCAACTGTAGGCCCGGTCGCAGCGACAGGCAAGGCAGGTTGAAGGGCATCTAGCTTCGTAGAATTGGCAGTGAGAGCTCCTAGACTTGGTCGGAGGAATGGCGACGTCCTCGCATCCGGCACTAGTGGTGGTGGCGGCGGCGGCGACTGTACACCATGCACCTCGTCCGGGCGCACGCTCGGCCGCAGAAATGGGCTTGCTATCGTTACTGGCGGCGGCCGAGTCACGCCATTAGGCCGCAATGGCGGCGCTGTGAGCGGCTCGGGGGCGCGACCTCCCAATGCTGGCTGGGGGAATGGGCTCGCCGCTTCTGCCGGCCACATTGACGGCTGCTGCTCCTGCAGGGATGACGTTACCGGCGACACGCCCTGCAACTCGACAGTCGACGTGCCCATGCTGGGACGCGCAAATGGCGTCGTCAATGCCACCGGCAGTGGAGACGGCAATGGCAGCGGCGGCCGCAGTGGCGGCATGAGTGGTGGTGGTGCCTCCAGGACCTCCGCCGACGGCGCCGAGGTCATTCCCAACGGATGCACCCGTCGACTTGCAGCCATCATGCGGCCCACCGTGGGTTTGGTTTCGGAGTTTGAAATGCCTGGTCGGCTGGCCTCAGGAAGCGTATGGCGAATGAAAGGACTCGGCTCGTACCAGCTAGCGCGTATTGGCGCACGAGACAGCGCTGGGGCCTCTGTGCTTATGTACATCTGTCCATTTCCAGACCCCATGGCTGCCATCCCGGCCCCCACCGGCTCTACCACAATGTCACAAACGTTGTCCTGTACATCGTACGGTTCATTTGAAATCCCGCCGTTTGGGAGCGGGTTGAAACCCTTGACAGGTTGTGCATAGCACCCCGCTGTCAGTGGGTTTGTGCCGTTGCTGGGGACCTGTGTATCGGAGGTGGAAGCCTCGTCAGTCGCACATGAAGCCGCCGGCACCGGTACTAGCGTTGATACGTCAGATGGTGGACTGTCACAGTGGGCGCGACTGCAAGTGCCGGCTGCCACATCAGCTGGCAAGATTTCGCAACTGCCCCTCACCACTTCCTTGCCGCAGTCTACAGCTTGTGGCCCCACCGTCGCCACTGCTGCCGCTGTTCTCGGCACCGTTTTCCCATTATCCACCGCTGCTGCTCCCACCACCGTTGACGACGTTTCCTCCGCTCTCGCCGCCGTGCGCTCAGCGTCCTCAGACACATGCTTTCGGACTCCATCCATTTTCCGCGCAGCCTCGGTGGGACTGACCTGCCACCGTATGACCATTTCCTCGGCTGTAAATATGGCTTCAGGGCAGGGCTGCGGTTGGGACAGCGGTTGCGGCCCTCCAGCTTGTCGGGCTATCCCTCCTGGCGTCACCTCAGTGTGGGCATCACCATCAGCACACCGTGTGCTGGCGGCAGTTTCTTGATGGTTTTGCGGGGCGATCGACTGTGACAACAACAGCTGCCGACGCCGTGTTGGCGACGTTTTCGCTACTGCCGCTGGCACCGCCAGCGACACCTCCGACGTCGACGCTTCCAAGAGCGATGCGCACGATGAAGATGTCACGGCCGCCACGGCGGCGACAGCAATCGTTTCAGACACACTTGACACGCAAGAGCTAGTCAGGGGATGAGGCGCCGATTCATCAATCGTAAGTGGGGACACAGTGTTTGCCCCGTGGGCCAATGACGCGCAGCTGGTCGGCTCGTCCTCAGCCTCTAGTACGGTGGGCAGGTCCGGCGGCGCGAATCGCGGCAGCTCAGCTGGAATATCAAACGCGCGCATCACACCCGCCAGCGCGGACGACGGCACAACACCGCCGCCGCCAACGGCTGCCGCACTGGCTTTACCGCTTGGCCCCGACGTCTGTGGAGATAACGACGGTGATAATCTGGGGGCTGTATCTGGTAATAGTAAGGCGTCAGCATCTGGAACTAGCAAAACCAGTGGCGGCTGCTGCTGCTGCCAATCCCGTACAGGCGAACCGTTTAGCGCTATAACGGGCGGCGGAGCACCAGCGGTGGCGCCACCATTATCGTGTTCACGAGCCATCTGAATGACCAAACCCAGGCCTACCGGCGAATCTGCACTTACACCCTCCTGAGTCCTGTGCACACAGGCGGCGCCGGCGGCATCCCTGTAACAGTCTCCTCTGTTACTGCCAACACCAGTAGGCCTTTCGTCCCTAACCTGGAGCCGCAACGCCTTCCATGGAGAGCCACTCTCAGAACTGCTACCACCTTCGCCGCCCATCCGTTCAAGCGCGCTACTTGGAGGCCAACTGTTGCCAGCGCCCGCCACCGCTTCCACCGCCGCTTCCACTACCGCGTCCGCCGCAGCTGGCGCTACACGGCTGATGCCTGGCGGTGCAATTGGAGAGTTCCTGTTTTGGGCATTTGGCGTCATGTTTGGGTTGGACACCAGCTGCGCGAGGCCTTCAGACGAGTTACTCGCGTTGGAGATGTTGAACGAGCCGCGGGACAGTCGTGAGAGCATCGGTGGTGCCGGCGCGCCCTGCGGCAGCGACGTCACGCGCGAAAGGCCACCGGGGCCGCCACTGATCCTTCCGAAGCTGTCGCTGCCAAATCGCCGAAGACCGCCAGTGCCACTGCTGCCTGTCACACCGGAGCCAACAGGGCTGGCACCACTGCCGCTGTTGACGTCACTGATGTGACTTGTGCTGCCATTGAGCATGTCGGTACTTCCGTTGCTGCGCCTAATGCCGGATGAGCCTACACTGGCAACGTGACCGATGAAGGAACTTCCTTGAGTTCTGGGTGGCATGTCGGCCGACGGTCCAGCGGCGGCAACCAAGGAGGTTCCCATCTGATGTGCATCCGGAAGTATGGCGGCGGCGGCGGCGGCGGCACCATCATTGCAACCAATTCCGACGGTACTGGAGGAGCTGATGGATGCCCCTGACGGCGAGGACCCATACAGAGACGAATACGATGCATTTCCCGCTGCGTCGGACCCACCCAAAGGCATCGATGTCGGTATTGGACTGACTCCACGAGTCTGGGGGGGCGATGGCGATGGCGAGCCCGGGTTGCTGATGCCGACGGCGGCGTGGGAGCCGGGATGACCCATTCCCGTTTCGGAGCCGTTAAATGAATATTGGGCACCTTGTGGCTGTTGCGGCTGATGCTGGTGTGGCGGCGGTTGCAACGGCGCATGGCCTCCAGGGTGGCTAGCTGCAGAATACTGTGACGCCAGCGATGGTGACGGCGATAGCGACGGCTTAGTCAACGGCAGTGAGGGCTGAAGAGGCGCCGCCGTCGGCAACGGCTGTGGCGGCAGCCACTGGCCGCCGCCGCCGCTATTGATATTGTGCGGCATTCGGACCCCCATCGGGGCAGCGGGCGCCACCGAGGAACCCTGGGGTGTCAATGCCGTCTGTGCTGCCACCGTCGCCACCATGCAACAGTCCACCTGTTCCTGTCGGGCGCGTTCTATCTCCCGCAGCATGCCTTCCAACAAAATTCCGATTTGTTTGAAGCTCGGTCTCTGTTTGTGGGCTGGCTGCATGCAGTTGCTGACCAATGTGGCGTAGGCGCGGGGGCACGAAGGCGGGAGGTGCGGGAAGCCACGCTGGTGGATCAGACGGCCCTGTGGACCGTACATCCAGCACGACCGGCTACAGTACAGCTCCCACAGCACGACGCCGTAAGAGAAGACGTCGGCGAAGCGGGTCAGGTTGCCCGCATGGGTCACTGCAGGTTGGGATGTGGTGGGATGGGTCTGGACTTTGAAGACGAGACGATCCATATGACGCCGTCAATCGCCGTCAACCACGCTCAGCTCAGAAGGCTTAGGGCCGCAGCTGCAGATGCTTAGGGCCCGTCGACACTCACCCTTACCTCACCCTTGTGCGCTGCTATCACCTAAATCACGCATCCACACATTCATTCCTCCTTTCCCTCCTCCCTCTCTTCCTCCTTCCCTTCCCCATCCCCATCCAGCCACCCAGCTGGGCCCCACCTTCGGGCG
Source organism: Volvox africanus (assembly GCA_030268105.1). Lineage (NCBI taxonomy): Eukaryota > Viridiplantae > Chlorophyta > Chlorophyceae > Chlamydomonadales > Volvocaceae > Volvox > Volvox africanus. The sequence continues at coordinate 4,544,387 of BSDZ01000079.1, forward strand.
CTGTGTAAAAGGGCGTTCCGCGCTTCGTATTGGAGACGTGACTCTAATCGGGGAGACGGTCCAGGGAGGGGCTCGTTTGGCAAGGGAGGGAGGTGCTGAGCATGGCAGCATGCAGATGGACAGACAGACAGACAAACAGACAAACTGGGCATCAGCTCCCCCTACCCTGTCCAATCCTCATCTCCCCCTGTCGCTCTCTCCCTCCACGCACCTGCTCCCCCTGCATGTGCACCGACAGCCCAAAGTCCGCAATCTTGGCGGCGTAGCCCAACACGCTGCTGTCGTCGCGGCGGAGGAGAACCTGGCCGACGAGGGACAGGGGGCAAGAAGGCACTGTGATGCTCAGCTCATCAACGGACGAGGGGTTGTGCGCGTCTCTGCCATGCGCGTCTCTTACGTTGGCAGGGTTGAGGTCTCCGTGGATGATGTTGTGTTCGTGGAGGTACTGCAAGCCCCCAGCAATCTCCCGAGCCATCTGGGGGGAGGTGATACAAGGATACACAGAGCTGTAACGGATGCGGACAGAAAAAACGGAAGGCTATACACAGCTACTTCAGTGAAGGACGATAAGCTAAGTAGATAGCGTGGGAAAGGAGTGGGTATGGAGCAGAGCTCTGAGGTCAGCTTGCTCTGGGGAGCAAGCTGACCAGGCACGGTATGACCACCGAAACAGTATAACCGATATAACCGGTATAACCGATATAACCGATACCTCTCGCTCTCTTCCCTCTTCCCCCTTACCACCTGCCCCCTCTCCTCCCGCCTGTCTCCTGACTCCGCCCTCTTCCCTTACCTGCAGCACCCACTCCATCTGGGGGGAGCCTGTGGCGGAGTTGAGGAAGGAGCGCGCCTCGATGGCGTGACGCAGACTGCCACCGTCACAGAACTCCTGAGAGGCAGGGAGGGAGGAAGGGACGGGGCAGCAGGGACGAGGAATGGGAGATGTATTTGCACACGTAGCAAAGTGATCCCCCAAAAGTGATTATACCCGTTCAGCACCAGACATCCCTCCTTTCCCTTTCCTACCTGCACTATGTACAGCCTCCACTCCTGAATGACCTCCGTCTCATTGAGGATCTGCAGCCCCGTCATGGCGCCCCCCCGCTGGCTGTCCACGTGCATGGGCTTCAGGTCGCAGGTGTAGGTGGTCACCACGTTGGGGTGAAAGATGGACCTGCGCGTGAGGGGCGAGGGCACGAGATGGCACGATGATGGATGAGGGCGAGGAAAGGATGAGGTGGCATGTGGCATCATCGAGCCGGCGCTTGACCACTTTCCGTTCCGTCCGCTGTCCCTGCCTGTGTTGCCGACCCAGCGCTTAAGCCCAGCCCCCACTGACGCACGCACTTTGACAGTGCCGCCTCCATGAGCGCCGCGTGTCTGCCCTGAGTGACCGCATCCGCCGTCAAGGTCATGGTCTTGACCGCCACCTGCAAGCCCTTCCACAGTGCTGTAGGGTAGTCCAGCCAAGCAGGCAGGCAGGCAGGCAGTCAGGCGGGCAGGCAGGCAGGCAGGCAGGCAGGCAGCAGGGCAGGGGAGCAGGGCAAGGAAAGACGGAGGATACGGGAAGGTCGATGGTGGGGGATGAGACAGGAAGGTGGGACTTACAAGTCAGAGCAGGGAAGGATAGAAGGCGTCCGTTGTAACGGGGACAGTTGAAGAGTGCGTAGGCATTGCCGGGTAGGTAACCCCCACCCAATAGCACATGTGAGGGCTGTAAAGGAAGAGGAACAAACCGCAACACCAATATGAAAAGACAGGGTCCTCTTCAGCCCCACCACCTCGTGTATGGCCCGGTAGACCCTTACCTTTATATACAGTGCCGAACGCCCCAGAGCCCAGCACCTGTTGGATGACCAACTGGTTCTCGTTCAGGCGGCTCTCAAAGTCGGCTGTTAACTCGCTCAGAGCCAATTCCAATCCCAGCATGCCGCTGGTGCCGCCGCCGCTGCGACCATTGACTACGCCACCGCCGCCACCGGGCCCAGGACCATTGCCGCTGGCGGCACCCACACTGGCATCGCTCCGAAATCCATCCACGCGAGCCGCAGCCGTTGGTGCTACCAGCGGATGCTTGAGGCTGCAGGACAGGCCACCGCTGACCGCCGGCGGCAGCGGTGGTGAAGGATCTCTTACGGCAGTGCCAACTAAGCTGTCTACGCGGAACAAATTAGATAGCGAACCAACGAGCAGCCGGCCCAAACCTGGTTTGGAGACTCCGGCGGCTGTCGACGCTGCCACCGCATCTGCCGACGCAGCAATGGTGCTTGAATTAGCAGTGTTGTTGCGAGTGAGGGACGGGGAAGGCTCATTGCTGAAGGTCGGTGAGCTTCCAGTGGGCACGCTGGCGGCGGCAATTCCGCTGCCTCCGTTTGGGCTTCCGGGTCGGTACTCAGAGGTGGTGGTAGCACCACTGCTGCCGCCAAGTAGGGCTGCAAGCGTGCTGGCGCTAGAGCGCTTGGTGCTAAGGCGGTGCTGTAGCAATGTGTTGTCTTGAACAACAACGCTGTAGCGGGCGAAAGGCGTGGCGGTTACTGTGCAATCGGGGTCCGCAGTATTGTGCTGCTGCTGTTGACGTTGTTGCAATGGGGAGAGTGGCTGTAGCGGACCGGGTCGGATGGGTACAGCCGCCGCTGTGCTTGTCGCGCTGCATGCGGAGGCATCAACGACGGGTCCTCGCCTGGCGACGGTGCTGCTGATCCCACCCTCAACGCTGCCGCCGGCCGCAGTGAGGGGTAACGCACCAAAGGTGCCGCCGGGGACCTCTTGACTACGCCGCGATAATCCACCACTGCCGCCGTTGACGCCCTCAATAGTGCTACTGCTGGCGATGGCACTGCCGCTGGGCAGCCCAACGCAGCTGCTGCTATTGCCGGTGGGAGCGTCACCCATATGGGCGGCCACTGCTGCGGCCGCCGTTATGGTGGCCCCGGTGCCAAACACACCGCCGCAGGTTAGGTTGGTAACCTCGGAGCCACTGCAGGTAGAGGGATTGTGGTCGCCGGTCGGGATGCCGGTGATGGAGCCGCTGCCACCTCCCGGGATGCTGCTGTTGCGTGCGCTTCCGCTGCCAAATGCGTTATTCACCACCGCTGCCATAGAAGCAAGCATCATCACCGTGCCCTGTTTACATGGGCCGTCATTTATGTGACATTCAAAGCTTGTGAGCTAAATAATATGCATTGTGCTTTGCTTTGCTATGTTTTGCTATGCTAAGATTAATGTAATATGTTATCATGTTATTGCTGTGATGTGATACGATATGAACGATATGGTAAGAATCGTCCTCGTTCATATCTCATTCATATCGCCCTACACTGCGCCCTGCTCTTCTGTCAACCAGGTGAGTGCCTTATGCAAAAAACCACCACCCCACCTCTACGGCCAGGGAGACCAGAAGTCATGCGTTGTGCAATCCCATTTTATCGAGGTGCACAGGGCCCTTGTACAGTTACCTGCGGTGGGCGGCTGCGCCACGAGGCGCCTTCGTCCTCGGCGTTACCTCCACCACCGCTGCCACCAGCCGGCGAACGATGTCCAGAAACCGCAGCGCAGGTGCCCAGAGCCGGGACTGGAACCCTGGTCCCACCTTCCATCAGCCTCATCGCCGACGGAGGCGATGATGGAGGCGTTGACGGAGGCGTGCTGGCGGGCTCTGCAAGCCGCATTAGGCTTAGTTGCATGAATGGGCTATCAGCTGGTGATGGTGGTGGCCCCAAAGCCGCACCTTGCTTGCCGGCGCCATCCCTGGATCCTAGCCCATCCACGCGGTTGACGCCTCCGGGCCATGGGACCGAACAGGACTCTCCGTCACCCGTTAGGGAAGCCTCCGACCTGCAGCTACGCAGCTGCGGGGGCGGGGGCAACGCCGGAGAGGCTAAGAGTTCGCCACTGCGTGATGGTGATAAAACGATGGAGGCGCGTCGTGGCAGCGCCGTTGGTTCTTCTTCCCACGTCTGTGCGTCACGTTCCTTGTCTCTGCCGCCGCCACTGTCATCGCCGCCATCTGCCAGCCTAACGCCCCCCGCTGTGGTCGTAGCAGTGGCTGTAGCAGCGGTCACGACGCTGTTGATGCGGGGGCTCGGAAAGGTATCTTCAGGGACATATTTTGTGACAGGGAAGTCAAGCCGGTGCGCGCCGTTTTCATCGGGCCTGACAGAGGCCTCGGTAGGCCGAAGCGCATCCTTCACGTTCTCTCCGTTTACATCTGCGATGGTGGCGGCAGCTGCGACGGCCCCTGCATCACTACCGCTGCCGTGGGCGCCAGCGCTGACCTCAACCCAAGACACCGCGTTACTGGTACAATATGGCACCGTGCTGCTCGCACCGCGGCTGCTGACATACCCGGCATCAGGATCCCTGAACGTCGCAACGCCCGGCACGGAAGGACCAAGCGGCCTTGTCATCGAATCCGTTTGTAAAGATGCTGACGTCGATGCGCCCGCCATCACTGCCGCCGCCGCCGCCGCTGAATCCATGGAAGATAATCCCCTTGATCCCCCATGTAAGGATGTCTCCACGCCGCTGCCACCGCGACCGCCACCACTTCCGTTGCTGCCGTTGCTGAAAGTAGCGCTGTGCCTAATTCGTCTGGGTCTGTCCCCTTGGATACCCCGCCGACTGGACTCGAGGTAGCCGTTTCCAGGAGGCGATTGTGCAGGATAACTGCCGAAGCCGCCACCATAGCCGTCGCTGCATCTGCTGCCGCCGGCAGGTTCAAGTCCCGGCTCCGCCACCGCCAGGGTTGGCATCCGGGATCTGGAACAACCAATGCCAGGTTGGATACTGGCGGAGGCACCAACGACGTCATAATCCATGGGGCCGCCGCCGCCGCCCGCGAGGGAGCTGCTGCCGCCAGTGACGGAGCCATTACCGCCGCCACCGCCACCGTCAGGCCGAGATGCTGGAAGGCGGCTGCTGCTGCCGCCACCACCCCAGGACGACGTCGACGCCTCGGGATCTCTGTCCAGTCCGGAGCTGGGACTGCGTTGCATGGCCTTACGCATGTGTACGTTGATATAGCGGGTGCTGCCGTGACGGCGGTCTAGCAGCACGATTACGCTGATGCCGATGGCCGTCAGGATCACCACAACCGCCACCACCACGACAGGAATGATCCATTTGGTGGAGGATTTTTGATGGGCTGAGGTTGTGTGCAAAAGTGTCATTATGGCGCCTGGGGTGCTCAACAAATGTGGGGAAAAGTAACGGTGAGGCCACGGAAAAGGGTGAGGATGGCCAAGAAGGCCGCGGGCAAGTAGGGTGTTGCGTCGATGCAAAACATAGCATACAAAATGATTAACATAAGACGTATGATGGTCAAGAGGCCCGTTATGCCTTTAAATTTAACTGTCGGCTTTTTTATTTACCTGGCAGCAGCTCGTCCAGATCGTACCGTTGGTACGGCATAACGTCATCACGCAGGCTTACGTTTTCCACCCGCATGCCTATGCCCTGCAGACATACACAGCGTGGACATGACATCCAGGGGGTATGTGGAGGGGCGGGCTGCCCTAACTGCACGGTATATATTAAACTGATCTCTTCGTCTTTATAGATTGCGGCAAAATAGCCGATTGAGACATCACGAGACCTCTATCTCCTCATTGATAGCAATTATAAACTATTCGTTCGCAACTTTCTAAGGTCACACAGCACGACTCACATACACAGCTAGCTATGGGAAAACTGCGCACGTTGTTAATTTCCAGCAATACTAATGGGTTTGCGTCTTGCATTGCGAACGGATGGCAGTGCCCTCCTCGTCAATAAGATGGGATCATTATGGCATGAAGATTGGCATGGCGTATGGCATATACATTCAGAATTTCAGATATGATGCGGATTTGAGTTTCCTGATGACACTCTATGCTCATGTACACGACTATTCGTTATGACGACTGCAACGACACAACAAAGATGCATCGATCCCCCGAGAGGAGGTCAACCCAGGCATTATCGCCTCCCCTTTTTTAGCCCCTTATGTAGCCCCTTATGGGTTTCGGCACGCGGATATCAAGGCGACGGTGACGCTGAGCGCAAGTCCGCTGGCGCACGTCTCAGGCCTGTACCCTGCCCTCATACATTCCAAACCCCATCCCACCCGGCCCAGGTCCCCTGGTCGCCTCCCGGCAGTAACCCCCAAAGCGGCTCACTAGCATAGAATTGATGATTAATACGTGAGGTCCTCCAACGGTGGCGTTGAAGACCTGAATTCCGAGACCCCGACACGCGTTTTGAAGCTGTGAGCTGTAATTGCTCGGACCAGCGGCGGCTGAGGAATTAGACAATTGAGAAGCAGAGACGGAGGAGGACCCGATGGCGAGGATTTCGTAACATGCGACCCATATCTGCAGCTCCTGCGGTGATACACTGACTGTCGCCCCGTCCAGGATCAGCGCGGGGGGATCGCCCGAGAGGGAGGGCACCCGGCTGCCCTCCAGCGCCCACACAGGAAGGTCCAGGCAGCGCACAAGCCGGTCGGAGGGCCAGCGGGAGGGACTGCCCAGCCCCACAAGGGTCAGGTTTCGGAGCGTAAGACTGAAATCGCTGCCGTTCCAGACAGCCCACGTGGACCGAGTGTGGCCGAAATCGAGTACTGGGGGTGGCAGCACCCCACCTGCAGCCGCTGCGACCGAGATGACGTTCACGTACGGACCTACGATATAGCTGCGCTGCAACACGACACGCCCGTACGACACGGGTGCGAATACGGACGGCGCCGTATGGTTATAACTGTACAGCGACACCGCCGCCAGGTTGGGCACGCCGGGGTAAGCTTCAAAGAGGCCGGGCTGCGAGGTCAGGTCCCCGGCAGATGCGTTCAGCGCCGAAACCAGGGCTGCTGTGGAGTTGACCCCCAGGATTTGGGGGTAGCTGTCCAGCGGTGAGGGCGCGAAGAGTGAGATGCCGATGGTGCGTTGGGACAGAGTAAACGGAGCTGGTGGCGCGGAGGTGATGACCAGGTTGGCGGCATCAATTCCGAAGCCAATAAAGCGGGACAAGGTAAAGGAGGTGGCTGTGAAGGACGATACCTGCAGGTGGCCAGAGAAGCGCAAGCGGGGTGGGGAGCGGCCACGATATCGGGGGCGTCCATGCCAGCGGCACGTTGAGCTCAGCTGCAGAGAAAGAGAATCTCCAAGGAAAAAGAACAGCGGCAGCAACAGCAATAATAGCAGGAGCAACAAATGGCTAGGCACCGGATGTGATGCGGCGTCGGGGCTGGTTAAGCGGAAAGGTATGCACGTACCTTGGCGACCTGTACTACATCCGCCAGCCACCCCATCATAACCGGCGCCATCAGGTTGGACCCATCTGCCAGGCTCCGAAACCAGGATACTTCGTACGACAGCTCGTCCGAAGCCAGGACGAGCGTCACATTGGTGAGGATGACGGACTGAGGGCTAGTGACGTACGGGTCCGGCCTGCGCCCATGTATGGAGTAGTTGTATCACGGGTCAGGCTGTACATGAGACAGGGTATATACTGCCAAGAGTGAGACAGCAGGGTACGGATCTCTGCTGCTGGACGAGCGATCAGAGGGCCGTATCCTCTCCAACGATTTGCAGGATATCTCGAGCAGACGACTGAACCATGAGATAGCGGGTTAATTCCAATGGCAGGCGCCGAGGTACCAGTGCGACGAATACTGCTGCACAGTGCAGATATGTTTAAGTGCATCTCACTCTCACTCATTACACGTATCACACGTGTTGATATGCGATATATTTGCATCGAATATTCGGGCACTGAGGCGCCGCCAGTGGAATAAAAAAATATGTGTGCGTGTTGGTGTGATGTGTCAACGACCGCACGAGCATGACGCGGATAAGTTGGGGCGAGGATGAGGTAAGTTGCGGCGGTGCGGTGCGGCCTGGCCCGTAAGCAGGCCGAGGTACCATGATGTATCCCAGAGAGGATCATGTGCGAGGATGCAACCCTACGTTGCTGTAACCTCAACCGCACTCTGTTAAACCTCGCTGAACCCTCGCTTCTGGGAACCTTGCACGAACCCTGAGCCTAGGTGACAAGGCCTTGCTGCGTAGGACCTGCCTCTATTCGTAAAACATAGGGATGTAATGAGCCACAATCTAACTTTTATTTTTACCACTTTGACACCTCTTTCCGCGGCGGCATCGCGGCGCCCGAGCTGATCACGCAGACCACGAATCACGCAGACCATATCGGGATCGGCTGAAGTGACCTCGGACACGTTCATCCCGGCAGCTGCTATGCCCCCCTGATCTGTGCTCGTGGTTCCTTCCCCTCCGTGCTACCCTCAGATCTCGCGAGTGCATACACACACACTCACACACACACACACACACACACACACCTGGCTACGAAATACATCGGGATGGCCAGCACCCCCGTCTGCGGTGCTGCCAGGTTGATGAGGGTGATTTGCTCCAGGGAGATCCGGGCGGGGGGCTGCACCAGGAACACGGAGCGCATCAGAGCGGCGTCCAGAACCACCGCCCCTGACGAAGGAGGGGGGGTTGACGAGGAGGAAGAAGAGGACGACGACGGGGAAGAAGTGGAGGAGGAGGAGCCTGGGGCCACGCCGCGGAGAGTAAGGTTCACTTGGACAGATACAGGTTTGTAAGGCATACCGCTGCCACCGCTGCCGCCGGTGGCCTCCACTAGAAATCTGGATGAGGCCGTACTGCTGCTTTGCTGCGGATATGGTGACGATGGCGGCTGCAGGGTCGGCGACGGGACCAATGAGACGTTTGTTGCCAGTTCAACGATATAACCATTACAACCATCCGCGTGTCGGTTGATGACGCTCATGGCGGTGTACCAATCGGTCTGAGAGTTAACGGTGAGGGTGCGGGTGCCCGTCATTCCACATACCTAAAGCAGAGGAAGGGAGAGCCCAGAGGGGTGTGGAGCGTGTTGATGAGAGACAGGCATTCTAGGTCCTGAGGGCCACAGCCGGCATTGCGCAAAATACAGCTACGAGCATGGTTTATCAGGTCTGTGCACGCCAGCCATGAACGGCTGACGGCCACAGCGTGTAATGGGATGATGTATAAGTAAAAGCCTAAGGATGTCCATCGCATGTGACACAGCTCTTACAAGATTGCACCAAATCTCAGTTGCTGAAAACATGGAAATGTCGTTACGGTTACAAAATCGCGATTTCAGAGGACCAAAGCCGGAAGGGCGCTTTTGGAGCAAGCCAGGTGACAAATAGATGCGGCCTCGCTCAGAGGGTGCGTGCAGGACGGAAGTTAGCCGGTTGGGTGCGTTGACTACGATATACGGCATTCAAAGTACAGTACATATCGTACCTCATTGCAACCGATAATTACATCCCTTAGCTCCAGCTGTGGAAGCTGGACTCTGTTCGCCAGAACCTCCCGTACAACATCTCGCTGCGTGTGAAAAAGAGGGTTTGGGGCCTGGGTTTCGGAGCAAAGAAGGCTTCCGTCAAAGCAGCTACACATGGCAAAATGAAGGCCCCTTGGCGGGAAGCTGCAAGGGAGCCGCTATTAAGGATATGGGACCTAAAGAAGTCTCGAGCGCAGGTAAAATCGATATGAACAGTAGGCATCCTTCTGTTTCCCCCCTCCCAGCCCAACACCCGTCTGTCTCGCAATGAGAGGCCCATTTCCGGCTCCTCCCTCTTCCATACCTGCGTGATGTTGAACCCGGGCGGCTGCGGCTGATACTGCCCAGACGCGGCATCGTACAGCCGCTGCGCCACCTGGCAGTCCTGCAGTACAACCCTGGAGCGCACTAATCGCAGCAGCGAGCCCGGGGACAGAGAGAAGGAGTCCAGAGACAACGACCAGTTGGCGGTGCCAGTTGCACCCGAGCCGCTGTTATTGGTCGTGCCATCGCCATTGAAACCGCTGCTGCCGCTATTGCTTCTACTGCCGTTGTTGCTAGAGCTGTTGCTGCTGCTCCTGTCGCTGTTACTGCTAACGCTGCTGGAGAGTTTGAAGTTGGCGACAACGTTTACGATGTTCAGGTACTGGAATGTGACGGTCACGTCTGCGGGCAGAGCCGTGCATTGGAGAAGGAGAACGAGGGGGAGAAGGAGGGTTGAGTGACAGCTTCACCAGGGCCGTACAAAATCGCCCATGCGGTAAAAGAATTGAGCTCCCTGATCATCTTTGAGCTAGGTTACGACCCCAAGCTCCTTGGCACTCGTAATGCTGTGCATGTTTTCTGCTTTTCGCGTAAGTTCCAAATACGTCTCTCTACTCCTGCATGTATGCCGAATGTGGTGGTGATGATGGAGGTGGCATTGGTATACATTATAGTAATGCTGCTTGCGTGTTGGTTGATTGCGTGTTGCTGTTGTTGATGCTGATGTGGGTCGGGGCCTTTACGACAGACCGAGGACTGGGACAGGATCAGTACTGGGACTGAGACGATGGGCTCCCTCCCTGGATACACCAAGGAACAAATTCCCACATTCCACCGACTAAGAATGATCCAAATTGTCTAAAATGCAACTGAGTTTTTAATCTGGTTCTTCTCTCATTATCTTCTACGACCTCGGAGGCGAGGGAGTGACACTGTGGAACGAAACCCAAATCCTAGGAAGTGGCGTTCATCTACTGCGGCGGCAAGACACGGGGAAACCCGGCTAGACCTCGGCGTAGAACTAGAACTGTCAGCGCTTACTCGTTGACAGGAGGACGCCCCCGGGCTGCGGTCTTAGGTAGAGACCAGGAAATGGCCCCACTGAAGTATCCAGGCCGCTGATCAGAGTGTCGTTGAGGAACTGCAACTGCAGCTGCAATATCGGAACATCTGCTGTTGTGTCGCCGGTCAGCAGAACGAGATCCGTATGGTTGAACCCGGAGGCCCTGTTGAGATCTTGAAACAGCGATCCATTGCGAACACGAGAGAGGCCCCACTCGTCCCACAGCTCCACACATGGTTCCGGACAGGTCTGAAAGACAGGCGATGCGCCTGTTAGCGACACGAATTGCCACCCTGGGTAATGCTGTTGACACAGGTAGATAAGTAATAAGAGCAGAGTATGTGATGTGGGTAGCTGTAGGGCATGCATCGGCTTGGTAATGTCGCTGTCGGTCGCGTCCTATCCTTGTAGTCCACGATGCACCGTTCGACACCTCCGTTGCGCAGGTCTTCCAAATGTGATGGACTTCAGCTTATGTAATCTTCCATGCAATAGTGTCTGACAACCTTCAGCCCCAAATATGTGGGCGGACTGCAGCCAGACCGCCGCGCGGTCTATCCGTCAACTTCAATGCCGAACTAAGACAGTATCACAAACGGTAACATGTAGGAATATTCAGCATCTGAATTTGGAAAAACTTTCTTGTATCAACAGTGGCAGATTAAATTACTTCTAGTTTACTGCACCTCGTATTGTTTGCTCACTTCACGAGTCGTCAAAATGGCATTGTAGACATATTAATAACACGTAAATAACCTTGCTCCTTACAGCTTTACCACCGAACTGAATATTCTTGCTTTGTGCTGTACAGCTTTCCGTTTGTACTGTGGGGTCCTAACATAAGACAATAGATCAAGGCGTCAGGGTAATGACAGCATGTTCCGTTTTTGATGAACTTTAATAGTTTGAGCAGTAGATCACTGCCATATTATTCCAAAGAATTTCGACAACAGACGCCAGAATGAAAACGTGTTTTCATGGATTGAGCACCGAAATGAAGATTCGACTAAAATATATGAAAGAGGTGATATTCTTAACCTCTATTCTTCTTGGAAGACACAGTCTGTGTCAGGTAACTTATCAGCGTTCGTCCCCGTCCCTTAGTCACCAGTTTAGTAAACCCAGCTAGCAGCAAACGTCTCTACAGCAGACGGATAACGTACTGAAATTTACAAAAACATAAGAAGAGATCCATTTATTCATCAAGGAAACTATGCAAAGGCTTTCTCCCGTAGCTAACGAATAATGGAAGACTGGGTGGCCAAACCTGCATCGGCGTTTCCTGCCGTTGCCGAGCCATGTCATATTGTGTTGACGGTTTGAACAACCCTCCCCAAAAGCACGCTTAGGTTGTTATTCTCCTTTGATGCACGGGGAAGGCCTGTCCCCCGCCTGAATATGCAGGCGGCGAGGGATGGCGCCGTTGAGCCTCAGGGAGGAAGTTAAGAAACATTCTCGCGTCCCCTTACCTCCGTACCATCAAGAGCTTGTGCCTGAACCCTCCCGCCACGTCACCTTGTTATCGTCAGGGTCCAACTCCCCCAAAACCCGCACAACCCCATCATCCATCTGATCGCTATCGCCACATTAGCAGGGCAGCAGGCATGGACCTGATATGGTGTTCTGATAAGAAATATAAAAAAGGTATGAGTCGGCCTCGCGCATGTGTGTAGGGTGGTCTCCTGGCGTGTGAGGTGTGATCAGGTGCGGCGATGTTACAGCTTACACAGCGTGTTCTGCTACTGGGGGGGCACACACTTGCAGATGGGCTGCGGCGTCTGGAATTCATGGACTTCCTGCTGTTATACACACTGGGTCCAACCGCTTCCTACCGGGGAAGTAGGATGATGATGATGATGATGATGACGATGATATGAGGAGGGTCATTGGGCGGTGTGAGTTTCTGTGACCTTTTACATGGTGCATTGCATCTGGATCTGGATCCTGCGCCAGAAGGTTAAGATATAATATGGTGTATCACTTGCGGGGCAACAGCTCCACATCAAACTCCAAAGTCGCGTTCGGTGGGATGACACCACCGGCGCCGCGAGCTCTGGAGTGAAATAACGTCGCCGCCGCCGCCGCCGCCGCCACACACAGCCACAATAACGTGACGCCCCAGGCGAAGAACGTCGTGCGGCACATGAACAGCAACGCAGGGGAAATAGCGGAAATAGGCAGTGAGAACGGGCGGTACGTGAAGAAGAACAAATAGCGAGTTCAAATAGCGCAGTCCTGGGGTAAGCCGTCTGAAGGGATGCGTTTACAAAGCATACATTTACACCCCCCTGCACTTTTCGCTAATCAAAACCATTCCCTCTCCAGTGTAGCCGTGTGTCCTGAATTCCCGGGTCACTCCGGCGGGAAGTCGAATAAACGGCGCATGACCCCCCCTCAGCCCCTTTATAGGGGGTTGAGTTCCCACCTACCCGTAACCCAGGTTGGACGGGATGACCAACAGCCGCTTGCCGCCCTCCTTCATGGCCGGAATATCCTGAAGGTACGACAGACAATCAGCTCCGAAACATGTTCTGCTCTCTATTTGGACCTCGGCTGGTTGGGGGGTGAATTTTGCACATATGGGCAGCAAAACACACATTCCAATACGCTTACCTCCGCGCCGAGGATGCCCATATCCCAGCCCTTGATAACCTGACCAACACCGATCTGCGGAACGAGGAGTTCACAAATACAGCGGAGCAAAGTTAGTCCGACTCTCTTCCTATGACTGAACATCCTGCTGTGTTAATGTGGGTCCTTGCAGAGTTAGCGCTCTCTCTCTCTCTCTCTCTCTCTCTCTCTCTCTCTCTCTCTCTCTCTCTCTCTCTCTCCTTTTTGCCATTGCCGTTAACCATTAACCGTGCATGCAATTAGTACCGCACCTGGAAAGACAGCGGTTGGCGGCGGTTGTACGACGAGTCGAACACAGTACCGTTGGTGAGACGGCCGGTGTAATGACATCTGTGAGTACGGCACGCATACACATGCACATATAAATAAATCCCAACAAAGCATCGCTATGTCGTATCACGCCTTCGCGGTGTGCAGTGATGCGAAACGGACCCATACCGCTGGCGACATGGGCTGCCGAGGTGCCGTGTTTTAAATACCTACATTCACTTTGCGCATGCCGCATCTAAGCGGCAAGAATCACGCTCGAACGTTTCGTGCCGCCGCTACTGCCGTATACTTGACCCCTTGCGGTTAATTTCGTTAGTCGTCTATAGCCGTTATTAACAAAGAATGAACAATACATCTGCGTTGATTTCTCACAGCATCCAATACTGCAGCTGTTCGTTCACCCACAGCCCCTCCCACCGCGGCGCTTACTTGATGGTCGCGCCCTTGACTGGGGACGGCCCGGTTCCCTCCTGTACGTCCTTCCACTTAAGGCCACTCGCGCTCTCGTTTAGCTCCCCGGCATCGGCTGCCATGGCGGGGAGGGCGGACACGGCAGGCAGGGTTGCGGCAGCCGCGATCAGCATCTCGCGGCGGCTGGGCGCCTGCGTTTCGGCCTGGGACCCAGGATCGGCGTTAGACCTGCCTGAGGCGCGGACGCTGGTGGTGAGGAGGCGCGCTGGAGCCCGACTCGCCTGTGGCGCGATGCAAGGCCGGCATATATCGTTATTCTTATGCGCTAAATGCTATCTCATTTGACAATCGCAGGCCTTTATCATATGACGGAAATATGATATCCTGGATGCAGAGCGACGCTCCTGAGCAAACAGGTGAAAATTGCTGACCTTTGCGGCTGCCAACCGGCACGAGCTCAGACGGGACTGCATTGCGAGAGCCATCATGTTGGACTAACAGTAAGATTATGTAGACAACCCGATCAGAAAAGATTTACTGATTAAACGGATGGTCAAGTAATCGTTTCGAAAGTCGCCGTACGGACGACGGCTTCCGACCACGGAGACTTGCGATCGCACTTTTCAATACAGGCAAACATTTATGAAATGTTGATCCTGAATATCGGACATCATTAATAAGGGACGTTCTCAAACATGCTGAATTTGTGGCCAGCAACGCCCAAGAGGAATATTTGTCCGCCACCCAAGCTGCTGCAAATTCGCATCATGCTCTGCCGGACTCACACATAAAAGCAAATTCTCATAAAGCTGCCAAAGCCCGCCCATCCGCCTCTTGCATCACCCTTGACTTTGTGCCTCGACGGAGGCCCACCCGTTCATCCTTGAGTTTACCGCGAAATCGAAGACCACCCATATGAAGAAGGCAACCTGTCTGTTTCGCAACACCAAACTGCAAACATTCCCGGAAAGGATCAACCCAACCCAATTCCATAATTGGGCCCACGGTCGTGCGCTTACGCACACACCGGCCCGCGTAGTCGGGGCGTTGCGGCCCGGGAGGCACAGTGTCATGTTTGGGTCGGAAAGAAACAACCGGAAAACTCAGCCGGGTGCTATCTAGGAAGTCGATACCGGACCGGCCGGTAGCCGGTAGCCGGCCGGTGCCGATAGCCGGCACCTCGTCCGGATCTGATTTGCGGTCGAACAACAAATGCCATGAGATCCAGACAGTGCAAACAAGACAGTTGAATAGTCTTGAAACAAACGGTGGTCCAAACGTTTCTATTCTTACTGTTGCCAAGATTCCATGATCTGATTGAACCGCTTGTGGTTCGACTGTCAAACGTCACCTGACGACCGCTCCAGGAGGCTCAGTTTATGCCATTTGGTGCAGGGCCCAAACGCTGTTCTTACCAGGGGACTAGGCAGGGAGGGACGGGGGGCAGGGCGAGGAAGAGTGGGAGGGAGGGAGCGACGGAGTTAAGGGTGCGACGCTCCCTCCCTCCCTCCCTCCCTCCCTCCTTCCCTCCCACTCTTGTCCCTCTCCCTTTAGTCACGTCCCTTCTTCCCTACCTCCACCTTCCCTTGCCTTTGCGCCTTTCAATAGCAGTACCATGTCTCGTCTTATTTACGTTTCCTTCCTTCCACGTCCATTCCTCCCCCCATCCCTCGCCATCATCCGTGCCATGAGGGTTCTTCATTGGGATGACGGCTTGTTTTGGGTTCTCCAGAGACACCAAAGATTTTCTTGGGTACCTGTCTGGAGTTCTGGATACGCTGAATTTGTAGTCTCACCTGAGCCCACGCAGAGCAAGCATCCAAATTATCTGGGGCACCGAGTCACTGTGCTATGTGATATCCTTGCGAAGTTTGAAGCATCCCTTACTATCCTAGGCATTGTCAGACCGTCTTCCAGGATCTGAAGCAAATAGCGCGGGGTCACCCTGACGTCGGCTCGCCTTGCCATTTTGCGCTTTCGTTGCCCTGCGTTGAGGACCAACCTCCCTGTCCAGGCTAACTGCCCCATGTAGTACAAAGCAACCGTTATACTGCACAGGTGTATTAGCAATTGAAATTAAAGGCTTCCTGAAATTTCATTACTCATTTCCCATGCAATAGTTTTGACGCTCTGTGGAAATAACTGTAAAGCTAAACTAGACTAATCTATTACATATAACATACAGCGCTGACATCTAAGGACACGGGCTGAGGTGAGACATCCGTGTTCATGCCTCACCAAGGGCCTTACGTCCAACGAATAGCTTTTTTGCGCATGCCCGCTTGTATAGCCCGACAGCGAACTGACAGCTAATGCAGTTTCCTGCATTTTACAAGTATATCAATTCCTTTTAAAAGTGCGTTGCTGCCGCTGCACGCATCGCTTTTCTGTCCCTGAAGATGGTGCTTAAGGACAGGGAGGCGGCTTCCCAGCGTATATTGGAGTTGTACCAGCATAGCAGCAGCCACGCACGGCGCGTTTAGGGTCGCCAGTCATGTCCTCCACGCACGCCTGTTTCCCTTGCCCACGTACGCCAGGGACTCGCCAGCGCAGAAACCTTTCTTGGAGTTGAGGCTTGCTGGTATGTACGGAAGTAAGGGGCAGGAGACATTTGCTTCCTGTAGTCTGATCATGTATATGTGGTATATAGAACAAAGGGTTTGCTGGGAAGACGGAGTGCGCGAAAAAGGAGGGGGAGGGCGAGGGGTAGCGGGAGAGGTACCGGGAGAGCAAGAGGGAGAGGGAGAGAGAGAGAGAGAGGGAGAGCGAGAGAGAGAGGGAGAGCGAGAGAGAGAGGGAGAGCGAGAGAGAGAGGGAGAGCGAGAGAGAGAGGGAGAGAGAGAGAGGGAGAGCGAGCCTCTTCGCTGTATGTATGTAGCTAAACTTTTGTATGTTATTCTTCGGTCATCATCTTTCTTATACATACAATATTAGGTAAGGCAACAACCAAGCTGGTGATTTTGTTTGCAAATTTATCTGCCTTATTTATCCGCTGGGCTTGCCCGTATAGCATTTCTGGCACAGACAACAGTCTTTATTCGCCATTAAGAGGGATTTTCCTCAATATTACGGGTTTTTTTTGCAAAAACAAGTTTTTAATTTAAAGGTAAACAAATAAATCGTCATAATAGGCTTACAGCTTACCCAAAGCATAAACCTTTACAAGGTGGCCCCTGAAGCAGATCCCGATATTGGAAGAGCCTTAACTTCCCTCATTAGTTGCTACGCGCATAACGGCTTGACCTTCTTTTATCTAATTTCTTATAAAATCAAAAATCTTGTTTTCTTAGAGTTTTCTGGGGGGTTAGGGGGTGAGATCAAGTGATCAAACGATGGTGTGCGGGCTCGAGATCAAACCCCTGAGACATGGCATGGGTCATCTATCGGATCGTTCGCACGAGTTGTACTCCCATAATGTAATCAACTTATGCTTTGAATCTCACCGCCGCTATTGATGATGCCCAGAAAATTCAGTGCGACGCCAGCGAACAAACGACAACCGCGCAATTATTCCCCCGTCGCGTGCCATTGATGGCTTCTACGTATTTACCTAACAGTAAGACATTATACTAACATTGCAGAAGAGTTGTCGCAAGTGAGAGAACGCTTCTGCCCGTGCTGCACAGCAGTTACGTCTATCGAGTTCAGGGCATTGTGATTAGTTATCTTGGAATAGGAATTTTTTTCTGCAACGCCAAGAATTTCGTTTCCTAAAGCAATAGAATTGTATCTTGATTTGACGGCTAGATTCCCGTACGGCCACCGAGTTGTCGTGAATCCTAGGCAAAGGTTTTACGAGGTAATGGAATATGCATATACCCAGGAAAAAATATTTATTTTAAGTTATTAAGCCAGTGCCGCAGTCCCACAGAACTCGTATGATCATATTTTATGTATTGCTAGCATACACGCCCGAATGCAAGGAGATGCTTTCCACGTTCCCATATCCGTAGTGTTTAATCGGGACAATATTTGTAATCGGCCCACTAGGGCCAAAGCCGTGGAAGTCCGTCATTTATGCGAACCTTAAGAGATAGGTTTTACACCCACATCTTTGATCACGGCAAATAACTTGTGGACCGAGGAGGGTGGCGTACACCTTCAGGCCCGCACCTGAAGGTCCATGGAAGAGGTATCACGGGCTCCGGCAGGTCAAGCCCACCATGCAGTTCCCGATTCACCAGTCGTCCTTAACCTCAACATCGTGCTGCCGCACATGCAATACCGGAAGAAGTTGCGCTTGTGAGTCCGGGTAAAGGGGCTTACCGGTCGAGTTATCTCAATGGACGATGGAGCTCCTGTGATTATTAAACGGAGGGCGCATTTAGCAGGGCATCGGTCAGGAAACCTTCTTCTCCACTTGCACAATAATATGGCCCCCGAGCGCGTGGGCAATCACACTTGTGGAGTTCCTCTCCGAAGCTTCCTTTTCAACGGGCATTTGTCGGATCGGAAAAGGCAGCCTGCTGTCTGTTACCTTGAAGGCTGGTTGCGCCAGGCCATGAGCGGCTTTGGTCAGCCATACATTTTACTAGGTCCATGCAATCATGTACATCATGTGCAGCGTGGTCTTAGGCAGGACTTCCGAGCAACCAAATCTAGCCTGCGATCCCTCAGCCTCTCTCCCCTTCCCCAGCAAGCAACCATGTTCATCATTATATTGGAATGAAGCCATGCTGCAATGCACGCTACTGGACTTTCATTCTTCACCTCTGTCGTTCTGACGCCTTTCTCCTCCAACCACAAGCGGTCCTTTTTTTGTCCTGTCCCCTAACTCCGTTTCACCCACAGCTTCAATGGCATATACACCCCGAGCAACGTGTCCAGGGTGTTCTTCATGTGGCTGGTCATCTTTGTGCTATGGACGTTTCAGTCGGGCTTCATTGAGCGTACGACAAAATCCTACGACTTCGGTGTTGTGCTGTCCTTATCGTACAGCTTCCCCAACGGTTTGACCCCAGGCTCCACCAATGCCATCATCCTGAATATCATCACGTACATGCTCATGGCATTTATGTTGATCATGGTTGCCGTACAAGTCAACAGATACGATCCATTCATGCAGGTGGGTGGAGGACTCTTGAGCCAGCGTGGGAAAACACTGTTCTGGCCTCACGCGGGTCCTCCTTTTCCTAGCGATCCACGGTGCGCTGTCATGTTGCAGAAGATCCCCACCACCTAGCGATGAACTTGCATGGATTGATGCCATACGTGACACTACGTGCATCACCTCAGTGCATGTTTCCTATGTTCCCTGCCGTCGCCGTCGGCTCCTTTCCTTTTTTCCCCGAGCCTCCGCTGCCGCTGCCGCTGCTTACGGGTCGCCGTGTAGCCGTCAAGAACATGTCTCAGTCTCGCCTTGTGGTGCTAACGCCAAGGCGACGACGTTCCCCGCAGCTGTCTGTGTAGTACCAGCGTTGGCCTGTTAGCCCGTTAGCCCTTATCCCTGCCCCTCGTGTGTGAGTGTTTGCCTGACCCGCTCCCACGTGGGGTCCTGTCGCCGTGGTCTGTTTCCGTGTCCTCCTCCCATCACGTTTCCTCCTGCATAGGCTCTCGGTGTCGCGTGTGTGGTACTGTTTGGGGTGGTGCTCAGTCGGCGCAGCCATATGCCGGCGGATGTGGCCCAGGACGGCAAGACTCTCAGCGGCGGCTTCTTCCTGACCCAGGACTTAGTCATGCAGGTGGGAACTCATCGTCGCGAACCCGTGGGTCGCTACTTTCCGGCCGCGTCATCCATCACCTCCTGCTACTGCTACTGCTGTTGCTGCTGCTGCTGCTGCGCATCCTCCGCCGCCTCTTCTTCCTCCTCGTCATCCGCTTCTCCGCCTCCGCCTCCTGCTGTTATTGCTCCACCGCCTCTTCCGCCTCCGCCTCCTCTTGCTGATGCTGCACCTGGATGGCCAGGAGAATGGGTTGAATTCGAGCGACAAGCAAAGGGCTTGTGGGTGATGAAAACCACCACATGTGGCGATAAGCAGCGGGCGATGGGGCAAGCAGTGCGAGGTAACATGCATTAGCGACTGCGCATGCGCCCAACCCATTCCCCGCTGCAACCTGCCTCGTGGCCCGGTCCCTCGTGCCGTACCATTCCCCTTGCAGATCTTCGTTTGGGTGGGGCTTGCCTACATGTTGGCGCTGTTCGCGGTGCGTTTCGCGACGCCCATGGCGGTGCGCCGCAACTGGCTGCTCTTCCGATGCGGTATTACGCAGCGACACGACCTGACAGACCCTGCGGCCGTGGCATCGCTTATCGACTTCCCCCCCGGCTACAGCCTGACGACAGAACGGCGGCTTGTGGCCTGCGTCATCCGTTACATCAGCCCCTGGTACGTCTGTGCTCCTGTCTTGTCTACCTGTCTTGTCTACCTGTCTTGTCTACCTGTCTTGTCTACCTGTCTTGTCTACCTGTCTTGTCTACCTGTCTTGTCTACCTGTCTTGTCTACCTGTCTTGTCTACCTGTCTTGTCTACCTGTCTTGTTTACCTGTCTTGTCTACCTGTCTTGTTTACCTGTCTTGTCTACCTGTCTTGTCCTCCTGTCTTGTCTACCTGTCTTGTCCTCCTGTCTTGTCTACCTGTCTTGTCCTCCTGTCTTGTCCTCCTGTCTTGTCTACCTGTCTGTGTCTTGTGTATCTGCCTGTGTTTGTCTGTCTGCTGCGTGTGATGTTGCGGCTGTCTGTGTGTCTCCGCGTGCTGCCATATATCTCTCCGTGTCCGGATGCTGTCTCTCCTTCTTTGCCTCCCCCCCCTCAAATCGACCTACCAGATCGATCTGACCGATATGTCCGCCGTTCTCTATAAGTACCTTCATACTTGAGATGTACAACCTTGATACTAAGTATTGAATTCCGTACATTCCCAAAACTCACCAGGAGTATGGCGAGGTGGTCTCAGTCGGTCCGTTGACATTGTTCCCTTGCTCCGACGTTACGTCCGTTGGTTGTGTGATTTGTGACTCTTGACTTATTCTCCGGCTCTGTGGACGCCGGCGGGCGGCAAAGTCCCCCGGTGCGCCCTCCCGCGGTACCTCGGTCCGGTCGTGGTGGACCCAGTGTACGTTGTGCTGTTCCCCCGCTCCGCAGGTATGCGCCTATGATGGGGCACCACGAGTCGGTCACCTACGTGGGGGAGGTGGACGCCGCGGGAAACCCCACGGGATATGGAGAGTGGCGAGACACACACTGGCACGGCGAGCACTTGACGGGTTTCTGGCACCGCGGCATCCCCACTGGCCCCTTCCGTAGCCGGGAGACCGGCTCCACGTCGGGCTTCGTCAACCTGCGGATAGCATATTTCCGAAACCGTGGCGAGGCGCTCCGGAAGGCGGCGTGTCTGCCGCAGCTCAAACCGGTACGTGCGCGGCTCCGGAACCGTTACAGACCTATATATATATATATACATATATGTAAACACATACATATATGTTTATATAAGATGTAAAACATTGTATTGTGTTATCTATATATGTTATATATTACATCATAACAGAAACTTATAAAAACGGTTTATATTTTATCATTCAGGCTCGGAGTTTTGCACCTTCTAACGGCTTTATCCGGCTTTATGATCGGATTTTTTTGTGGGAGATTTTAGCTAATGTAGTTGAATCTTTCCAAATTAAATTATCTGACAAGACTACGAATTTATTTCTGAAGCTAAGACATTTATTTATTAAACGCTTTTAACATAGATTTCTACTTCCACTCCAAGTTCTCGAAAAACATTTTCAGCTTCGATTTTGCCTATTTAAATTAAATGTTATTTTGATTCTAGATGATACTGATGAGAAATTTTATACTTTGTTATATACTTTGATAGATTTTCCAGATAAACAAGTTCAAAAGATGTTAAAAACCGTTAAATATATCAAGTTCAATACTATAAATATATTATGAGAAATATAATATTTTAATGGAATTCCTTAGCATAACGGAACTGAAACCCGGTACGACTCAATGACACTGCAGCTCCAGTTCGGCATTGTGGCTTGTGAAGTGTCCACCAGCGGCGCCTGGTTTAAGTCCCTACCGCGGCTGCGGGAGCTACTGCCACCGGTCGACATCGCCGAGGGCCTTATTGCAGAGGAGGAGGCTGCTATTGTGGAGGGCCGCATTGCACCCGCGGCTTCCCACCGCGCCGGTTTGGCCCCCAGAACCAAATCCGCGCAGACCTGCGCGCCACAGCCGCTACCAAGGCTCTGCACACCGCGCCGCTCCACGTACAGCGGCCCTGACGCCAGCAGCACCGGCGTCAGCGCCCTTTTCAGCCGGAGGCTGCCCGTACACATAGCCATGAGGGGGCCCGACGCCGGCCAGCAAAGTCGGCTGGCTGCGGCGTCGTATCCCGATGCCGAGACGCCGCTTGAGCTGCAGCAACCTGGTGGTGGTGATGGTGCCGTGAAGGGAACGCCGGTTGAACCTGCAGCGGCCGCCCCAACCTCCACCTCTGACAACGTGGGTGCCGTCAGTGGCGGAAATGTTCCCAAGGACACCAGCCAAGGTAAGGAAGTCGCAGCGTTGAAGAGCCCCAGTTATGGGTCATGCCATTTCGCTGTCTAATCGCCGCTTTCGTCCGTCGCTGATGCGGGGCATGGAACCTGCCCACCCGCCCCCTTCCCTACGTCAAAGGAGCGTCAGGAGTACCGGTCACCGCGGCCACAGCTGCTTGCCCTGAGCCCACACTAACATTGGCCTTAGAGCAGGGAAATAGCCCTGTCTCTTCTGCCAAGCTGCGGTCAGGACGAAGCCTAGATAGCGCGACTCGATCGGCTGCCACCACCACCACCTCCACAGCCTACACCGGCACCACCCCCACCACCGCCACCATCGCCGTCACCACTTCCACTGCCACTACTGCCATTGTCGCTACTGCCGCCACCGCTGCCACAGCCATCACCGACATCACTGCCACCTCAGCCCCGACCAGCACAGGTCCAGGCAGGAGTCACAGCGCAGTACTGGTGTACCCGGTCTCGGGCTCGGCCCCCTCACAAGTGCAGCGCGGGCCACCTTCCACACGCATCCCTACGCTGGCACGCCTCAAGTCCGCCTTGTCAGGACGAGCTCATGACGGGGTCGGCCTCGAAGCCGGCAATGCGCCCCCAGCTTCTTCCTGCGAGAGGGGTGCCCCGCTGCGTAACCTGAGCGGGTTTCTGCAAGCGGAGATGGCGTTGCAGGCGCCTTCACTGCGGCACCCTGGCGGCGCCGCCGGAATCACCTTGCAGCCAAGTATTACGACGCTCCAGGCCGCGGCTGGTGAACGAATAGCGGCACCTTCAGCACCTGCCGATGCAGCCCCCACTGCCAGCGTTTTCTTCAACGGGATGGGTCATGTGCCGCGTCTGGTAAGCATGCTAATGCCCATGCAGCCGGCGCAAACCACTACCGTCCACCGCCGGAACCCGCTGCGTCAATCACCGCCGTTGGTTGTAGGCCAAGGTGCAGGGCCAGATCGAGGAAGTACCGGCGGCAGCGGACGCGCGGCAGGCGCTGATACTGAACGGAAGAATAGCCGCTGGGGACCTGGCTGGGGCTCCGAAACCGATGTGGGACTGAGGCACCGGCCTGCCGGTGCAGCGGGAGCGGCGGGACTGCCGCCGTCAATTACCAAGGGTAGCTCGCAACGGCTGCGGTGGCGGCTGCGGTCCGGATTCCGAGCGGGCGCGTCGCCCAAGTATGGTTCGTCGTCATCAGCTTCGGAGAGGACCCATTACGGCCGGCGTTCCGCCAGCCCCCAACACCCGGGATCGATGGCACCGGGAGCGAGTGTGGCATCACCGTCAGGGCCGGCGGAGGCGGCAGCGGCTGCTGCTGCCGAAGACGGTGACGGGCCGGTATATCATAGGGCTCTCATCAGCTTCATACGTTCCTCACAACCGTTCGCGGTGGTAGGGGGACACGGAAGTGCCGCCGCTGTTGGCACCCACGGGAGCTCGTGGCCCGAGGGTGCTGCGTGTAGCGGCGGAGTCGCCCGCAGTGGGCATGGCTCCCTTCAGCCCATTGACGAGTCAAGGACGTCTACCTGCGGGTCGGGTCCTGAGTTAAGGACACCGACCCATGGGTCGCCGTCTGGCTCGATGCACATGAATGCCCCGTCGGAACGTTCCAGCAACTGCCAACGCGATGAGTCCCTCCAGCAGGGAACCACGGCTGCGGGAAAAGCAACGCCGGCTACTTTTGGGGACATGCCGGAGATGAAGAGACGTGAGGCCCGACCGCCGCCGTTGAACTTCACTTTCGACCGGTGAGATCTGTACGAGCATCCGGGCTGTCGGACTCTGACTCAGGAAATCCGTTTTGATTGGCCTGGATTCGGGTCGGGTTCTGATTCGATCCTGCCCACTAAGGCGGGAAAATTTCCAGATCTAGGTAGTCTTGGACCGATACCTGAATCCAGATCCGGATCTGGATCTGGATCTGGATCTGTATGAGGCACATTCGGGGCGGGACTCGCCCTGGGTCGCACTCCACGTGGCTGGAGTACCTTCCTCGGTGTTAAGCTTTTAGGTCCTGGGCGTTTCGATTCACGGACCCGGCTCGCTCGCTCGCTCGCTAGCTCGCTAGAATCCCACCGCTCCCATTCGCTCGGTCGGGCCCCTCTTTCGCAGCTGCCATTCAGCATGTGAAAATGCTCCTCAACCACTTCAATAACCACTGCACCAGAAAGCCACCATACGCCCATTCCCGCCGGCCGTGCCGACCAGGTCCCCCCTTCTAGACCCCTCATCTCACATCCCGCACACGACCGCGACCCGACTGCGGGTGCCACTTTCAAGAATCCAACTTCAAGTCCCCCAAAACACACATACACACACATGTTTCTCCCTTCCAGCCCGCCAGAGGCGGTCTTGTTCGTCCATGGCTTGGGAGTGGATCTGCACATGGCCCTGCGCCACTACGCGCAGACGATGGCGCTTATCAGGTTTCCACCGTACATCACACCCGTGGTGTTCTCATGGCCGTCATCCATCCCTGTGGCGTACTTCTGGGTGGGTGGGTGGGTGGGTGCATCATCAAGATGTTTACTATCTGTGTAACCCAGATTCATCACGTCTGCCCTCATGTGTACCTTATCCCCCCACACCTTTCCTTTCCCCTAAACTAGACATGTCTCCATGTCTTCATGTCTGGGGTGGGGATAGGGCTGGCCTGAGTTCATGATCAAGAACTTCTACGGCTTCCATTCGCGTTGGACTAAGCCAGCCGCCGCTGCACTCAGCGACAACAAGGCACCTTAATGCTTGGTTGCGCCTAACGTGCGGCCTCCTCGCAGGCACGGTATCGGGGCGCTGAACCCCCAGCGACGGGTCTCTCGTTAGCTGCCGCTGTGCGAGCCCTGGCTGCGGACGGCTTCGCGGGCCTCCACATCATGGTGCACAGTATGGGTACCCGCGTGCTCGCCAACGCGCTGCCGCATCTGGAAGCCATCCTGGGCGAGGATGGAGCCGCCACTACTACCACCACTGCCGCTGGTAATGGTGGAAATACCGGCAGCGAGGGGTACAGTTGCGGCCCCGATGCCAGTGGCAATGGCAGTGGCAATGGTAGTGGCGACACCAGCACGCGTATGAAGTTGCGGACCGTGACTATTTGCAATCCGGATTTTGGGCTGAAGCGCTTCGTGGAGGATATAGGACCGCGGCTGCGGGCTCTGTGCCCTCACGTGACGGTATACGGCGATACGGCGGATGAGGCGTTGGGACTATCGGTGGGTTTCGGAGCTACCAAAGCAGGGGGACTGGGGAGGCGCTTCATGTTGTCCATGTGAAGCTTCTTTGGTAGGCTTCAGCTGCACAGTATGTGAGGCACGATGGGTTGGGAACCAAGATGGTGACGCGGGGCTGTTGTACAGTTCCGGGTTCGGGTTCGGGGGTTCAGGCGAAGACAATGAGGAAGAGAGCCCATGTAGTCAAGTCTTATATTGCCGGCTTCAGGTATATATATGTACATTATACATATACATAATTTGCATATGTATGTGTGTGTTTACATATATGTAGCCGGCAATTCCAGATGTATGTACATAGATGTGTGTGTAATATATGCATTATGATATTACCTGCCAATACATATCTATCTATCTATCTATCTATCTATCTATCTATCTATCTATCTATCTATCTATCTATCTATCTATCTATCTATCTATCTATCTATCTATCTATCTATGTATGTATTGCTAGCTTTTACCTTATACCGCAAAGAACATGTACTTTTAAAAACCAATCCCGTAACTACCGGACAAAGGAGACCCGGTTGGCATCGGTAAGCCAGGGTATAATCCTCGGTGCTCGCTCCGGTTGGTTCTCCCGTTTCCTCCGGCCACCGGATAAGGTGAAGGCAGAAAATCGAACCCGCCTGATGGGCTTGTTGGGCCTGATGTTCTCGCTGCTGGGCGGACCGCAGGAGGTCGTGAATGCGCTTGCGAGGCCGTTTGTGAATGCCGGTGCGGGGATTGCAGACGCCGGCAACACAGTACCTGCCCTGGTTTCGGAGGGTGGCGTCTCTGCCGTACATAGAGACCTCGGGGAGCAGGACAAGCAGCCAGTGCAGCAGAGGGCGAGTAACGCCAGTGAGATGCTGAGGGATACCTCTGCAGCGGTGGTACGGGCTGCGGCCGCGGCGGTGAAGAAAACGCAATCTGGGTCCCCGGATGAACCGCTCGCTGCCGCAGAGAGCGTGTCGGAGCTACCGGCGCCACCGCCACCGCCACCCCCACTGCCAGCGCCAGCGCCGGCCCCGCCTCCACCGCCACCGAAATCCGCGCAGGTACCTTCTCCCCCACAGCCCGGTCGACGGACCAACCTGCCACCGCCGTTGTTACTGGAAATGCAGGCGCCCCAGCCCCAGCCCCAGCCCCAGCCCCAGCCGCAGCCCCAGCCGCAGCCTCAGCCAGCTCAATTGGAGATCTTAGAGGGCATGGGCCAGGGGGCCGGTGATACCCTAGGCGCCGCCAAAGTGGCCGCTGTGCTGAGGTCGAATGTTGCGGCGTTGACAGCTGGAGAGGCTGGGGAGGCAACTGGGCTAGAGCAGCCTAATGGCGGGGGCAGCAGCGCCGCCACGGCCGTCTGTCCCCCGGCCGGCCGGCAAGTGCGTGACCAAATGGATCACGGTGCAGCAAGTGAAAGTGGTCACGGAAGTGGTCACGGCGGCGTTGCCGCCAGCGCCATCACGGGCGCAGTTAACAGATCTGTGGCGGATCTGTCGTGGTGGAGCGAGCAAGTGGTCAACTACCGCTGTCGCCTTCACAAACCACCGCTGTACGACTGGCTTGAACACAGCTTGGTGAGATTTTCATATGTATATACACACAAATATATATACATATTTAAATACATACATATATATATGTGAGTGTGTGTGTGTGCAATATTTTTCTCACACATACTTTGTTCTCTCTTCGACATGCCTCCGATAACCCGGTTGTCGCCGCCCTGAAGGCCGCAAACTGCTCGGTCGCTGAACTCAGGAAATATACCCCCTGATAGACCCGCTGACCCGCTGATGGCGTTTGAACTAGAGCTCGCTGGCTGCTGAACTGGGGACCCCAACGCATGTCGCTCCAGGGCCGCCGCATCTACCAGATCCAGGACCCCACCACCGAGCTTCCACTGGATATAGACGTCATTGACCTGTCGTACTTATCCAGTAACGTAAGCTCCATACGGCACACCCATTTTGCGCTCAATCGGGAGGTAAGTTTGGCCGTACCCCCCCCAAACCCCCAAACCCCCACCCCCCCTACACGTATGCATTTCTGCGTGTTTTTGCGTATTGGATAGCCTAAAGCTTGGCTCGACGCTTACAGGCCTTATGCCCGGCTCTTTTTGTGCAACTTAGCCACAGACTTATCAAGGCTGCTGCTTCAGTGGCAGCTAGGAAGCGCCCAGCTTAGCGAGCCCCTCTGCGCTCCTGCGTTGCCCCTGGCTATTGGCTTCCCTGTCCCTGTCCCTGCCCCTGTCCCTGCCCCTGTCCCTGCCCCTGTCCCTGCCCCTGCCCCTGCCCCTGCCCCTGCCCCTGCCCCTGTCCCTGCCCCTGCCCCTGCCCCTGCCCCTGCCCCTGCCCCTGTCCCTGCCCCTGTCCCTGCCCCTGTCCCTGTCCCTGTCCCTTCTATGCCACCTGGGCAAATGCTCATGCCATGAACGGGCAGCTGGACAGGAGAGCTCCCAGAAGGATTGGGGGTTTCCGCCCTTTCCTGGGATAAATCACGAAGTGTGAAAGATGATTGCATGCGCCCCAGGCTGACCTCTTCTCATGCATGACGTGCCGACTTCGCAACATCCTTTACATACTTACGTCCATTCTTTAAAGCCTTTCCTGATTTTTCGGACCTGTATTTCCTGCCGTTGTAGATTTTGGACGACCTTTGGGAAGTGATCGTTCTGGACCGCCGCGCATCGCAGCGCAAGTCCCGACTGGAGCATGTGACGGGTAACGTGTACAGCATTGCCGTAGCGCCCTCCTTCCTCAGCACACAACAGCTCTGATGCGACGACCGACGGAAAGGCCCTTCCGGATGACTCGAGATGATAGTATTCTTAAGGGCGAGCTGTATAGGGCAGTGCTCGCCGAAGCGGACGTCACATGACCAGTCTGGTGCGACAATAGCAGCACTGCGAAGGCCGCCATTGTTAGGCCTAACAGTGAATGAAGGAGCTGCAGCATGAGAATTATGGCTGCATCAAGATGCTCCTCCTCCTGCACCTGACAGTTCCCCACGCGGTTATTGGGCCCGGCGGGTTAGGGGGCCCTATCCACATGGGGGGCCTATCCACATGGCTCTCGTCAGCTACTTGCTTCCCTCAGAAAGGGGAAACCTGGCTGATGACCCCTTCACCCCTCCGTAGGGCCCCAGATCCACCGGAGTGATCACGCTTTCTTGGAAATGGGGCAGGTTTGTGAGAAGACAAGGAACTGCCCTATAGTAATATCACTACTTGTGAACTGCATTGATTTCGTGGCAGCGAAGGCAAAGGAAGGGAAGAAGGGGTTCCTCCCCTCCTGTCCTGGCGCCCGCAGACTTCATCAGGGGCTGCACAAAAAGGGCTGCTCTCGAGGATATCGCTCGTGGGGTGTCGCGGCTGAGAAGGCCGTATAGTGTTTGCTGTGTGTTGTACTTTTGTCCAGTGCAGGACTAGTTAGCACACGTTCATGCAGTGCAGTGCAGTGCAGTGCAGTGGACACGACCTCCACGCTGTTGATTGAACCAGGTGAAGCATACTCGTACTTTGCTTAGGAAATACATCAAATGTGTCGGATGTGCTTGCCTGCACGTCCCGTATCGGTTTCCGTACAACCATGCTTTGGCAGCATTGGCAGCATCGGTGGGCGTGGCGGGATTGCGGTGCCGTTGCCGTCATCTATGGGATGGCCGGAGAACTCCATTGTATATATGTTGCCCGCTTCTCTTGATTGACAAATTCGTGCATTTACATCACCTGTGCTGTGATTCGATTGCTACCACGAGGACATGGATGGCTACTCTTTGGTGGCATCAGCACAACGCTTGCACAGGTAGAGGTGTGCTCAATTTTATACTTGCTTCCTCCTATTTTCAATTTACGGATTTATGCATTTGCATCACCTGTGCTGTGATTCGATTGCTACCACGAGGACATGGACAGAGACTTTTTGGTGGCATTAGCGCAAAGCGTGCACAGAGGTGTGCTCAATTGTATGTATGCTGCCCGCTTTTTTTGATTGACGAATTCGTGCATTTGCATCACCTGTGCTGTGATTCGATTGCACAGAGGTGTGCTCAATTGTATATATGGGGGTGTATGCATGTGAGGAACAGGCATTTGACGGCGCCTTTCCGAGGGATTGAAATGCCTCCCCGGTGAGGTGGGGTGATGCTCTAGTGACGCTTGCACAAGGTTGTCCGAAAGGATTGAATTATTTGCCACATCTGCTCCTTTTATCCTTTGTTTTAATAATTAATTATTCCGGAGGATTATAGCCATGTTTGATGCGGGGGCGCCGCTATATGCTGTCTGGACTAAGGTCCGGACGTGGCAGCTGCACATGAAGCTGGACGTCACAGCTGGACAGCTGGACGTGGCAGCATCAGCGTACGAACATTACAAGGTCCCCTCCATCCTGCTGACACCCGGCATTCAAAAGGGCCGTTCTCAAAGCCGTACTTCATCTATATCCATTCCGTAGAACAGTAATAGCATATCCATGGGTTGCACGGCTGGGTACCATGTACCAAAAGCAACTGATGCGGCGCACAACATCACACATACATACCACACATACATACATTCCAGCCAAAGCTGCATATGGGCAGAGTGCTGTCGGATATGCCGTACGTAATGTATAGAAATGGATATAGAATATCCAAAGAACCTAGCCTTGCAGAACTTGTTGTTGGAAGGACAATAATCTAAAAAGCAGTTGACGACATATAGGGCAAGAAGTGCACTAGACTAATTATTTTCGCACATCTCTGCCTCTATTGCTTGGATAGTTCCATCATTGCCCTTGTTAGTTGGCGGTTAGTCCTTTTACAGTCGCCAGCCTCCTTGGCGGCCATGTGGGGGCGTACCGGGGCCCAAGGCTGGTGTGGGAGTTGGCGCTTTGGCGCCTCGGCCGACGGCCACATCTCCCTGCCGTAGATCAGCGGACAGGTTTCTGGGAAGGTCTGAGGCAGCACCCTGACTTAAACCGATACGGGACGTGCAGGCAAGCACATCCGACACATTTGATGTATTTCCTAAGCAAAGTACGAGTATGCTTCACCTGGTTCAATCAGCAGCGTGGAGGTCGTGTCCACTGCACTGCACTGCACTGCACTGCATGAACGTGTGCTAACTAGTCCTGCACTGGACAAAAGTACAACACACAGCAAACACTATACGGCCTTCTCAGCCGCGACACCCCACGAGCGATATCCTCGAGAGCAGCCCTTTTTGTGCAGCCCCTGATGAAGTCTGCGGGCGCCAGGACAGGAGGGGAGGAACCCCTTCTTCCCTTCCTTTGCCTTCGCTGCCACGAAATCAATGCAGTTCACAAGTAGTGATATTACTATAGGGCAGTTCCTTGTCTTCTCACAAACCTGCCCCATTTCCAAGAAAGCGTGATCACTCCGGTGGATCTGGGGCCCTACGGAGGGGTGAAGGGGTCATCAGCCAGGTTTCCCCTTTCTGAGGGAAGCAAGTAGCTGACGAGAGCCATGTGGATAGGCCCCCCATGTGGATAGGGCCCCCTAACCCGCCGGGCCCAATAACCGCGTGGGGAACTGTCAGGTGCAGGAGGAGGAGCATCTTGATGCAGCCATAATTCTCATGCTGCAGCTCCTTCATTCACTGTTAGGCCTAACAATGGCGGCCTTCGCAGTGCTGCTATTGTCGCACCAGACTGGTCATGTGACGTCCGCTTCGGCGAGCACTGCCCTATACAGCTCGCCCTTAAGAATACTATCATCTCGAGTCATCCGGAAGGGCCTTTCCGTCGGTCGTCGCATCAGAGCTGTTGTGTGCTGAGGAAGGAGGGCGCTACGGCAATGCTGTACACGTTACCCGTCACATGCTCCAGTCGGGACTTGCGCTGCGATGCGCGGCGGTCCAGAACGATCACTTCCCAAAGGTCGTCCAAAATCTACAACGGCAGGAAATACAGGTCCGAAAAATCAGGAAAGGCTTTAAAGAATGGACGTAAGTATGTAAAGGATGTTGCGAAGTCGGCACGTCATGCATGAGAAGAGGTCAGCCTGGGGCGCATGCAATCATCTTTCACACTTCGTGATTTATCCCAGGAAAGGGCGGAAACCCCCAATCCTTCTGGGAGCTCTCCTGTCCAGCTGCCCGTTCATGGCATGAGCATCTGCTCAGGTGGCATAGAAGGGACAGGGACAGGGACAGGGACAGGGACAGGGACAGGGACAGGGACAGGGACAGGGACAGGGACAGGGACAGGGACAGGGACAGGGGCAGGGACAGGGACAGGGACAGGGACAGGGACAGGGGCAGGGACAGGGACAGGGGCAGGGACAGGGACAGGGACAGGGACAGGGACAGGGACAGGGACAGGGACAGGGACAGGGACAGGGACAGGGACAGGGACAGGGACAGGGACAGGGACAGGGACAGGGACAGGGACAGGGACAGGGACAGGGACAGGGACAGGGACAGGGACAGGGACAGGGACAGGGACAGGGACAGGGACAGGGACAGGGACAGGGACAGGGACAGGGACAGGGACAGGGACAGGGACAGGGACAGGGTGTTGTACCTCTCGTTCGTGTTTGCTCATAAGTATCTGCACGTCTGGAGACTTTCGACACCGATGCGCGAGCACTTGCAAGTACAGCAAGGCAAGCGAGAGCAAACAGAGACAGCGGAAGACTTCAAGACGAAGAGAGATATAACTTACAGTTTTACAGATCGGAACGATGCAATGGACGAAATCGCCGTCAGCGCCGGAAGCAAGCAACCATCACGCGGCGGTGATTAGCGAAGTTCAGGCTTAGCTCGGGCTAAGTAGAATAGCGTATAGCAATAGTAATGTAGAACACACAAGTGTTCTCCGGTATCGAATGTCTTATTTTGCTTAGCCATCCTCGCATCTGTTATACTCGCAGCATCGCAATGCCGTACGATTCACATCAGGAGGCCGATCCTAGATGTGACAACCCTACTGCGTCTAGGCGATGTCTACGCATAACAACGTATAAGCCTTTCCGGCATTCGCATGATGCAAGGGTCCGGATAACGATATCCGGTTGCAGGGCATGTATCGTGACGAGTGCGGCGCTCTCAACGTGTGCTTTAATGAAGTAATATTATATCAGATAATATTACTTATCGTTTCGTAGCACAAGCATAATGCGCACTTCAATGCTTCGGGCTTTCATGCATGCTAGGCGGATTTGCCATGATGCGATGTCGCGATGGATAATGACAACATGCCAAATGCATATATAAATGTACACGAATAATTTATATCATGCAGATTCATTCATATGCAATGTGTTCATCACAATAGCACTTCGCCTTGTAGGATCACATTGACCTACGCATCGGCGGGAAACTAACCGTAGCACAACAATTATCCCCCCTCCCGTATGCAGCGTCCTCGCTGCTTCATACAGCATCGACTGCAAGGGTCATTGGGCTTGCGTGGCACGTTTGCGGGCTTCTTCGAGCAGGGACTTCATGTCCTGCGAGAAGTTGCGTGCTGGTTCCCATGAGTTGTGCTCGCTGGTATACCCTGTCCACTTGACCAAGTACTCGTGTACTGTCCGCTTACGTCGGTGTCGGCCCACACGACGAGCGCGATAATCTAACGCCCGCTCCACATCGTAAAACTTCTGTTTACCAGCGACCCAGGTCTCGGGAACTGGTTCGATCGCTGCGGGGGCGTTAGAAGGCTCAGGGGCGGGTTCCGTACCACGATACGGACAAACAAGCGATACGTGAAACGTGGGGTGAATGGTCATGTCAGCGGGCAATGCAAGCTCCACAGCCACATTCCCAACCATGCGCATGACAGGATACGGACCAATCCAGCGGGGTAAAAGTTTTCGGGATCCGTCGGCCAAGGAACGCAAGTTCTTGGTGCTTAGCAACATGAGTTGCCCTTCCGAAAACGTCACATCCTGCTTAGATTTGTTATAGTATTCCGTCGTTCGTTGCTGCGCCGCGTCCAAACACGACTTCGCGTCTGTGATTCGGGACATAAAAGACTTGGCAAAAAGTTTAGCAGCAGGCATGTTCACTTCCAACTCACACCACACGGGTAGCGTGGGATGAAATCCGTAGTTAAGAAAGAACGGACTTTTGCCTGTAGAGCGGTTAACAGCATTGTTAAGCGTGAATTCTGCCGCAGTCAAATACGTATCCCAAACGAGTGGTGTGCGACCAGCATAATTGCGCAACATATCACCCAACGTGCGGTTTGTGCGTTCGGTTTGACCATCAGTCTGTGGGTGATACGCCGTGCTCAGGTTGACGCGCATGCCAACTAGTTTGCAGAGCGCTTCCCAAAACTTAGACGTGAACTGTCCACCGCGGTCCGAGATCACATTTTTGGGAACCCCGTGTAACCGAACCACATTATCGAAAAACAAACGTGCGGTTTGCTCAGCCGTGCAGGATGATGTGCATGGTGCTAGGTGAACCATCTTAGTCAGACGATCGACCATTACGAACACCGCATCGTATCCCCCCTCAGTTTTGGGCAGCGCGACTACGAAGTCCATGGAAACACTTTCCCAAGGCGCATCCGGGACAGGCAACGGTTGCAACAACCCCTGGCCCTTACCGGACAAAGCCTTATTGCGCTGGCACAGACTGCATGTCTGGATGAAGTTCGCCGCATCCTTAGCCAAACGAGGCCACCAAAAGGAACATTGCACCAACTCGACCAACCGGTTGCTACCAGGGTGTCCTGCTAACGGGTCCTCGTGGAACCACGCAAGGATGTCGTAGCGTAGCGCGTCGTCGTTTGGAACGACGATTTGCGTAGCTGCACCCTCCGTCCGTAGCCAAAGGCCATTCTGCTTGCAAAGGTTTTCTACATTAGCCGGCTCCGAGAACCAGGCGTCTGCGTTGTAGGCAACCTTCAACCGCTCCGCGAGGTCCGTCGCGATCGGTACCTCCTCGCTACGCGGCCGCACGACGGGCGCTGCCAGAATTGCAGCGTGTAGCGACGGATGTCGACTGAGAGCATCGGCAATATTCAATTTACCAGAAATATACTCCCAGGTGCAGTCGAACCTAGCTAGGTATTCCATCCACCTAGCCTGACGGCGGTTCAACGTCGGAATGCTTTGCAAAAACGTTAGGGGCTTATGGTCAGTCTTTAAAGTAAACGGGCGTCCCTTGAGGTAACAGCGCCATTCCTTTAAATCATGCAGCACGGCCAGAAGCTCCTGTTCCCCGGTGGTGTAGCGAATCTCCGCACCAGAAAACTTCTTACTCGTGAAGGCGATCGGTCGCCCTTCCTGTAACAATACAGCGCCGCTTCCAAATATTGAGGCATCAGACACTACCTCAACACGAAATGGCAACGAATAATCAGGGAATGCAAGGGTGACATCTTCGGCAACGATTCATTTGAGCTCTTCGAATGCCCGCTGGCATTGCGACGTCCACGACTCGAGCGAAACGAAAACGCCTTTGCGAGTTAAGTTAGTAAGCGGGACCGCAATGATGGAATATTTTTCAATGAACTTTCGGAAATAATTGGTCAAGCCAAGGAACTTACGCAGCTCCGTGAGGTTCTGAGGCGCGGGCCAATCGCGAACCACGGCGACCTTCCGCGGGTCCATCTTCACACCGGTGGCCGACACAATGTGGCCCAAATATTCCACCTGAGGCTGCGCCCAAAAGCATTTGGCGCGTTTAGCAAACAATTGCTCCCGCCTCATAACGTCGAGCACGAGCCGAAGATGCTCCAAGTGCTCCTCGCGCGTCTTAGAATATACCAAGATGTCATCCAGGTAGCAAACAACGAACCTGTCGATAAACGGCCTAAACGTTCGGTCCATAACCGCCTGAAACGTCGCAGGGGCATTAGTCAAACCAAACGATAGGACCGTATACTCAAAGTGACCGAAGGGCGTCCGAAAAGCGGTTTTCGGGATATCAGAGGCAGCGATGCGAATCTGATTGTAGCCCTGTTGTAAGTCAATTGAGGAAAAATATGCCGAGCCCTTCAGCTTATCCAACAGGTCGTCAACGCGTGGCAAAGGGTAGCGATTTTTCACCGTATTCGCATTTAACCCCCGGTAATCGATGCACATGCGCAAGGTCCCATCCTTCTTACCGACAAACAAAATCGGTGCAGAATACGGGGATGTGCTGGGGCGTATCATACCCTTCGCGAGCAAATCCGTCACCTGGCGCTTCACCTCGTCCAGCTCCAATGGACTCAACCTGTACATTGGCCGGGCCGTAGGCTGCGCTCCAGGCATGAGAGGGATTGTGTGATCAACAGGACGCATAGGTGGTAGGCCAGGGATATCTTTAAAGACGTCCTCATACTGCGACAGTAGGGCCTCAACCTCAGGATCCGCAGAAATCTGCGCGGTGGTGACACAACAGCTCACCCGCGGCCTTAAAAGCAGTCCGTGGGCACCCTTCCGTAACAAACAGACGGCCTCCTTACGCCCAACTAGCTCTGGTTCGATTCGCGCGGCCATTGCGGTCACAGCGAAATTAACCATAGGCACCGCCTCAGTTTCGCCCTCCTTTGGTGTGACATGTTCGAACGACAGGAAAGGTACCTTAATCGACAGAGTACCCTTGCACATATGCAGGGTCGCGGTCTCCATGTCGATGCGCGCGCGGTACTGCCGTAATGTCGACGACCCCATTATGTACGGTGCAGTCTCTGCTAAGCCCTGCAGCACGTACGGCCGGGTCACAATACGCAAAGGGCCTATCGATAGGCTAAGGGTAATCCTGCCCACGATGGGATGCTTACCCCCATCAGCAAGGGTAACCTGTGGACAATCAGACGACTCTGGGGACAACCCCAGCGCATTCACCTCTGCGACAGAGATGAAGTCGTCGCTGGCACCGGTGTCAACAAGTGCCTTCAGAGTACAGCCATTCAAACCGATCTGAACCACAGGGACACGGTTATCTATGAGCGACTGCCCAGCAGACAACGTCAGTGCACTTAGGGCGGGTCCGTAACCTACGGCACCCCCGTCAGGAGCTTCGTACCAAACGTCAACCGAGTAGGATGTGCTTGGCCACGGAGCCAGCGTACCCTCCCGATCCACACCATTAAACTGCCCGGTGCCCGGCTCGAACCGGTGGACATGCCGCATACCCCTTAACGATGCCTCTGCCTTGCGCCGACAGAAAGCGGGGAGTAAAACACATGCGGCGGTGCCTGGATATTGACGCCTACACCTCCTGTATATGGCCAACTTTTCCGACATCTCACGCAGAGATGAGGGGATGAACAAAACCACGTGGTTAGACAGATCGATAGACGACAGGGGACGGTGAGGTGTAAACAAATTACACAACGGGTCGAAGCAGAGAAGTCCCGTGCATCCGTCAAGCGTGATGCGTCGCGCAATGACTCGCTCGATGTGTCCAAGTACACAAGGCAACAATGCCTTAACGGCTGGCCGTAAGGATGACCACCGACCACGCGTTAGTTCAGAAATCCCAGGTGGTGCCCCCTCCGCAGGAACCCGGGCAAGCCCCTATTTCGGCTGAGGTACAAACGGCGGCATTAGCGGGCTATCCTTCGTGGAATGGCTCTCCACACACCGTAGACAAACGTTGGCCAATTTCCGACGCTCGAATTCGGAACGATTGCAATTCCATTTTGGCATATACGTGTCGTCCGTGCGAGTCCGCTTCGCATTGGGGTCGGAACGCTGTGCGGCTGCCGTCGACGGCGCACCACCACGCCTCCTGTTTTTAGCCGGGTCCGAGCTCGGACCTGCTCCTCCTGACCCACGGACACCCGAGCTAGCGCCCCCGCGCGCCTGGCGTTGCCGGTTGCTGCGTCGCGTCGCGGCAGTAGGCGTGGGGCGGGTCGCTCCGAAGTCCTGGTCAAGAGCTACGGCTTCCCCAAGCGGATCCTCAGGGATGTCATCATGCCCTCGAGCTTGAGGTAATGGCAGAACCCTTGGTCCAGCAGTGTTGTCCATATTCGTGTTCACTGCTGAATGCGGCACAATTAAGTGAGCAGGGGTCTGAAGGAAAAGGGGCTCTTGAGTGGCTCGCGCGCCAACAGCCTCAAGACCTCTGTCCGGTGCTCTAGCAGCCACAACAAAATCGGGTTGGCTAGCTAGGCTAGTGTGCGGCGTATCGTCGTGTTCCGCGGACATGGAGCACGAAACGATACCCTAGGTTTGCGTAATAGAAGCCGACTTCTATCGCAAAGGCAAGAGTACAAAGTGATTCGGTGAGCCTACCGACAGTACTCTTGAGAAGATTCAGTAAACTCAGCAAGTACTTGCCCAGCTGAGTCCTGATCTCTGTAGTTTGGGCAATGAGAGTCGCCAACTGGTCCGGACGAAAGCCGGTCTCAGTCGCCGCAGCAAGCAATGCCGGTGCACTGAGATTACCTGCGACTCAGAGCGTACACTTACACAACAAGTGCAGCAATCTAAGTAAAAGCAATTAAACAATTACAAACCGGAAGCGGCGGCGTCCAAAACGGCGCGGCCTAGGTCTTCGGCAAAAGTATCTAGCGGTCCTCGTGGTTCGTCGCTGGAGCTCGCCATAGAAAGAACCTACTTCCGATTAGACAAAGAGAGACAGTTAGGCAACGAACCTGTCTCGATACCAATTTGTTGTACCTCTCGTTCGCGTTTGCTCATAAGTATCTGCACGTCTGGAGACTTTCGACACCGATGCGCGAGCACTTGCAAGTACAGCAAGGCAAGCGAGAGCAAACAGAGACAGCGGAAGACTTCAAGACGAAGAGAGATATAACTTACAGTTTTACAGATCGGAACGATGCAATGGACGAAATCGCCGTCAGCGCCGGAAGCAAGCAACCATCACGCGGCGGTGATTAGCGAAGTTCAGGCTTAGCTCGGGCTAAGTAGAATAGCGTATAGCAATAGTAATGTAGAACACACAAGTGTTCTCCGGTATCGAATGTCTTATTTTGCTTAGCCATCCTCGCATCTGTTATACTCGCAGCATCGCAATGCCGTACGATTCACATCAGGAGGCCGATCCTAGATGTGACAACCCTACTGCGTCTAGGCGATGTCTACGCATAACAACGTATAAGCCTTTCCGGCATTCGCATGATGCAAGGGTCCGGATAACGATATCCGGTTGCAGGGCATGTATCGTGACGAGTGCGGCGCTCTCAACGTGTGCTTTAATGAAGTAATATTATATCAGATAATATTACTTATCGTTTCGTAGCACAAGCATAATGCGCACTTCAATGCTTCGGGCTTTCATGCATGCTAGGCGGATTTGCCATGATGCGATGTCGCGATGGATAATGACAACATGCCAAATGCATATATAAATGTACACGAATAATTTATATCATGCAGATTCATTCATATGCAATGTGTTCATCACAATAGCACTTCGCCTTGTAGGATCACATTGACCTACGCATCGGCGGGAAACTAACCGTAGCACAACACAGGGACAGGGACAGGGACAGGGACAGGGACAGGGACAGGGACAGGGACAGGGACAGGGACAGGGACAGGGACAGGGACAGGGACAGGGACAGGGACAGGGACAGGGACAGGGACAGGGACAGGGACAGGGACAGGGACAGGGACAGGGACAGGGACAGGGACAGGGACAGGGACAGGGACAGGGACAGGGACAGGGACAGGGACAGGGACAGGGACAGGGACAGGGACAGGGACAGGGACAGGGACAGGGACAGGGACAGGGACAGGGACAGGGACAGGGACAGGGACAGGGACAGGGACAGGGACAGGGACAGGGACAGGGACAGGGACAGGGACAGGGACAGGGACAGGGACAGGGACAGGGACAGGGACAGGGACAGGGACAGGGACAGGGACAGGGACAGGGACAGGGACAGGGACAGGGACAGGGACAGGGACAGGGACAGGGACAGGGACAGGGACAGGGACAGGGACAGGGACAGGGACAGGGACAGGGACAGGGACAGGGACAGGGACAGGGACAGGGACAGGGACAGGGACAGGGACAGGGACAGGGACAGGGACAGGGACAGGGACAGGGACAGGGACAGGGACAGGGACAGGGACAGGGACAGGGACAGGGACAGGGACAGGGACAGGGACAGGGACAGGGACAGGGACAGGGACAGGGACAGGGACAGGGACAGGGACAGGGACAGGGACAGGGACAGGGACAGGGACAGGGACAGGGACAGGGACAGGGACAGGGACAGGGACAGGGACAGGGACAGGGACAGGGACAGGGACAGGGACAGGGACAGGGACAGGGACAGGGACAGGGACAGGGACAGGGACAGGGACAGGGACAGGGACAGGGACAGGGACAGGGACAGGGACAGGGACAGGGACAGGGACAGGGACAGGGACAGGGACAGGGACAGGGACAGGGACAGGGACAGGGACAGGGACAGGGACAGGGACAGGGACAGGGACAGGGACAGGGACAGGGACAGGGACAGGGACAGGGACAGGGACAGGGACAGGGACAGGGACAGGGACAGGGACAGGGACAGGGACAGGGACAGGGACAGGGACAGGGACAGGGACAGGGACAGGGACAGGGACAGGGACAGGGACAGGGACAGGGACAGGGACAGGGACAGGGACAGGGACAGGGACAGGGACAGGGACAGGGACAGGGACAGGGACAGGGACAGGGACAGGGACAGGGACAGGGACAGGGACAGGGACAGGGACAGGGACAGGGACAGGGACAGGGACAGGGACAGGGACAGGGACAGGGACAGGGACAGGGACAGGGACACGGACAGGGACAGGGACACGGACAGGGACACGGACAGGGACAGGGAAGGAGCTTAGCACCAGCAAGCCGGCAGCTGGCTGAGTGGCACCGAGAGACACAGCGGCGGACACAGATGATGCCTCGCCATCATTGTCTAACTTCATGCTGATCCAAAAACGCCTAGATCGTGGTCGAAATTCCATTTCTTCTGTTCTATCTGGCACAAAAGACAAATAATACACAGTGCTCGCTGTCCCTTGATAATTAG
The DNA here is from genome assembly GCA_030268105.1 of Volvox africanus. Lineage (NCBI taxonomy): Eukaryota > Viridiplantae > Chlorophyta > Chlorophyceae > Chlamydomonadales > Volvocaceae > Volvox > Volvox africanus. The sequence continues at coordinate 4,585,003 of BSDZ01000079.1, forward strand.
GGATACATCATATCCTGCCGCCGCTGATTTTGATACGACAACATCGAGGGACTTTTGTCGGAGCAAACAAGACCAGTGTATGCTGAGTACAGTGCCGGCATCGTTACCATAGTATCATGCACGTGTTCATGTTGTTTGTGCACTTCATTTCACTCGTAAGCTGGAAGTTGTGTCGTTACCCATGGGATTACTAAATCCTTGCTTCCATGTACGGCTTGCAGAAAATTACCAGTCATGTACAGCTGAGATCGATATCGCTACCTCACATAATTATAATAATATATTATTTGTATATGAATATACAGAATCCAGTTAACGCGGGGCAAGCCGCCCTCATTGCGCGTAACACCCTTTCACAACCACCCATGTAAGACCTAAAGAAGTATTGCATTACATTACATGATGTTACACGATTTATCCGCAGGTTTAGCATGTAGACATGGCCGATCCCATCACCCTTTATGTCGGCCCTGGCTTTTTTTCGGGTCTAAACTCTCACTATCTAGTCACTATCCGCCGCCCGCTACCAGCCCTCACTTTCAGTCCCCACCACTCGCTTTGCATCGTTGTGTAGCTTGTTGCCTCATATACCGGTGAGCCATCGTCGCGGATTTGCACCATACTGTCATTTGTTTGGCATTATTACACCTGGTACACCTGGAATCGGCAAGTCAAAACATTCTTCGCTTTCGTGCTGAAGGGCTGGCCGGGTAAGGAAAAGAAGGTCCAGCACGATTGTTTTCGACGCCCAAGGCTCACGGGATTTGCTCACATCCAAAGGCACAGATGTCGATGTCATGGACGGCTGGATCGATATCGACTCTGGTGAGGAGCTCGAGGATCCCAAGACATGGTGAGTGGAAGGGCTGCCCAGAAGAAATGTTCTAAGCTGTCAGCAGCACTCTGGGAAAAGCCATCCTCCATATTTTTCGTTGGATCCATAAAGTCCATATGGACTTCCATAAAACTATATGGACTTCCATAAAACCCATATGGAAGGCAATAATATCCACATACAGCCATGAAAAACGTTTTTAAGTAGATATGTCCTGTCATGACAGCTTGTGGAAAATTGTTTTTCTGTGACTTGGGGTCGTTAGGGTTCTGGTAGCCTGACACCTTCCATAATCCATTGTCCCAATTCCATAAAATACACTTCCTAGTGCAGTGCGTATAGCTTATAACCATGAACAAATTTGAGCATACCACTCTGGTAGCATGCAGTTTGTTTTAGAGGCCATATGCACCTCGTGGTGACCACTTTAATATGATGTGATGTGGTACGACAATACCGTCAACCCGTCATTCTACCAACTCATCTTTGTTCTTTCTTTACAACTTCTTTTCCATCTACTGCTTTCTGACTTCTACCACTTGTAACGATTCAATCTATCACGTCAATTATCCCGCCAAATCATATTCTTCTATTACGCACGCTTTCTATAGCTCCTTGTACCTTGTAACCAACCAACGTTTTGCCATCAGTTGTGCCAATCTAAGAGGTTATGAGCCCTGCGGCGTTCAGAGCTGGTCTGCGCCGCCGGAAGTGCGCCGTGAACCAATCATGGCAACTTTGGGCAGCCGGCAACAATCATGGCTGATGCTCAAGACTTGCTTATAAGGATCCGAACCCAAGGTCGTATAGAGGTAATATGCGACATGGAGGACATCAACTTTTGTTTGGAGTTTCTGATGGCGTTGGCGACGGCTTTGGGCGAACGCGCCAGAACTGTTAATAATCGAGGTTGGGCCAAACAGTTCAGATATCATAACGATCCTTTCTAAGGAGATGGACTGGCTATAATTTCGAGGTCGCCGCCCAAGGCAATCTGCCGGCAAATGCGCATGTTAGCCGCGCGTATTCAAAGAAGACGACGCTAAGGAGGAGCTCAGCAATCAAGCCTTGGTTGCTTTTTGTGGGCTTAATCGGAAGCACGGAGGAAATTTTCTGGTTATTTATGAGTTACAGCGACACCGACACCGACACCAAGATGGAACGGGCTGGCGATAACTTCGCGAGGAATCCGAGTTTCTATAGCATTTTCATGTTAAAGGCCTTTCGAATTTGGTTTCCACATGCTGGACAACCTATGGCGCGACGATTTGCACATTTGTTGGTCAAGACGATCAGGGAAAGTGGTGGCCGAGCGCGTGGTAGGGGGAGGCGGCAAGTGGGGACACCTCTGCAAGTAGCGGCGATATGGCACGGGAAGCAGTGGGGGCAATGCACATCAACCGGTACTGAGGTCCTCACGCCGGGGTACCAGAGGGGCGTTGCTTCCCGTGACAGCACGTTTTAGGTATGTAGATAGGTGGCCAGAGATACCCTATCTACATATCATGCGTATAATTGGTTGGCCGAATAATAATAGGACATGAAGCTAATGACAGTACGTGATGCTGAATAATCGCCGTATTTTGCATGCGAAATGGACGCTTCCTTTTGTGCCCTCCATGCCAGCCATTGTAACTTTCCATTAAATGCCGTTTCCATTCCATAAAATGCCTTCCATAAAATGCCTTCCATAAAATGCCTTCCATAAAATACCTTCCATAACCTGGTGGCAGGATTATGGATTCCATATCAAAATAATATGGAGGCCACTTTATGGAAAAGGACGCTGGATTTTATGGAAGCCGGACCCCCCCGTTTTCCCAGAGTGCAGGGTCCAGGGCGGGAGGGTAAATATACATGTTAACTTGTCAAGACGGTGTAAATTGTATCCGAAGAATATTATCATGTAAAATAGACGATAAAATATTGCATGGTATCCAATGTATGTGTTTGAACTATTATTCTGATGGTTCAAACCAGAATTTTCCTACATTTATGCTTGTAACAAGTAAAAAAATGATTGGTCAATTTTTGATATATAAGGGCTGACAATCATGGTTGGCTGTCATGAGAATGAATGTACAGTTTGACTGACTGACACACCGGTGGATCGTGGACACGGGCACTCCCGTCGAGCGAGCCCCCAACATTATACTGCTGGCATCCCCTGACCAGAAGCGATACAAGGAGTTCGTGAGCTTGCGGGGTGCGACCACTTTGTACATGCCAGTCTGGAAGGACGATGAGACAGAGAAGTGCAGTATAAAAGCTGTGAATTACGTTACATACAGGTGCTGGTTCTTTGCACATTAGTCTCCGTGTGCATGCGCAAATAAAGGGTTTGCAGTGGATGAGTGCAAACTCTTATGCATATATATAATTATTCATGTATATAGCGCTTCCAAGTAAGCCTATCTCTTCATTAGAGTTGTCTACCTCGTCGGAGACAACATTCCGTTGTGTCCATGTGCAGAAAACAGCTGTTCCAAAACCTCGATTACGCCCTGTATGACAAACTGGAGTCAATGTGGGGCAACGTTCCATAATACGTCCTGAAGAAGGTATGTGCTTATTGGGCAGGCATGATCATGAGAATTGTGGGCGTAGCTAGTTTCGTAAATGACACGGTGCTATTTGTTAAGCAGGCAGTGGCGCTAAGTGCACTCTGCTGGAATGACTGTGGCTTGGTAACTGTTGTATCATGCCGTATAAAGAGCTCGCAAGTTAATGTCACTACAGTAACCTGGCGGCGGTGTAGTATATATAGTATCTACGGGGGTGTTCTTAATGAAACAATTGTACAATTGTATGTGTGTATACCAAGATGTACAAGGGTGTACGAAAGTGTCCAGCATTCGAGTTTCACCACTTAAGGTTTAGGGTTAGTGGCGAGTTATGCATAGATAGACATGGCGTGCTGGCGGTGTTGGACCATGACTAAAAAGAGAAAAGGGTAAAAACGAATACTGTGGTGATAATAACGACGTGTGATTGTCTATGTCTGTGTGTCACCCACGCAATTAGGTCGTTGAATTTGGTTGAATTCGTACCTACCATGTAGGCATGTCAGAGGAATCATTCCAGTCAGCAGGTAAATTTAAGCTCATCAACTTATTAATTGCACTCCTATATATGACCACTTGCCGCATGCATGCTAGGCTTCATGGGTGCACTTGGTCAGATGCAACATGTACACACACATACAAAGATATATGTATCGCCCACAGTGTAGCACCCTATATAGTGTAACACTATATATATATATATATACTGTGGGCGATACATGTACCTTTCTCTTCACCGTTACCTTTCTCTATCTGGCTCACACATCATGTACCGTATCATATGGAACATCACATCCATTACAAGGTAAGCTGGTGCTCACCGACTGCCATCGTCATGGTGACACGTTATGGCTCTGCGTCATGCCTCCCCGTCACGGCTCCGTCATTTCACCCATGACGTAGAGAGCTGAATGAGATATACACCTCAACAAGAAGTCAACGACGGAGGACAGCATGACACCCCCCGCCCGCTTAAGCAAATACTGTCCACCACCTACATAAAAATCAAAAGCGACATCTTGTCTGGTTTGGTCTAAAGTAATAATGAAGTCTAGCCAATGTTAACCAGAAGCTCCGAAACCACACCTGTAATTCAGACAGCATCTTAAGTCATCCTCTCATTTTCATTTCCCCAGCTCACAGCTGAAGAGGACACATACAGCACTACTTCCGACCCCTTCACCCCACCCCCGTCATTACAAAATAACCGAACCCGCATCAGTGTCCGCCACCGCGTATGCGTCACCACCACTCCAATGCGCTCACGTAATACATAATGGTACGACATCTTGCACTCCTCCTTTGCCTAACACCAAAAGCACATATACTCACGCAAAAGAGGCAAAAAAACCTGAAATCGATGCTTCTATTTAGCCAGCTACCATCATCACCATCTAAGTCATCACGTCGCCATACCAGGCTGCAGTACATTCACCAACACTGTCGATGCCATGCCGATGCACTGCTGTACCCTGCGGCCCGCCCGCCAATGCCGTACCAACGCCACTCCACCGCTATGTTTTCTTTCATCCTGATTGCTGCCTGGCTAGAACGCCATTAACCTCGCCGCTGCCTCATCTCAAGTCCCGACCCCAAATTGTTAGTCTCTATCCAAGACGGATAACGGCAACTAGCTGTTAACACGAGTTGTCTAACAGGGAGGGAGATATGGGGTTATCTATCCGTCCATCCATCCGTCCGTCCGTCCGTCTGTCTGTAAGATTATCTATTGTGGCATGTCGGTGTTGCCGGTGGTTCACGATCCGGCCTTCACGCCGTCCACATCCATGGCAGCGGAAGCGGAAGCCGCTGGCGCAGCCGTCATTGGTTGCGCCTGCGTTGCTGGTGAAGATGACGCACCCGCCGCTGGCGCCGCCGTGACGCCGTCGCCTCCCAAGCCACCTGACTCCTCCAGCAATGCTTGCTGCTCGGGGCCGCCCTCTTTGAGCCCTTGATCTGCCGGCGCCGGCGGGGCTCGCACCGTCGGGGCCGCTGCCACACCATCCACTGCCGGTACTGTCTGTGGCACCGCCGGCGCCGCCACCATCTTTAACGGTATCGTTGCACTCCCGGCACCGTCACCATATGCGGTGCTGCCCGTTGGTAGCGGCGCCTCCAGCCCTCCAGGCGGAAGCGTCATGAGCGACACCGCCGCCCCAGTCGCCGCCGCCACCGTGGCTGTCGGCCTCCCCGCCAACGAATCCATGATCCCCTTGACGGCAACCGCCAGCTCCGGTCCCTTGATGCTCGTACACACAAGTTGTATAGCCTGCGCCTCTGCTGCCGTCAAGCCCGGCCCCGTAAGGCCCAGCGCGCTGACGTCAGGTACCAGCGGCAATGCTAAATGATTTACAAGCATCGACGCCAGGACGGCAGCGCCTTGGATCGCGCTCTCGGTGGAATTGTCGCCGCCACCACCAGCCGCGGTCGACGTGAGGACGGCGGCAGCTGGCATGCCACCGCCGGCGGGTTGGGATCCCGCCGTCGCCGCCAGCGAGCCCCCACCACCGCGAACGCCATTCGCGGTACCGACACCTCGTGTGGCTGCCGCGGCTGCCGCCACTTGCACGGCGCGCGGCGGCAGTCGTATTGTCAAAGATCCTGTACGACCTGCTGCTGTAGTACCAGCCATTTGCGGCTTTCCAACGTCAACATGCGTGGCCACCAACGCTTCCGTCTGTCTTGGGATGCCGGCCATAGCCAACGATTGCAGCAACGTCAGCCCCGCCTGACGAGTTTGATCCTGCGAGCCGCCCGTCACCGGCGCGGCAGCGGCACCGCCGTTTGTTGCTACCGGCCCCGCGGCCGCTGCTGTACCATGAGCCACCCCGTCTGCCGCCGTCGTCGCCAGCTGGTCCTTCTCCCTCCCCTTTTCTTTTTCCCGTTCTCTCTCTCGCCGCTGCTCCGGCTTGGTAAGGAGGCCACCGTTGGCGCCGGGGGTGCTGCCGCGGCTTCCACCACCGGCGAGCATGACGGTTGCACCGCCACCGCTGGCGGCGGCGGCGGCCGCCGCTGCTGCTGCCGCAGCGCGCCGCTGCTGCTGTGTCAGCGGCTTATCTGAGGGCAGCGCGACAGCGGGACTGACTCCCAAGAGGTCCTTTACACAGCTAAGCACGTCCAGGACGGTGGCAGGCGGCATGACACCGCCTTGCCGCGGGCCCATCTTCAAGAAGCCGCCTGAGATGACGTACAAGGAAACCCAGCCAGGAGAGGCGAATTGTTGAGATGTTCAGAAGAAATAAAAAAGAAAATGAATAACAAAACAAATGAAAAGTATTCTGAAGTAACACGACCACTCAAGATTTATTTACAGGTAACGCGGCATGTAAGAGCGCCACAACGGAATGCAGCTTGATATACTTTTATTTATATTCTGGATAATTTTGATGTTTTTTCTGCGTTAGCGCTAAGTACTAAAACCCCGTAAGAATTAACAAACAGCGACAGTTAATTTGCGCCAACAAAATACGTACAAGCACACGCTCAAGAACACAAATACGCACACACGCTCTCTGTCCGCCTCTCGCTCACTCACCCGCTGCTTTAAAGCTGTGGCGCCATTTCTTGGCACTGCTCTGCGCTATCGAGGCTTCAAATTGCGCCGGAGTCGTGGACAGCAGCGCACCGCCCTCGCCGTCGTACACCACCTTGGGACACACGTTGCCGTTCAAGTCGACCTGCATTGGACAGACATGAGGTTTGTGTCGTACGCATGGCGCACAAACGGTACGGCATCCTGATCGGTGAGGAGAGCGTTGCCGAAGGTGGGAAGTAGGGAACAGTCTGGGTCAGAAGGCTTTCCCACAACCGCTGACGAGGACCAAACAACACAACTAACACGAAGTGTGGGAAGTACGACGCTGCACATCATGACGCGGCATGACGAGCGCAGCACGGTGTCCAGATGACAGAGTGAAAATTCATCAGTCAATTTCTCCCTGCCGGGTGTGCCGGGTTTGCCGGGTTTGCCGGGTCTGGGTCCGCCTTAAGCAATCCGAGATTCAGTTGCAGTCCTCGGCTTTGCGTGAGCCGAGGACGGGCTGTCTCCCTCATCTCTGGAACCAGCACTTTACTGATATCGTCGTACCTCGTACGTCATCCAGCCTCGGGACTTGTCGCACGTGATGATGACGTACACGGTGGGCCCTGATGGCTTTCCGTACGTTGGCGACGATGGATCAAGCACTGTACGGAAATGCGACGTCACCTCTCCCAAAGACGCCAGCCGCATTCCTGCCGCTGCGCCCGAGCCGTCTTGACGGGCGAAGCCTGTGGGCGTTGATTAAGTGGTTTGAGATTCTATTGTTCCCCAAATGGAATGTGCGTTTGGGTAGTCCTCAGCTGAAGCGGCGAATTCGTCGATTGAGCCGCACCGTGTGCTCAGGTGCGCACACGGGCATGTACGAGGTAACCTCCCAGACAGACAGACGGGAAGACAGACAGACGGACGTATGCGGACGCACGCACGCGGAGCCAGACGACCGGACAAGCAGACCGACAGGCAGGCAGATAGCCGCCTGGCCCCCTTTCAGGGCTGGCACAAACTGAAAACCTCAACGACCTAAACCTCGTTCCGCATCCCTAGCCGCAGCCGCCCCACATCCCCCAGACACCCAGACACCCTAACACCCAGACACCCTCACACCCACCCAGACACTTCAGGTATTCAGGAGGCCCCTCCGACGCTGCCTCCTGCTCCGTCAGCATCGTGGGCTCCACCCCCATCGCGTTCTCTTTGCACAGCAGCGGCCGGGCGAAGGAACCGTCGAACGCTACCAGGAGGTTGGGACTGCGCCCCTGAGCGCGGAAGAAGAGAGTGCCGTACGGGACACCGCTGCCTGACAGCGGCGCGCCGCCGCCCATGGCGTTGACGCCAACGGCGCTACCGTTGACGGCAGCGCCGACGCCGGTCGGCGGAGAGGCGTCGGACCCACCGGATGTCTCGGTCTTTGGGATTGGATTTGAGGGATTATCACGGGGCCAAGGGAGGGGCGCACGTGCGTGTGTGTATGTGCGTGTGTGTATGTGTATGTGTGCGCACATTCTGAGGACTAGACCGCGGCAGGGAATGTAAGAGTGCAAATGCCGGGGTCTCGGAAAGGTCGAAGAACACCCAGGGAGAAAGTGAATGTCGGGTAACGCAAAGAAGGTCCTTCTTCCGGTCTGGCGGGCAGACAACTGGCATCTGCACGAGGTGGGGAGGGAAGGGGGAGTAACGCACGGAGAGAAAAAGAAGATGCCCTCGCACATCTCCATCTCCATTACCACCACCTCTATCAGTACTATCAGTACTATCAGTACTACGCACGGGGGGAGGGGCAGGGGCTGGGTGGTGAGGCGGGAAGTTGGGAAGTCGGGAAGTCGGGACAAAATGATGTGGATGAGCGAAAAGGCTGAGTGCGGTGTTGAGGTTGCATGGCCGTGGTGGGAGTACGGTGCCTGATGGTGATAGTGCTGGTGATGGCGACGTGGGCGCTCAGAGCTTTTCCTACCTTTATCCGTTTAGCAGGCAGCGTGGGATCGTTATCCATTTCCCAACCCGCAGGCGGGCGCCGCGGGCGCTGCTTGCGCTGCAGCGGCAGCGAGGGCTCTCCGTCCGCGGGGGCACTGCTGCGGCGGGTCCGGCCCACAAGCCCCAACGCAGCAGAAGCTGCCGCTGGTGCCGCTGGTGCCGCTCCTCCCGAGCCCGCAGACGCTGCCACTACAGTGCCCGGCCCCGCTGGCGCGGCTGCAGGTCTGTCCGAACCGGTTCCTGGAGCAGGACTGGGACTGAGGCTCGTTCCGTCCGATGTGGTGCCGGTTTTACCCGCGAGCTCCGTCGCAGAGGGAGACGCTGTACCGGTGGTGTGTTTCTGAGCTGGTGCGGCATCCATGTGCTCGGCTTGGTCAGCGGAAGGTGCAACGGGCTTCCTTTCAGCTGCGGCGGTTGCCGCTCCTGCAACAGCGGCCGCTTCTTGAGAAGCTGGAGCCGCCGCCGGTGCGGCGTCAACCACCATTGAATCCATTGATTTAGGAATGGTGAAAGGTCGCCCAGAGGCGCGAGAAACTGTGGTGGGAAGGCGGCCTCGAGGAAGCTGAGCTGCTGTCGGCTTCCCGTTGCCCGCTCTTGCTTTATGCTAGGGCCTGGACGGCGGCGACTTTGCTGAAATGTTAGATAAGCGTGATTTGAAGTTTAATCGCGTGCGTCGGCGGCTGCGTTGCTGGCTTTGACGGCAAAGGGCGCGTGATGGCCAAGGCGGAAGCGGGAAGTTCGGCGGGAACTGTCCAGAACGGCGGCGCCGAGACGTGCTAAAAGTGGTGTGCTAAAGCGTTGGTCCTTGAGAGAGTCAGCGGGTCTGGCGGCTGCGGTCCTAAAGACCGTCTCTTCTAGGGCGCTTTTGATGCGCGCCTTGCAACGACGCGACAGGACGTAAAGATGTACACGTTAGCAGATGCGTTAGTAAGGAGAAATAGCTGTGCGCGACGGCAGAAAAAATTCATGTTACATGGGTTGGCCGTCGAAAGCAATTTGCATTAGGGCAGCGGCAGCGGCGTCCTGAGTACGACTGCAGTGCACAGACCTGGCGCACAAAACTATGATGACGTGCACATAATTGCTTTGTATACAACTTTAGAGCACGGCGCGTCAGCGCTTATAGCAAACTGAAGCGCAGAAAGAGGTTAATGTTGCTTGGCCCGATAGCAACTTTCCTAGAAGACGATCTGACGGTCTACACAATCGATAACTTTATTATGAAAAATACCAAACGATATTTTGGATCTAAGTCGATAGGAAAACATCCTGCGACCTTAATTGCAAGGCTTCCGGATGGACTGCCAACCCAAAAGCTACCAAATTTTTGAAACGACAAATTGGCATGAATATCCATCATGTTGTCAGGGGCAGCACTTCACCTAGGCAAGGGATTGATACGTTATAACCGTTTCTCTTGCTTACGAGCTTTGGCGAAGCCCATGGCTGTGATGCATCGTTATAGCAAGGCTATCTACTTTCAGACTTATCATTCTCTCTTCATTTTGGGGGTTTCAATGGCATGCAACTGTTCTGCGTTGAATTCTAATGGAACGAAATTGCATTCGATCTCCTGATGCATGAAAAGAAGCAGCGCGATTGCATGAAAACGTATACAAAAGTCATCTTTGTTGAAAATGCAAATATATTAATTTATTCGACTTTGATCTGTTCTCGCAGTCATACACAAAAGGGTTTCAGGTGTCCTAGACCACTTGACTGTACTATTATGCACTGCCTCCGCATTGGTCCGCAATCTATCAAGAGTTGGGCTGCGCGTGCTCGTGCTGGCGCTCCGGCTGTTTCACGTGCATTCCGTGTTTACCATCGTCGGCTGGAGGTCATCGCTTCCGCGCGTGCCAGGACCAGTTCCGTAGACGAGAAACCTGAAGACATTAGCATGCTCGATGGGGATGTCGCGGCACTGTTTAGTCACGCCATGCCGAAGGTCGAGATCGGAGCGCTCAAGTTTCTACAGGTGCAGGGCGGGACCTCTTCTCAAGCCAGGGGCCTTTTGCAGGGGCCGTCTTCATAATGACGCCCCATGGCTGGGTCAGAGTGCACCATATCACTATGATCATAGGATATTAATTCCACCACCACCACCTTCACAACCAGCACCAGCGCCAGCATCGCCGATGTGTCACCTGACTTCCCACTCCTCCTCCTTACCGCCACAGAGCTATCCCGAGTACGACGGTCGTGGCGTCAAGATCTGTATCTTTGACACCGGCGTTGACCCAGGTGCGCTCTCTTCATTTAAAACCCAAGACCAGCCAGCGCAGCGCTCCCTGCACGCCGCCGTTCACATTTCGTTGCTAAGCAGCCCTTCGTTGCCTCTAAGCCATGCTCTCCCGCCTTAATGCACACACATACACACACGCCCATACACACACGTCCCTCCTGGTTCCCCCAGGAGCTGCTGGTCTCCAGACCACCTCCAACGGCCAACCCAAGGTACGCTATCTGGCTGCCTGGCACGTATCCGCCCACCTCAGTGTGGGCGGGCAGTGGGGCTGAGTGCTGGAGACTGTCTTGAGCCGTCGTTGTCAAAAGGATGTTTGGGATTGGGACTCGCCTTATGCGGGAAGGAGGGGGATTTCCCTGAACTTGTGGATCACTCACTTGGGGTTAACGTTACCCCACATCACTACCACGGACTCCTCTGCCTCGTTAGTTTAGTGCTGCCCTCCTCCCCCCCTCCCCCCCTCCTCCCAACACACACAAACACAAGCACAAACACCTTCCCCGGCCCCTCCAGTCGTCCCCGCCGTTTTCCATGATTTACCCCTGTACCCGTACTACGTGGGGATCCAGATCTTGGACGTGATTGACTGTACGGGCAGCGGTGACGTGGACATGTCTCGGATAGAGAAGGCAGATGCACACGGCTATGTCACTGGAGCCAGCGGCCGTAAACTGAAGCTCCACCCTGCCTGGAGCAACCCCTCCGGTGAATACTGAGTGGGGGATCAACCGCCTCAACCGCCACCGCCGGGGAGGGGTCGGTTGCTAGTTGGGTTCGGTTGAGATGGCGAGACGGCCATGACTGCCACAGACTAATGGGATAGGTCTGCGAGATGGCGTACGACCGGGCCGGCTGGGCTTGCGATTACGATCTGTACGGGAATGGGACGCGCGCGTGTATGTGTATGTGCTTATCATGTGTTTATGTTTGTGTAAGGGAGAGAAGATGTCCGCGGACCGTCACCTTCGGCTTGGAGGGCAAAGGTGGCAAGGCAATCAACAGCGTGGCTTTTGATGAAACGACCTGGAATCCCCCTCCACCCTCCACCCTCCACCCTACCCCCACCCAAGTCCCCTCCCCCTCACCAACTCCCACCCAGCACGCCTACCGTACCAGTTCGATAATCGATCTTCATCCCCCTCCCTCCCTTAAGGCGAGTGGCGCGTCGGTTGCAAGCACGTGTACGACCTCATCAGCCGTACGCTCGTTACCCGCCTGAAGGAGGAGCGGAAAAAGAAGTGGGAAGAGTCGCATCGAAGGGCGGTGGCGGAGGCAGTGGCGGCACTAGCCAAGTAAGTCTTCCGCCCCCCCCCCTTCTCCCCCCTCCCGCAGAGCAGCGTGTGCCGTACAGCTCTGGGGCCTTATGTTGCAGGCCTCTCTGTTGCTGTCTGATATCCTCAACTGTCCTTGCATTCCTGGTTGACTCATGCACCCCGCCGCCCCACCGCAGCAGGGGTTTTGATTCGTGTGGAGTTGCCAGCTGATCAGAAGCAAGTACGTTACGAAAAGACAAGTAATTTGTGTTAAATTCTCGTCCTCCCCCTTCCCCCCAAACACACGCGCATACACACACACACACAAAACGCACATGCACACGCACACGCACCAGATTCGATCGCGACACTGGCGCCTCCAAGATAAGCTCGGACGTCGCCGGAAAGCAGCGTACGGAACTGGAGGGCCGGCTGAACCTGCTCAAGGTACGGAAAGGGGAAGTACACACTGGCAGTTGGTTTCGGAGCCTCAGGGACTCCGAACCACGGAACGGTGTGGAGGAAGAGCTTTGATTCTGATTTTTAAAAAATTGTACGTTTGTCGCTTATCTGTACGACACACCAAACTTGAAAAATCTTGGGTTCCATGATTTCTCTGCTGGATGGATGCAGGACTTGGCCAAGCAGTATGAAGATCCAGGTACGGATGATATTCAGTCGTTCGTGTGCCGGTTTCGCAGCATGTAATGTCAGGGCTGTTTGGGAAAGTGAAAGGGTTTGTTTGAAAGGACTTGTGTTTCGTGTCACCGTCCCGCAGCTAGTTGACGGAGGGGGAGGGGGAGGGGAGGGGGAGGAGTGATGTGCCGCGATGGCGGGGGCGCAGAGGAGCGGGAAGCAACTGGTTAACTCCAGGGGAGGGAGGGAGGGTGTCAGAAGGGAAAGCGCCCCCCGCCCCCCCCCTCGCTGTATTACTTCTTCCTTCCATCTCATCCTCCTAACACATACATGTATGGCTCCTCTCTACAGAAAGGATGAGATGGGTCAGGATACGGGGCATGGGGGCGGAGTAGTACTGTCTTTGTAGCTGTTGCGGTCAGACAGGAGCGGGGAGGGAGAAGGAAGGAGAGAGGCATGGCGTGCATGCATCCCAAAACCCGCCGTACACCTCCTTCCTCCCTCCCCCCTTCCAAATCCACTCCTCACCGTATTTTTACGCAATCCTTTCCGTGCACCGTACGACAGGAATACGGAATGACGGCACACGTGGCAAAACCCTTTCCCTCCCTCCGCCCGGTGCCCACCGTTTCCACAGGCCCCCTCCTGGACTGTGTCGTATGGTACGACGGATCGAATTGGCGTGCCGCCCTGGACACGTCTCAACTGCACGAGCCGGGCAGCGGCCGGGGTGCGCTAGCGGACTTCAAACCACTAACCAACTACGCCCTGGAGCGGCAGTACGGAACGTTCAGGTAGGACGGCGCTGTGCACACACATACACACACACGCACCCCTCTGACACGCGTGTCGTGAAACTGGCTGACCGCACAGGGACTGTTTTGCTGGGGAGGGCTTGAAAGGAGAGGGGGAGATAGGGCTGAGGACGTCCCCACCCTCCCCCCTTACCCCCTCCCCCCTCATCCCTCCGTCCTTTAATGTACCCCGTCCCCTATGAAGATCCATCCAAGCACCTTTTTGCAACTACCAATAACCAATAACCAACCAACAACTTACCAACTGTTCAACGCCCACTCCAATCACCACCTACAGTGAGCTGGACAGTTGTAACTTCGTGCTCAACATGCTGGATGAGGGCCGGACTCTGTCCATTGTGGTGGACTGCGGGGCCCACGGGACCCATGTGGCTGGAATCACGGCGGCGCACTTTCCGGATGATCCCGGAAGTAACGGCATCGCGCCGGGTACGGCATGGGCCGTTGGGGGCTTAGGGGGGTACGGGAAAAAAGGGTACGCTATGGATTTGGGGCTACAAAGGAGAGGAGGTCGCCTTTCGTATGTCTCTATATATATTCATATATAGACATATAAAAGGCAGATAATATTACAACACAGCAACACGGGATGATTCTCAGTGGCTCGTAGCTACAGGGAGGGAGGGAGGGGGAGTGTACGGGAGGTGGAGGTGGCGTTGGGGAGGGCTGGTTGGGGATGGCGCTCCCACTTGTCTTCATTCCCCCTCTTTCCTTAAGACCCAACCCTCCTCGAGGATTAACGAATCGAGTCAGGAATTAAACTTCGTTAAGCTGCATTGCACATTCTTAAGCTAGGCCACTTGCCAACAACGTGCGAAGCAGAGGTTTTAGAGTTTTATCATACATTTGTGCGTCGTACTCGCTGCCCACCGCCTATCCACCCCCAGGTGCTCAGATCATCAGCTGCAAGATCGGCGACACGCGACTCGGGTCCATGGAGACCGGAACCGGGGTGGTGCGGGGCCTTATCGCGGCACGGCAGCACGGTGTGTATTGTTATATTTGACCCTTCGCAGTGGGGTTTTAGAGATGTGGGGGTGGAAGGAAACCCCCCGCATTTCCCCCCAACCCAGCCCCACCACCTCGCCACCTCGTCTTATACCTGCCCCAGTCCGTCTGCAACAACCTCCACCTGACAACCACTTCAACGAACTCCGCAGGCGCCCACTTAATCAACATGAGTTACGGAGAGCCGACAAGTACCCCCGACCTGGGCAGGTGGGGTGGGGTTCAGGGAAGCTGGGTTAGGAGAGGGGGACGATGAAGCCATTCCAGGTTCTGGTGATGAAGAAAGCAAGGACACATGGGGGGGTCGGATGCTGGCCTCACTTGACGTCGGTAATGTGAGAACAGCTGGAGGGGAGAAGGGGGGAAGAGTGAGGGGAGAAGGGGGAGGGGAGAGGGGGAGGGGGTAAGGGTAATCAAAGCGGGCGGTGATGGAGCCCTCACCTCCCTCCACCAGATCCGATTTCCTAGGGTTTCTAAGTCAACAGTTTCACTCTATAAGCTACCCCCTTACCTCCCTTGGGCGGGAAATAAGGCCCTTCGAAACCCTCCGTGTTTTTCGGCCCCCTGGGCCTTATTTGCTCATCTGCCTCAGCTCACCACTCTTCTCCTGCATTACGTAATCACACTGGCAAGATCTTCGTACATTCATTAATCATCATTACATTCAATATCAGTCGACACAACAGCACGCCGTTCGCTCTTCAACTCCCTAACCTCCCTCCGCTCTCCAGTTACCAAACACACACACACATATATATACACATATATACACATATATACACATATACACACATATATATACACATATACACACACATATATATACACATATACACACACATATATACATATACAGATATATGATACACACGCGCAGATTCATCAGCCTGGCAACGGAGCTGGTGCGCAACCATAACGTCATATTCGTGGCGTCCGCGGGAAATGCCGGTCCCGCGCTGAGCACCGTGGGAGCACCGGGTGATTGGGGTTACGTGCGGGGAGCTGTGTGTTTTGGAGTGAGGGGTTGGGGGGGAAGTGGGGAGGGGGGTTGCGGAGGTTGTTCCTTTCTTCTCCCCAGGTAATGGCCGGCCCCCCCTTCGTTGTGTGTTTTACCCATCCCCCCCTTCATCCTCCCCCGCTTTCTCTCACTCACCGACACCTGTTACATCACAGTGGCGGCGGCGGCGGCGGTAGTGGTGGTGGTTGTGGTGATTGCTGGTGGTGGTTCCCAACAGCATCAACAAATTCTAATATTCTCACTACTATCCTCGCCTCCCCCCCCCCACCCACCCACCACCCACCCCCGTCACGTCCCACCCCTCTCCCCGCCCTGGCCACGCAGGCGGCACCTCCTCCGCGCTGTTTGGAGTGGGCGCGTTCGTGTCCCCGCAGCTCGCAGCGGCGGGACACAGCGTGCTAGAGGCGCCCCCTCAGGGTTTGCAGTACAACTGGAGCTCAAGGGGCCCTACGCCGGACGGCCACATCGGGGTGGCATTCTCAGCTCCCGGGGGGGCCATCGCGCCCGTGCCGCAATGGACGCAGCAAGTGTGTCGTGGGGGAGGTGGAAAGGGAGGGGAGAAGGATTGTTAGGAAAACACTTAACAGACCCGTACGTCTCCGTAACCCAACCACCGACGGGTGCAACTGACTACCTAACTGAACTCCCCCCTTTCAGGTTTGTTGTGTACAACCACCCAATGTGAAACACACGCGTTTCCCCACCCACCTCTGCCCATCCCTCTTCCCCGAGCTATGGGTTGCATGTTTCGGTCAACTGCATTCACATACACACACACATATCCTCTCCATCTTCCCCTGCAAAAACACATATACACACATGAACACGCACACACACACACACATATATATATGGTTTTATGTCCGTTTCGTCACCACGCTCTTCAACCCACAGCGGCGCCAGCTGATGAACGGGACCTCCATGTCTTCGCCAAATGCATGTGGGGGCATTGCTCTGCTGCTGTCCGGCCTCCTGGCGCGAGGCGCCGTCATCGCCCCGCACAGGATACGCCGGGCACTTGAAAATACAGCACTGCCGCTGGGAGGCGACGCACCAGATGCCGTACTTACGTACGGCAGAGGTCTTATCCAGGTACGGCACGAGGGGGCAAGGTGGATGTAGGGGGAGGCGCATGGAAGGATGGAACGAGGCGGCCATACTTACAAACAGACATACACACATACACACATACCGACACACGTTTCCTTCCGTACATCGGCGTCACGACCTCAGATCGGCGCCGCCTGGGATTACCTCGTGACCACAACCACCACAACCACCACCACGACGGGGGACTCAGTGGCAGCAGCGGGAGGAGGGAGAGCTGTGGCCAACACAGCGGCACCGGCGGCGCAGCCAACGGAACGACGGGAGCTCCCCCCAGCCCCCGCCTCCTCTCCCTCTCCCTCCCTCGCCCCCTCCTCGTCCACTCCTCCTGGCCCCTGCCCCGGGCCGTGGTACGACATAGAGGCTGCCTGTGTTGAGGGACGGGGACCCAAGGGTCGCGGCATCTACCTGCGGGAGCCGCACGAGAGCGCCAAGGTACAGAGCTATCGCATAACCGTCACGCCCAAGCTGCGGCAGGTGAGTGAACGGCTGGTGGTTGGGCGGTTAGGTGGTTGATTGTTTAAGGCATGAAGCTGTGAAGGCGAAATGGAGGCGGGGCCGCGTGGTTGCCACCTTGGAGGAGTGCGGAGGTTGAGGACCCCCCACCACCTGTACATTGAGTTTTGTTTCCGTCTCTTCCGTACGTAGCACATTGCGGCTACACACCACACACAGACCACACACACACAGATACACACACATACACACGCGCCAACTCGCAGTTCTCTCCTTACCCCACCCAACCCAACCCCTAACCCCCCGTTACTGGTAGGGCGCCGCCAACTCCTCACGCCTCGATGTTGAGGATCGTCTGGCTTTGGAGGCCACCGTCCCGTGGGTCACCTGCCCTCCCGCACTCATGGTTCACGCGGGGGGAAGATCCTTCGAGGTGTGTGTGTATTTGTGTTTTCGCGTGAGGTTGGGTGGGGCATTCACCAGCTTTGAGATCCAGATTACGAGTACGTAGATATAAGGTACATGGAGGGTTTATACCCAGTGCCGTACACCCCTCCCTGCGCTCCGTCCTTCCTCGGATGTGCGTTTCAGGTGATCGTGGACCCCTCCTCGCTTCCCCCGGGTCTCCATTACGGGGAGGTGGTGGCGCTGGAGGTTGACTCCAGGGAGAGGGGCCCGCTCTTCAGATTGCCCATCACCGTCATCAAGCCGCTGCAGGTGGGGAAAGGGGGGGGATTGGGAAAGGGCGTGGAAATATGGGTTTGGGGAAAAGGGGGGTCGGGGGAAGAGGTAAAAAAAGACGAACACTGCAAGTGAGGCTTAGCGAGCTACGAACTGTACCGTAACGGCGAGAATTGGGACGCTGGGTCGGTGGCCGTTGTCGTGAAGAGGTTGTTGTCGTCCAAAGTGAAGATCAGTCGGCATGGTTGATATTGATATTGATATTGATATTGATATTGATATTGATATTGATATTGATATTGATATTGATATTGATATTGATATTGATATTGATATTGATATTGATATTGATATTGATATTGATATTGATATTGATATTGATATTGATATTGATATTGATATTGATATTGATATTGATATTGATGATGATGATGATGATGATGAGCCTGTCCTGTCCCCGTTAGGTTCCGCTGGCAGCAACGTCCATCAACGGTATCAACGGAAATACGGTTGCAGGCAACGGTAACAGCAGTGCTGTGGGCACCGTGTCGCTGGGTCCACTGAGCTTCGCACCGGGAACGGAGTATAGGTACGAACATCTGCATTTGTGTACGTGTGTGTGTGTGTGTCTGTTATATAACTGATCCCGACCGAACGCACACACACACACACACTCTCTCACACACATACACAACATCGTCCCTCCCCCCTCCCCCTAGGCGCTTCGTGGCCGTGCCGCCCGGAGCCACCTGGGCAGAGCTGACACTGCGTGCGGCACCGTACGACACTCCAAAGTTGTTTCTGATTCGTGGAACCCAATTACGACCCGAGAGTTCGTACAGACAACACGAACTGCGAACCCAGGTATGTGTGTATGTCGGTTGGTTGGTCGGTGGGAGTATTGCGCTGGGCAAGTACGTGGGGTGCGGGTGCATTCAGTAATGTGAGTGGAGCTGTTGGCATCGAGCCACCTCCCCGTCTTCACCTCAGCTGCCTCTTCGGGACCCCTTACCGCCCTGGCTTCTGGTTCCTTGGATACATGACACCCGTACTCTTGTCCCCCCCCTCCCCTTCACAGTTAGTCCTCGTTTTTTCAGCATCGGCACAAACATTCGGTTTATTCGACTTCCCCCCTCCCCCCTCCCCCCTCCCCCCTCCCCCTTCCCCCTCCCCCTTCCCCCCTGCCCCCTCCCCCTTCCCCCTTCCCCCTTCCCCCTTCCCCCTTCCCCCTTCCCCCTTCCCCCTTCCCCCTTCCCCCTTCCCCCTTCCCCCTTCCCCCTTCCCCCTTCCCCCTTCCCCCTTCCCCCTTCCCCCTTCCCCCTTCCCCCTTCCCCCTTCCCCCTTCCCCCTTCCCCCTTCCCCCTTCCCCCTTCCCCCTTCCCCCTTCCCCCTTCCCCCTTCCCCCTTCCCCCTTCCTATTTATACACACGCGCGCAGGTGACTCTCTCTGGCGGCAGCGAGTACCTCAACAGCCTGCGGGTGTGCGGGGGCTCCACCCTGGAGCTCACTCTGGCGCAATTCTGGAGCAGCCCGGGGTTTTCACAGCTCCAGGAGGTGAGTGCGGCTGCACGTGTGTGTGTATGTGTGTGTGCATGTGTATGTAATCTGGACCGCCGCCCCTCCGCGCCTCCTTACTACGACACACACGCCCCCTCATACACACACGCCCCCCCTCGCTATTCAGGTTGAGCTTTCCTTCTACGGGGTCGAACTTTCCTCAGACGGCAGCTCGGGGCAGCGACCGGGAACGGACCTGGCGCTGGACGGGGCAGAGCTGGCCAAGAAAGTCCTGGTGCGAGATGCTCCGCATGGGGGTTGGGGAGGGAAGGAGGGAAGAGGGAAAGACGAATGTTGGGGAGGGAAGG